>CM056385.1:55370931-55517230 GCA_029718625.1 Synaphobranchus kaupii
CAAACCAGTCTCGTCTTTGTTCAAATTTTTATTTTATTTCAGGTAGGTGGATAATTATACAAGAAGGAGAAAATAATAATAATAATAATAATAATAATAATAAATAAATAGATACATTTGTGCATATATAGGCTATATACACCCACATACATATGCAAACATAACAACACGCAGTGTAGGTCCAACTCAAATCCCGTAAATTGAAATACAAAGAAACAAGGCAAACCAGAATTCTCCGCTCGGGCTCGCCGAGAAAAATAGACCCGACGCTGAAAGTATGGCAAGCGAAGCGCAGGCGGAAATTGCGCTTCGCAGCGCGCTCGGCTGGTATGTTCTTTCTGGTAGGTTACAATGGACGCCCAAGTGAAGCGGTCACGTTTCCGCCTGAAATAAAATAAAAATTTGATCACACACACAAATAAAATTACGATGCTGTGTGTTATTTTATCTATCCATACAGTAGCCTACAACAAGCAACTCATATGCCTTCCCCTGTGTCGTGGAATAAATCACTTTAATAAAAAAGCAACATTGAGAATATTCACATTTTTAGGCCAGTTATTAGGCCAAACAAATAAACTATCCAAAGAGGAGTTTGCTAATAACCATGTCATTAAATCAGAATTTATATATACTTGATCACCAACCTATAATCTCTTTACTGTAGTTGTTGTTATGGAAATGGCGCTTCGCAGCGCGCTCGGCTGGTATGTTCTTTCTGGTAGGTTACAATGGACGCTGAAGTGAAGCGGTCGTGTTTCCGCGTGTGCTTCGCTTGCGGTATGTTTCCGGCCTTACGCCCCAAACCCACCAGACGCACAAACGCACGCACACGCGCACTACTGTGCTTCACTTCCGCTCCCATGTTAACGAATTGCTGCGGTTCTCACCGGCCGGCGGGCGGACGGCTCGCGGACGTGGAGCGGATTTTTCCAAAATACAAAACATTTCAATGGGTGATTTACTGCATTGTGAGAATACGAGTTTCTTGGAATTTTCTGGATATAATTCGAAGACGGTGTAGCATACATTTTCACTTTTATGAAATCCCTGGTAGACTAGGCTATCGTGTTACTGAATTTGTACGTTTAATATCTAGGGTTATTTTTTTTTAATGAAAAGCCAAACATGCTCTTTGGGAGGTAATGTTACACAGTGCCCTGACAACCTTTTGTCCTTGGCTATATTTTTGCAATATAGCAAATAGCGGGGTCTCTTAATGGTCTACCCAGCAAACAGTGGACGTCCCAGGGACGTCCCCTTTTAGTACCCTCAAAGTTATGATGTGACAGTTTCCTAGGGATGTCTTAAAAACATTACTAGGACGTTATTAAATTCCTGGGAAGGTCACTGTTTGGTTACAATATGACATTTCATTTTAATTTTTCGGGGACGTTCAAGCAACGTCCCTATCCGGTTATGATAACGTTGTGCTCATAACATTCATGGGACATTCAGGGATGTTCCTGCAACGTCCGATACTGGTTACAATATAATGTCATGCAATGAATGGCTGAGGGACGTTACTAGAACGTCCAGGGAACGTTCTCTGTGACATCCACGTAACGTTTAGAAAACCCTACTAAAAGACGTCAAGGCGACGTCATGATGACATTTCGAGACGTTCAGGGGACGTCCCAAAGACCTCATTTTGTTTGCTGGGTAGATTATATTAGTCTTATTCTTCATTTCCTTTAAATGAACTGTTGTTAACAACTGCTAATCGTACCCTGTACGAAATTAAAACTTCAACACTGGAGAAGATATACATATACATATTTTACAGATATTTCGAAAAGACTTATTTTCGTTGAACTTTTATCGCGATAAGGTCACCTTGTTTGCCAGCTCGCTGTACCCTACTACCAGGCAACGCCAAGCAGCGTTCCATGGAAACCATCTTTTATTTAATTACATTTTATTTTATTTATATGTATTATTTTCTTACCATTTTTTTTTTACCTTACCGCGAAAATACTTTGTAATGGATGGACAGGCAGAAAGCGTGACGTGGATTTAAGCGCGGGTGACCCTTTAAAAGCAGAATAGGAGGGGGCTCAGAGCTGGGCCGCGGCTCTGTTTTGTCTCCCTGACAGTTAGCGAGCGATCGAGTGAGTGGTTGGCAATGACGGAGGCACAGCCAAAGGAGAGGTAAGTGTGGAAGAAAATTCAGGTATGAAAAATAATCATCCAGAATGTGTCTAAATAGTACTAGTATAAACAGTAATGACATAATCCTGGTAGGCACTGTTCAGGGTGTAAGGGCAGGGAGATTGAGGGAGTGCCCCTCATCTTCCACCCAGGTATCCTTACACATAAATGCATAAGAGGGAATGATGAGGCCTAAAAACAATATATGACCATTATATTTGATTATACACAATGTATTATATATATGTATATGTATGATTGCATCTGTGTGCATATATGTGTGTGTATATATATATATATATATATATGAATGTCTATATATATGTATCACTGCAGACCACTGTATGGCCACAGTAAAGGCCCTGTTCTGACTTTATATAAGCATGATATTCTGTGCCGGGCACCGCCTTGACCGGCTCATGACATGCTTACATAAAGATGGTATTCTGTATAGGGGGGTTTTGGGCCAATCGCAAAACAAGTCTAAACCAGAACCAGCACATGCACACCAATATACTCACACATAGGCCTCTCACCATCAAGGACACACGGGCAGACCTACGCACACCGGAATCAGGGGCCCAGCCACATTTTTAATTGTTATTGGAAGGATCTGAGTGAGAGAAGACTCTCTCAGCCTTCCAGAAAGATCCGCCTAGCTTATCAAGCTGAAGTGTCAAAAAAGATATATATTCACGCAGTTGTGCTCATTAATTTACAAAAGGCCTTCAGTTACCTAGCCTGGGCCCATCCTAATCTAGATGGTGTCAAAATGAGATATAGTCACAAGTATGCGCTCATCTTCGTACAAAGGACCATTCAGATGCATTTATAGGTATTTTTCTGCTTTAAAATAGAGGGACATGAACACGCACATAGGAAAAATGAACACACACACACTTTAAGTCTAAAAGCTTCTGGCTGCAGACCTCAAGGCCAGGAGGCCCAGCTTGGGGTTCTTTTGTCTGAGATGTTCAAGGACGAGAGGAAAAGTTTTTAAATGAGTGTATGTGAACATTCAAGGATTATATTAGAGAAAATGTTGGCTTATATTTCTTAACACATTCACACGTTAAATGTAAGGAGAAATTAACTACAATCAGTAGTCTCTGTATTACATGTGTCATATGCATTTAGTTCATTTTTGGTTTCTGAGTGTATTCATTTCTGTTACTTTATTGTACTTTTATTGTTTTAACTTAGTAGATCATTGTAATGATCACTTATTGAACTAGAAAGGTCAAACCATGGCCAGGCCATTTCCTGTATATTTAAATCCTAGCATTTCATCAAACTACAGTATAAATAACTGACATATGTAATGCATAATTAAAATGTTGTACCATGAAAAGAAAAAGGGCCTGGTGTAGGATTTCAGAGGATGGGACCTGCCCCTGGGAAGAGGCAAAGTTCCGCCCCAAATAGGTAGAGATAAGGACAGAATAAAAGGCCTGGTAATTCAAAATGGGGGGCTTTTTACGATTGCTGAGATTGAATATGTGTTGGTCTGTGCAGACCAGCCCGGGGGTTTTTTGTATGTCATTATTGAATCATATGCAATAAACCTGATTGCATCAGACTCTGAAGATCATGGTTGTTTTTTTGGAAGAAACACTCAACTGTGTGGGAGAAACTCCCCAGTCCATCTGGCACGGACTGGGGTCGTATTTTTATTCGACATTGTGTTGTTTGTATTTTTAAACTGTACTGACTGTCCGTTCTGCCTCCGTATTGCTGCGTAATCAATTCTGTTAATCTCGCCATTCCATGAGCCCAAACTTGCAAAGCAATTAATAAAACGAAAATGTGACGTTTTACACTGCAGAAAAAAATTTTTTAACTAGGCTTGTCGCGGTGATCGGTTAAACCAATGGTATACTGAAAGCATATTAAAAGATGTTGAAATGCAGCCATGTCCCGACTTTTTTTCATTTTATTGAATTAAAAGCTTTTCAGGTGTTCTAGAACTTTGTTGTTACTGCTAGCTCAGAAATGCATCTTGTTGGACTGTTCATTTTACTTTTTTCATTTCGAGCGTTTTCTCATTAGGCTATAATCCTTAAAGGGATAGTTTCTTAATTTTGGACACGATGACATGGTGATAATACCAAATGCTCTGACTGACAGGGCCCTTGGGAAAAAAAAATGTGCCGTTCCGGTTTTGTGCTCTAACCGACACTCGTCATTGCCTCGTGTGTCTCCAGGTACAGCACTTTGGCTCCCGTGACCTGATGTCCACACACTCAGCATTTAGGACCAAGGTGTTGATTTTGCCTGTCTTTCAGTAAATTCATCGTTGGAACGACCGTGTCTTCTCTGAAGACGTTGCTTCCCACGGAGAATGTTAGCTAAAGGAAGCGGAGCGAGTTTTTTTTTAGACGAATGCGGCTTATGCGTTGTCATGGTTTTGACCCTGTTTCCCCTTGCGGTCGTTCTCTTTGGTGGCCACGTGAGGGCGCTGCCCTTTTGGTAGATGCTTGCTCCGCCCTGCTGAGTTGGCGTAGCATTTGTTAAGCATTTTCACCTGTGTGTTCGTGGTTACTGAGAGCTATATAAGCCTACCGTTCCCTTCATTCGGGGCTTCGACATTGATTGTTAATTGTTTGTACTGTGGTGTTATTGTTGGCTGTGTGTTCTCGTACCATTTTGGCTACTCGCCTATTGTTAACGTCTCTTAGTTGAGGCAGGGCTTATTTCTTGCTGGCTTGGTGGTTGGTTATCTCGTAGGAGTTTGGGACCGTAAATCTCTGCTCTATTTTGCCTTTATTTGTGCGTTTTCTCTGTGTATGGAGTTTTGGGCGTTTCTGTTCAGAACAGTAGTTCTGCTCGCCCTTTCGGCACATGTCTTCCCATTGGAAGATCAGGCGTTTCGCTTCTACTTAGTTATTAGCTCGTAGAGGTATAGAGTAGCAGTTCTTTGTTCCATTTTTCGCCTGTTTGGTTTTCTTACTGAGAGACCTGGCGTTTTGCTTCTACTCGGTTCCGTGTTGCTGTGAGCCAGTAAGTAGCTTCGGTACGTTTATTCCCTGTTGTCTCCTTCTCGTGGACTACGTTCCCCTTTGTTGTGACTCAGGGTTTTTATTTATATTGAGAAGCTGTCGTGCTATTTTGCGTTGGTCTTTGTTGCAGCTGTCCTCCGTCCTTTTTACCCTACGGGACGATTTTGTTTCGAAACTATTGTTCTGTTCGTTTTCCGGGTGTGTTTTCTCCTTGTGTGGAGTTTTGGGCTAGGTTGTGGACATGTTTTGTGTGGACTGCGCGTAGCATGGTAATTTCAGCTCTCTGTTCCGTCGCTTCGTTACATTCTTTTACTAGAGGCTAGTGCGGTTGTTCCAATCTAAGTTTGCGTGAGTCTTTTGGATAGTAGTTATGGGACGACGGTGCTCCGTTCGGCTCACCTGTAAAATGTTTCTCCTTCCTGGGAGGATCGGGTGTTTTACCGCTTTGCTATCTGCATTGACTGCTACTTATTAAACTAGCCCATGGAACGTCAAATCTCGGTTCCATTTCGCCTCGTTTAATTTATTCGTCTATTGAGAGGCTAGGGCGGTTGTTCCATTTTTAGCTTGCGTTAGTCTGTTGCATAGTAAGTTATGGGACGACGGTGCTCTGTCGGCCTCACCTGTATAATGTTTCTCTCTCCTGGGGAGATCGGGTGTTTACCCTCTTGGTTTAATGCATAGACTGCGAGCCTTTTTATATCGCCATGGAACGTTAAATTCTCTGTTTCCATTTCGCCTCGTGTTCATTCATTCCTTTACCGAGAGGCTAGGGCGGTTGTTCCAATTTAAGCTTGCGTTAGTCTGTGGATAATAAAGTTATGGGACGACGGTGCTTCGTCGGCTCACCTGTAAAATGTTTCTCTCTCCTGGGAGATCGGGTGTTTACCCTCTTGATTTTATTCATTTGACTGCGAGCCTATTTATCTCGCCATGGGAACGTTAAACCTCTGTTCCTGTTCGCTCCTCCTCTTACCATCTTATTATTTTGCAGCTGTTTGTTTGTGTTTTATGTTTTGTCTGTACGCTACTCGCCCGTTCTGTTTTGTCTCGTTGCCGAGACGGGGCGCGTGTTTGTTTCTGGCTGTTTTGATCCCTGTCCTAGCGCTCTAGTTACTTGGCGTTTTGACAGTTGGCCGGTTAGTAGCGTCTGTCGTGGTGTTTGTGTTCCTTGTCTTGTCTCCTCCCTTATCTGCGGGGTATCCCGCCTTAGTGGCCTAAGGGCTTAATGATTCCCCTTGCTGCGTTTGGCTCCTCCCATCTCACACGTCACACCCCATTACAAGCGTACGTTGTGTTATCGCTCCGTTCTATTTCTGGCGCAGTATTTTATTTTTCAACCCTCCCCTACGGATCGCGGTCGGTGCGCGGGGTGGTACGCGACGGTATATATTTCCGGAGCACAAACAGAGATTTTTTCGCAACCCTTCCCCACCGCGTTAGTTTCACATCACAGGAGGTTGCCGCAGCAACCGCGGAGACACGGCTGTGCAGTGATAGCGTGAGACTCGCGGCTAAAAGTCATCACCAAAAATGTACAGAGGAATTATTATTATTATTATTATTATTATTATTATTATTAATAACCTCTCAGAGTCTGTAGTGAACATTAATAACCTCTCAGAGACTGTAGTGAACATTTTCTGTGTAATGATAATAGTAATAATAAGTAGTAATAAAAAGTCCATAACACATAATTTTTTATCTTATTCATAGTTATAACAGGCTCACACATTCTTGGGTTTGCTTTTATTTAGACTGGTGTTTTGACTTTTGACATAAGTCGACTCTCCTGCACAACCTTACTTACTCTCTCAAAATGAGAGTAAAGGGTTACTGCGCGAGTGCCATTCATTCAGAACTAAATCAGCCTGAATTAGTTCTAATTAACTAGCCTTCCAGGGAGGGGGTTGAGTTAAGATGAATAAACACATAAATACCATGAAATAAGATTTCTCTGAGCCCCTCAGAGCAGATGAATTACAGCGTAGAGGGAGGCCAGGATTAGAAACCACAGCTATTGATGCTCATATGGATTCTGTGGGGTTAGGAACTGAAATTATGTGTCTGCTTTTAACATCAGGACTGTTAGTCACATCAAAGCTTTGCAGACAGAGGCAACATTTGCTGCATGGAGCTTTAGAGAGACAGCAGACGGACTGTTCTGCTACACACAACTGTGTATACATCTCTCTCTCTCTCTCTCTCTCTCTCTCTTGCCTTGCTCTCTCCTCTCACTCTCTCTTTCTCTGTTGCTTTCTTTCTCCCTCTTTTCCACCTCTCTCTCTCGCTCTCCTTCTTCCCCCCTCTCTCTTTCCCCCTCTCTCTCTCTCTCTCTCTCTCTCTCTCTCTCTCTCTCTCTCTCTCTCTCTCTCTCTCTCTCTCTCTCTCTCAATTTTCAGTTCAATTCAATATGCTTTATTGCCATGAAATACACGTGGTTAATCTGCCAAAGCCAACAAGAAATATACAGTTCAACATCAACAACAATTACTACAAATACAACTACAATTAGAGTTGAGATAAAAAAAACATTTTGTTAGTGTAGACTATAAAATAATAAGTTTTGTTGCTGTTTTGGTGTCACTCACTCTCAGTCTCTCCCTCTCCATCTTCCTTTCTCTCTCTCTCTCTCTCTCTTTC
This sequence comes from Synaphobranchus kaupii, assembly GCA_029718625.1. Lineage (NCBI taxonomy): Eukaryota > Metazoa > Chordata > Actinopteri > Anguilliformes > Synaphobranchidae > Synaphobranchus > Synaphobranchus kaupii. Next base: position 55,378,725 of record CM056385.1, read on the forward strand.
TCTCTCCCTTTCTCTCTCTCTCTCTCTCAAATTCAAATGTGCTTTATTTTGCATGACAAGTAAACTTGTGTTGCACAAGCATTGATACATAAATGACAATAAACAGTAAACACCCCCCATAGAAGAGAAAACACCCCCCCCCCCCCCCTCCAACACACACACAAATAATACATTTAGTCTATAATGTAATATACATATGAACCATGGCAATATTAAAAAGAACACAGATATTATATACCAATACTATTTCAATTATTCCACACCCTCTCTTAAATGATGGCAGGCAGAGACATAATGAGCTGCCAGTTCTATTGTGGCATCCTCTTCTCCCAGAACTACTTCTAATTTGTTTAATTCTGATTGGTATTCAAATTGGCGAATTTGCACAGTGAATTTGGAAAGATATTGGCTTCGAATTAATAGGTACTTGGGGCAGTAAAGTAAAAAGTGGGGCTCTGTCTCTACCACTGCCAGGTTGCCGTGAGAACACACAGCCTGTTCTCTTTTGGCAGCCAGGTCTTTTTGTGGCGACCAGTTTCAACGGCAAGGCTGTGGTCACTGAGTTTGTACATTGTTAATGTGTGTGTGTCTCTCTCTCTCTCTCTCTCTCTCTCCCTTTCCCTCTCTCTCTCTCCCTTTCCCTCTCTCTCTCTCCCTTTCCCCTCTCTCTCCCTCTCTCCCTTTCCCTCTCTCTCTCTCTCTCTCTCTCTCTCTCTCTCTCTCTCCCTTTCCCTCTCTCTCTCTCTCTCTCCCTTTCCCTTTCTCTCCCTCTCTCTCTCTCTGTGGTGGAGGTTGTGTTGTGAGAGCTCTTGTTTGTTAATTTCTATTCTATTTCTTTACTATTTGACTTGTTTTCCTACTGATTTACGCTGTTACTTAGCTGTTTGGGTTTAGTGGGGTACAGGAGACTTATTTCGGGAAAGGGGGGGTATTCGGGGGTTTCGGTAGGTTAGGTGGGGTTTTTTTTCAAGCTTGAGATGCCGTGATGGCGTCTCAGCTAGGAGGAGAGACTTTGTCTCTCCGCCATGGGGTAAGGTGCATTACTGACAATAGCACGTCGGTTGAGGACGTTTTGAACGCTATTGCAGAACAGATAGGAGGTAAAAATATAGATTCGGCTTCACGGATGAATAAAGCAGTGGTGGTATTTTTAAAAACAGTGGTTTTGGCTACTAAACTTGTGGTGAGTGGAATATGGGTACGGGGAGTGTTTGTACAAGTTACTCCACTTTCGGCACCAGCCACAAAAGTTATAGTTTGAAATGTCCCTCCTTTCATTAAGAACGAAGCTATTGAAAGAGAGCTTGTATGCTTTGGGAAATTTGCTGGTATGATGAAGATGATTCCTTTGGGTTGCAAAAATGCTAATTTTGAAACATATCTTGTCGTTTCGCAGACAGATTTATATGTTTTTAAATTCGGACTCCAAAACATTGGATATTTCTTTTAGGGTGAGACATGGGGAAAGCTCCTTTATGATTTTTGCTAGCACGGACAGTTTACGCTGTTTTGAATGTGGAGACGTAGGACATAAAAAACGATCTTGCCCTCACAAAGAAAGGAATTCTGGTGATGATTCAAATAAGCCGGCTGGTGAAGAGACCGGTGCGGGCTCAGATGAACGGCCCAGTGAGGAGCCTAAAGGTGAGGCTGAGACAGAAAAGCAGGGCGGCGATTATATTGGTGTTGGATCGGAGGAGTGTAGTGAGAAGGCTGAGACAGAAAAGCAGGGCGGGGATGATATTGGTGTTGGATCAGAGGAGTGTAGTGAGAAGGCTGAGGTAGAAAAGCAGGGCGGGGATGATATTGGTGTTGGATCGGAGGAGCGTAGTGAGAAGGCTGAGACAGAAAAGCAGGGTGGGGATGATATTGTCGCAGGATCCCCTCGAAGGCACTAGTGAATATGCCAAATTTATTCTGGACTCCGGTAGATTCGGGAGAGCGGACAAATATAAATCAAATGGCACATGGGGACCTCGTTGTGAAAATGGCCAGTCAACCGAAAGGAAAAAAGGCAGAGTAGTGAAAGAATGCTTGAATACGGTAGATCAGTAGTGAAAGAATGCTTGAATAGGGTAGATTAGTAGTGAAAGAATGCTTGAATACGGTAGATTAGTAGTGAAAGAATGCTTGAATACGGTAGATTAGTAGTGAAAGAATGCTTGAATACGGTAGATGATGTGGTTGCTCCTAAATTAGCCCTGTCTGAATCACAAGGTCTACCTGAGCAGGAAGAAAATATAACTGACGTGGATTGTGAAATAACGAGAGAATCTGGCAGTGTGCATGAAGGCGATGGAGAGTTCGGACTCTTCTATTTTATTGGGAAGTGTGGCCAGTCAAGAGGGAGAACATAGTTTTTATTCCCTCGAAGATATAAATGGGTTTTTAGATGCGACAAAAGGAAAAACAGTAAATGTACTCAGTTTCTTTCCCGACGGTGATAAATTTATGCGTTCAGTGAAACAAATTATGAGTAACGCTAGCATGAATGAACTATCCACAGAAAAGATTCTGATTAAAGAAACATTGCACAGTTGTTCGAAAGTTGAGGTCAAAGTCTAAAATTGCAAAATAATAATGGCTTGTGGGCACTTTTCTTTCACTTTTTCCCTGCTTTCACAGTGTCATGTATGTTTTTTTCTTTTACTAATTTCCCTCATGGAGACATTAAGAATGGGTTCGCTTAATGTTAATGGTGCCAGAGATGGGGTGAAGAGGGGTCTAGTGGCAGAGGTGATGCAACAAAAAAGACTAAATGTACTGTTTTTACAAGAGACTCATAGCAATGATGAAAATGAGACGGATTGGAAACTATGGTGGGAAGGAGATGCTTTTTGAGTCACGGGACAAATTTGAGTGCTGGGGTTGCCATTTTATTTTCATCTGCTCTTAATGTTAAAGTTCTGGCTAAGGAGGAATTTGTTAAAGGAAGGATGTTATTAGTGCAGGCAGAAATATTGGGGATTTCTTGTTTTTATTAACATATATGCTCCAAATGTGGGGACAGATAGAGAGTCACTGTTTGCAGTTACATCAGAAACTTTTAGGAATTGTAGATAGTGATGTATATTTTATTATAGGGGGTGACTGGAATTGCACATTAGAACATACAAAGGACAGAAATGGTGAAGAGCCTCATTTTAGATCTGCTGAGACACTTAAGAAGCTTTTAAACCAGTTTGATATGTGTGATTTGTGGAGAGAACAGCATCCTAATGTGAGACAATATATCGTTATATGCAGAAGAATTCGGAGGGTGTTATGGAAAAGGCGTGTGCCAGGATGTTGAGGGGTAAATAACGGGTAATACATCTGCTTCACCAGTCCAGGCCAGATATGGATCGCTTCAGGTATTCACCCTTCATTTTAAGTCCAATTCTCTTATCTCTTAACTTCTTAAAATAACACGGTCTTCCAGAGTCTGATGCAAACAGGATTTATTGTATATAATTCAAAGGAATTACATGCAGTAACCCAGGCTGATCTGCGCAGGTAAAACATGTATTCATAAATCATCCTCCTTAAATGGGCTCGTCAGAGGTAGCCTGACACACCCCCTTCCCTGTCAGTTTTCTGTCTGTCACGTCAGGACTAAGTCTGGTCAGTCTGGTCCCGTCAGGTCGGGTCTGGTCAGGTCGGGTCTGATCTGATCTGGTTGGGGGTGTGACCTGTACAGCTGTATCTTATATCCTTTTCCATAGATCCACCCTCTTGTGGGCCTTAGGAAGCATCTCCTCCCATAACCTGCCCCTGATTTTTTAATTAACCAACCTATGATTTATTACACTATTATCTATGACTTCCTGAGCCGGTGTCTTATGAACTCTGTCACTACCATTCACGACCTGCTCGCACTTCCCATTTTTAAAAAGATTAGATGGGGTTCCATCCTGTGACCACTAGTCTTTGTGCTTTGTTCAATTTTTGCACCTGCATGAACTCCCCTCTAACAGTCCCACTGTATTGCTCATTACACATACTTTTAATACATATCTATATTGATCATACATCATGTGCCTCGGTATATACTTATTGTGCATTTGTATACATATAACTTGGTTTACATTTGGTCATATGGCTTATAAAGTGATTATGGCTTGCATTATGATTATATAAAATAACATGATGGTCCTTTAAGATCTCTGGGGATTCTGGGGTTTTCCCCTCGCATCCCCTGGCCTCCCTTAGCTCCAGCCAATGATTTTATGGCATTCTTCCCAGCTTGTACTGATATCTTTGTCTGAGCATTATTCTAGGGGTTTTTTTTCTCCCACAGTGTCTAGGTGGAAATGACTCCTTTCACAGGTATCTTTTAGAGGAAGGAAGTTTTCTGTCTGTCACGTCAGGTCGAAGTCTGGTCCCGTCAGGTCGGTAACATTGTTTGATCGAAGACCTTTTTCTTGGTGCCTAGATCAGCACTACTTACTGAAATACAGTGAAATGCAGAAAATGGTTAATTGCAAAGAAAGGAAGCATTTGGTGATTTCAATAAGAAATTAAGCCATCAATTCATTCATGTAAGGATTCATTAAAAACCATTTCAGGTTGGCCAAACAATGCTAGCAAGCCATAGTTCACACATTATACTAGATAATTTGTTGGGGTGTTTAAAAGAAGTTAGTGAGAGAACAGCCTCAGCCATGGCCTCTTATTCTCCCTATGTGCCTTTGGTGTTACGATCCTGATGCGGGACGAACCCAAGTGCAACGACCAGGAGGCAGATTCAAGAAAAGGGGTATTTATTAAGCGTTGGGGTAGTCCCAAAGCTGTACAGGAAAGTCAAACAATAAATACACAGAACATAAATGTAGTCCGATACGGACTGCTCCAAGCCGGAGCTGGACTTTAAACCAGGGTTGGGTTCCAAGCCGGAACCGATCAGGTACTGGACTGGAAGTCCAAGCCGGACTGGGTGCAGGATATCCCCTACTGTTCCAAGCCGGAACTGGATAGGGTAGGTGGAGGAGTTAGCACCGGGTCAGGTACTGGAACTGGACCGGGAGGTCCACTCAGGAAACGGGAGCCGGAACGGAACTTGTTCCAAGCCGGAACTGGACTCAACAGGAGGTGTACAACACACCGGAACTGGACAGGAACTGGACTGGAACTGGACTGGAACTGGACTGGAACTGGACTGGGAGGTCCACTCAGGAAACGGGTGCTGGAACGGCGCGATTGTTCCAAGCCGGAACTGGACTGTATTCGGGCGGAGAATCTCTCTCCGGGACAGAACAGGAACTGGACCGGACACGGTCTACTTGGATCAAGGACAGAAAGCAGAGGGTTAGTAAGTTAGGTACTGCAGACAGGGTTTGGACCGGGAGGTCTTAAAGGAGGTGAGACGACAGCCAGGGTTGTAGCTGGCGAAAACCCGACGGGGCTGGGAGGTGAGGCGTAGCTCGGGTAGGTCCCGTAGAAGCCGGCTGTACTCCAGAGATCCTGGAACCGTAACCGAAGTACAGGAGGTAGCTACGGCCGGACAGGAACAACGGAGAGAGTTAGCCAGGCAGGACTTGGCAGCGGATCTAAACCCGAGCTGGAGTTGGAGCTACCGCAACACACTCACACAACATACAGGGAAACAAACACTGCTGCAGGGGAGCTGAAACCACGGCGTCTGGAGATTGAAGGGAGACAAGTTAAGTAGCATGCAACAGCGGATGTTACGGGAGGATAGCTACCAAACCGCAGAACAGGTAAGCAAGTTACACCAAGCGAACAGCAGAACACCGGACCAGAAACGTGAAACGAGCATAACTAGGAAGGTTAGTTAACGAACTGGCGCCGACTAGCAACCAGACGGGGGTTTAAATAGTGCAGGGAATCAAAGAATGAATGAGGCACAGGTGTGGAAAATAACCGGGAGTGATTGCTAAACACAAAGGTGAGGAATGCATGCAACGAGTGGGGAGAGCGATAGGCGGAAACTAAAGTGATAATCAAACGAACAAGACAGAAGAAGACGCCCAGACTGCAGCAGCAGGGAAAACACGGACAAAGGAATCCAACATGACACGGAGGGAAAAAGGGAAAACACGGAAAACGGACAGGAAGGGAACGGAACGTTACAGTACCCCCCCCCTCAATGTACGCCACCTGGCGTACCAGGAGGCCTGGTTTTATTAGGGAACAGTCTGTGGAAATCCAGGATGAGCGAGTGATCCAGAATGAGGCTCTTGTGGAGCCACGACCGCTCCTCAGGACCATATCCCTCCCAGTCGACGAGGTATTGGAAACCCCGGCCCTTACGGCGGATATCAATAACACGGTTAACCGTGTAGGCCGGGGCGTCGTCGATAACCCGGACAGGAGGTGGAGGGATGGTGGGTGTACTGAGGGGGCTGGAGGAGACAGGCTTAACTTGGGAGACATGAAAAACAGGGTAAACTTTGAGGGAGGCAGGGAGGGAAAGTTTAACAGAAACTGGATTAACCAAACAAATGATAGGAAAGGGACCAATAAAGCGGGGCTGGAGTTTCTTGGAGGAGGAGGGAAGGGAAATATTAGAGGTAGAAAGCCAGACCTGCTGACCGGCCCTATACTGCGGGGCTGCGGTCCTGTGAAGGTCCGCCAGACGTTGGGAACGGGGAATTGGAGCGAAGGAGTGCGGGGCGCGTAAGCCTCCACATGCGCTTACATCTAAGGAGATGAGACTTAACAGAGGGGACAGCTACCTCAGCCTCCTGGGCCGACAGGAGAGGGGGTTGATAACCTAACGAGCATTCGAAAGGAGATAACCCTGTAGAAGCACATTTAAGGGAGTTGTGAGCGTACTCAACCCAGGGGAGAAAACGGCTCCAAGAGGCGGGATTACGAACAGTGACGCACCGCAGGGCGGCCCCCCAGGTCCTGGTTCCGCCCTCTCTGCCTGGCTGTTAGACTGGGGATGAAAACCAGAAGATAAACTAGCCGAGGCACCCAGGGCTACACAGAACGCCTTCCAAACCCGGGAGGAGAACTGGGGCCCACGGTCAGACACAATGTCTGAGGGGATCCCGTGCAGCCTGACCACAATGCAACACCAAGAGCTCAGCGGTCTCAAGGGCAGACGGGAGTTTAGGGAGGGGAACAAAGTGAACCGCCTTGGAGAACCGGTCCACTATTGTCAGAATAACGGTGTTACCTTCTGACAACGGCAGACCGGTGACAAAGTCCACGCCAATGTGACTCCAAGGACGGCCCGGGACAGGGAGGGGAAGGAGAAGACCAGAGGGAGGCTGGTGGGATGCCTTGCTCCTGGCGCACACAGAGCAGGCCAGGGACAAAGGCACGGGTATCCCCCTTAAGGGTAGGCCACTAAAAACTCCTCCTGGCAAGGGCGATCGTTCTGGCAACACCTGGGTGACAGGCCAGGCACGAGGCGTGAACCCATTCAAGGACCTGGGAGCGGACGGAATTGGGCACAAAAAGGCAGGAGTTAGGGTTACTGCGGGGGTCCGGTTGGGAAGTCTGAGCGGCCTTCACGATACCCTCGATCTCCCAGGAGACCGCAGCCACCACACAGGAAGCCGGTAGAATGGGCTCCGGATCAGCAGGACTGGAGGGGAGGGAAAAAATACGGGACAAAGGCATCTGCCTTGATATTACGGGAACCGGGGCGGAAAGAAACAGAAAAATTAAAACGGGCAAAAAAATAACGACCATCTAGCCTGACGGGCATTAAGCCTCTTGGCAGATTTTAAATAAATAAGGTTTTGATGGTCGGTCAAAACAAGGAAGGGATTACCTGCCCCCTCCAGCCAGTGGCGCCACTCCTCAAGAGCCAGTTTGATTGCCAGCAGTTCCCGATCCCCGACATCATAGTTCCGTTCCGCGGAGGACAGTCTCCGGGAGAAGAATGCGCAGGGATGGAGCTTGTTGTCCAAGGCGGCTCGTTGAGACAGAATGGCCCCCACGCCCGGTGTCGGAGGCATCCACCTCAACGGTGAACTGACGAGAAGTGTCCGGGGTGACAGAGGATAGGAGCTGAGGAAAACCGAACCTTAAGCAGTTCAAATGTTTGCTGGGCATCGGAATTCCAACAGAAAAGCAAAGCAACGGAGGTGAGTTTGGTAAGGGAGCAGCAATGACACTATAATTGCGGATAAAACGGCGATAGAAATTAGCAAACCCAAGGAACTGCTGAAGGTGCTTGCGAGAGGTAGGTTGGGGCCATTCTGTCACCCGCCTTGATTTTCGCAGGGTCCGCCCGGATACTGCCCTCCTCGATGATGAAGCCGAGGAACGGGGACAGTAGAGACATGAAATGAACACTTCTCCGCCTTAACAAACAGCTGATTCTCCAGCAGCCGCTGGAGAACCTCCCGGACGTGGAGAACGTGTTCCTGGGGGGATTTAGAAAAAATTAAAATGTCCGTCAATGTACACAAATACACTCTTCCCCAGTAGGTCACGCAAAACGTCGTTCACCATGCCCTGGAAGACTGCTGGGGCGTTAGTAAGGCCGAAGGGGAACCACCAGGTATTCATAGTGGCCCAACGGGGTGTTGAAAGCAGTCTTCCATTCGTCCCCCCTCCCGTATACGCACCAAAATGATAAGCGTTACGGAGGTCGAGCTTCGTAAACGTAACTGCTTGCGAGAGGGGTTCAAAGGCGGTGTTAATGAGGGGGAAGAGGGTACTTGTTACGGACTGTGACTTGATTGAGTCCACGGTAGTCGATGCAGGGTCGCAGAGAGCCATCCTTCTTCCCTACGAAGAAGAACCCTGCACCGACCGGGGATGAGGAGGGACGGATAATACCCGAAGCGAGGGACTCATGTATGTACTCCTCCATAGCCAGTTTCTCCGGTCCCGACAGACTGTAGAGGCGGCCAGATGGCAGTTTGGCTCCCGCCAGCAGATCGATGCAACAGTCGTACGGCCTGTGAGGAGGTAAGGACAGAGCACGTGATTTAGAAAAAACCTGTACAAGATCGTGATATTGTTTAGGAACGTTAGATAAATCAAGCACAGGTTGAACAGAACTGGGATTTCTGGACCCCGGAGGGGGGTAGAGCAGAACGGAGACAACTGGCTAGACAGTGGGCACTCCACGCCAGGATGCGACCGGCTTTCCAGTCAATATGAGGGTTGTGGAGGCGGAGCCAGGTCTGACCTAAAACAAGAGCAGACTGTTTGGAGTGGATGAGCAGGAGTTGAATAGATTCCCCGATGATTGCCAGGACAAAACAAGTTGGATTGGAACAGTGGAGTGGGTAACTAACCCCAAGCTCCTACCGTCCAGAGCAAGAGCAGAAATGGGAGAGGGTAGAAGCTCCGTGGGGATGCCGGCCCTCCTGGCGAAGGTGATGTCCATAAAGTTGGCGTCGGCCCCGGAATCGATGAGAGCCGAGGAGGCCGCTGTCTTGTCCCTCCAGAGGAGAGTAGCCTTGAACACAAGGCGGTTCTGAGCTGCATGGTTTGGAATGATGGGGCTCGTCAGTACGCCCAGTTTTACTGGCGAGCCCATTCTTTTGGGCGGTATAGGACAGGAGGCGATCTGATGGCCAGGCTTGCCGCAGTAAAAACAGGACCTAGTGCGAAGACGGCGTTGGCGCTCCTCGGGGTCGACCGAAACTCTGCCCAGCTGCATAGGCTCCTCCTCGGAGACACCAGTCGACGCCCTAGATCCAGTGACTGAGGTATGTTGGCGTACGTTAGGAGTGTCGGAGGGTAGATGACGCCCGGAGTTTCTTCCCCGCTCACGGGCCCGGATACGGAGACGATTATCTATAGCAATGGCAAGGCCTAATGAGACTATGAGAGAGTTGGACTCCTCCCGAGTAGCAAGCTGGTCCTTGAGTTCCTCGCTAAGAGCTTGGCGGACAGCCCCCTGAAGGGAGGTGTCATTCCATCTGGACTCCGCGGCGAGGGTACGGAACTGAATAGCCATCTCTGCGACGCTGCGATTGCCTTGACGAACTTGGAGCAGACGTTGGGTAGCGTCTCGCCCGCAGGTAGGGTGATCAAACACGCGTCGCATCTCAGCGGTAAAGGCTGCAAAGTTGCTGCACAACGGAGCCTGGCTGTCCCAGATGGATGTAGCCCACTCCAGGGCACTTCCTCCCAAGCTGCTCATGATGAACGCGATCTTACAAGAGTCAGAGGCGAAGGAGGTGGGCTGCATACGGAACACTATGTCACACTTCATTAAAAATTCACGACATCTCCCCAACCCCCCGCGATATAACTCGGGGTGTTGCACTCGGGGCTCCCGGCTTGAAGAGGGAACCGGAGCCTCCGGAGGTGGTTCAGGAGCGGGAGGAATTGGACCCACAGGAATCCGCGGTAGCGGCTGATGAAGCGAAAGTTGAGCTACCTGCTCCGTGATGCCCCTTAGTACTTCTAAAACATCATCCAAACGACGGCCCTGTTGGTCGCTGACCGCAGTTTGGCAGGAGAAGGCGTGGCGAATCTGTTCCAGGTCGGCTGGGTCCATGCTTTTGGCCAGTTCGTTCTGTTACGATCCTGATGCGGGACGAACCCAAGTGCAACGACCAGGAGGCAGATTCAAGAAAAGGGGTATTTATTAAGCGTTGGGGTAGTCCCAAAGCTGTACAGGAAAGTCAAACAATAAATACACAGAACATAAATGTAGTCCGATACGGACTGCTCCAAGCCGGAGCTGGACTTTAAACCAGGGTTGGGTTCCAAGCCGGAACCGATCAGGTACTGGACTGGAAGTCCAAGCCGGACTGGGTGCAGGATATCCCCTACTGTTCCAAGCCGGAACTGGATAGGGTAGGTGGAGGAGTTAGCACCGGGTCAGGACTGGAACTGGACCGGGAGGTCCACTCAGGAAACGGGAGCCGGAACGGAACTTGTTCCAAGCCGGAACTGGACTCAACAGGAGGTGTACAACACACCGGAACTGGACAGGAACTGGACTGGAACTGGACTGGAACTGGACTGGAACTGGACTGGGAGGTCCACTCAGGAAACGGGTGCTGGAACGGCGCGATTGTTCCAAGCCGGAACTGGACTGTATTCGGGCGGAGAATCTCTCTCCGGGACAGAACAGGAACTGGACCGGACGGTCTACTTGGATCAAGGACAGAAAGCAGAGGGTTAGTAGTTAGGTACTGCAGACAGGGTTTGGACCGGGAGGTCTTAAAGGAGGTGAGACGACAGCCAGGGTTGTAGCTGGCGAAAACCCGACGGGGCTGGGAGGTGAGGCGTAGCTCGGGTAGGTCCCGTAGAAGCCGGCTGTACTCCAGAGATCCTGGAACCGTAACCGAAGTACAGGAGGTAGCTACGGCCGGACAGGAACAACGGAGAGAGTTAGCCAGGCAGGACTTGGCAGCGGATCTAAACCCGAGCTGGAGTTGGAGGTACCGCAACACACTCACACAACATACAGGGAAACAAACACTGCTGCAGGGGAGCTGAAACCACGGCGTCTGGAGATTGAAGGGAGACAAGTTAAGTAGCATGCAACAGCGAATGTTACGGGAGGATAGCTACCAAACCACAGAACAGGTAAGCAAGTTACACCAAGCGAACAGCAGAACACCGGACCAGAAACGTGAAACGAGCATAACTAGGAAGGTTAGTTAACGAACTGGCGCCGACTAGCAACCAGACGGGGATTTAAATAGTGCAGGGAATCAAAGAATGAATGAGGCACAGGTGTGGAAAATAACTGGGAGTGATTGCTAAACACAAAGGTGAGGAATGCATGCAACGAGTGGGGAGAGCGATAGGCGGAAACTAAAGTGATAATCAAACGAACAAGACAGAAGAAGACGCCCAGACTGCAGCAGCAGGGAAAACACAGACAAAGGAATCCAACATGACACGGAGGGAAAAAGGGAAAACACGGAAAACGGACAGGAAGGGAACGGAACGTTACATTTGGCCTCTTATTCTCCCTATGTGCCTTTGGCCTCTTATTCTCCCTATGTGCCTTTGGCCTCTTATTCTCCCTATGTGCCTTTGGCCTCTTATTCTCCCTATGTGCCTTTGGCCTCTTATTCTCCCTATGTGCCTTTGGCCTCTTACTCTCCCTATGTGCCTTTGGCCTCTTATTCTCCCTATGTGCCTTTGGCCTCTTATTCTCCCTATGTGCCTTTGGCCTCTTATTCTCCCTATGTGCCTTTGGCCTCTTATTCTCCCTATGTGCCTTTGGCCTCTTATTCTCCCTATGTGCCTTTGGCCTCTTATTCTCCCTATGTGCCTTTGGCCTCTTATTCTCCCTATGTGCCTTTGGCCTCTTATTCTCCCTATGTGCCTTTGGCCTCTTATTCTCCCTATGTGCCTTTGGCCTCTTATTCTCCCTATGTGCCTTTGGCCTCTTATTCTCCCTATGTGCCTTTGGCCTCTTATTCTCCCTATGTGCCTTTGGCCTCTTATTCTCCCTATGTGCCTTTGGCCTCTTATTCTCCCTATGTGCCTTTGGCCTCTTATTCTCCCTATGTGCCTTTGGCCTCTTATTCTCCCTATGTGCCTTTGGCCTCTTATTCTCCCTATGTGCCTTTGGCCTCTTATTCTCCCTATGTGCCTTTGGCCTCTTATTCTCCCTATGTGCCTTTGGCCTCTTATTCTCCCTATGTGCCTTTGACCTCTTATTCTCCCTATGTGCCTTTGGCCTCTTATTCTCCCTATGTGTCTTTGGCCTCTTATTTTCCCTATGTGCCTTTGGCCTCTTATTCTCCCTATGTGCCTTTGGCCTCTTATTCTCCCTATGTGCCTTTGGCCTCTTATTCTCCCTATGTGCCTTTGGCCTCTTATTCTCCCTATGTGCCTTTGGCCTCTTATTCTCCCTCTGTGCCTTTGGCCTCTTATTCTCCCTATGTGCCATGGCCTCTTATTCTCCCTATGTGCCTTTGGCCTCTTATTCTCCCTATGTGCCTTTGGCCTCTTATTCTCCCTATGTACCTTTGGCCTCTTATTCTCCCTATGTGCCTTTGGCCTCTTATTCTCCCTATGTGCCTTTGGCCTCTTATTCTCCCTATGTGCCTTTGGCCTCTTATTCTCCCTATGTGCCTTTGGCCTCTTATTCTCCCTATGTGCCTTTGGCCTCTTATTCTCCCTCTGTGCCTTTGGCCTCTTATTCTCCCTATGTGCCATGGCCTCTTATTCTCCCTATGTGCCTTTGGCCTCTTATTCTCCCTATGTGCCTTTGGCCTCTTATTCTCCCTATGTACCTTTGGCCTCTTATTCTCCCTATGTGCCTTTGGCCTCTTATTCTCCCTATGTGCCATGGCCTCTTATTCTCCCTATGTGCATTTGGCCTCTTATTCTCCGTATGTGCCATGGCCTCTTATTCTCCGTATGTGCCATGGCCTCTTATTCTCCCTATGTGCCTTTGGCCTCTTCGATCCATGCTTGCAAATAGCAACACAGAGGTGGCATCTGTTATAGATGGATAAGGACTGATTGCTGATTGAAGAGTTGTGCAAAGGAGTTTCACACAGGTGCATTAGAGATTCATAATTATGCAAGCAATTTCTATCAGCTGTGAATAGATGTTTTCCTTTTGTTTAACAGTTAATCCAATAGAGTTTTGGGTTTTTCTATGAGATCTGTGTTAACTGTTTAGAAAAAGGGTGTGAAAATGTGTGAAACCAATGAAAAAGTGTTAACACATTTGCAAGAGAAGACTTCTGCTGTGCTAAGAAGGTGATGATGAAGATCAAGTGGATCCCAGTTTCATTAAGCATGTCTTAGCAATCGAGAAAAACTGTAAAGCCAAGCAGCTAAAGAAACTTTTGATCTGTTGGTTTGCCTCTCACAATAGATGTCATGACTGAGTGTGGTAAATTTACAGTAAACTGTAAATGAATGAATGTTTTACTGTATCGGAAACCCAGAATAACAATTTTTACTGTGTAATGTAAAACAATATATGATAAAGAAACAAATCACAAAAGCAACAGTATTCTTCAGGGGGTTTACTGTATTTTGCCATTTGTTCTCACAGTGCAATATACTGTAGTTCAGAAAAGAAAAATACATTACAATCAATAACAAAAAATACCAAATAGAAATATTTTCACTATATACAGTAATTTGCACATATATTGTCTGCCTGTCAGTATCAGAAGTCTACTGTTGGCCTGGCCCATCCATCCTGTCCTCTGCATTTGGCCATAGATTTTCATCAACATCACACCGAATGTTATCTCTTGCCATACACCGAGGAAAGAATCTCTTCGAGTGCCTCATCCAGCCCTGGATGTGTTCCACTGTTATGTCCATACACCCAGCAGCCATTGCATCTAGAAGTAACATCTGGTCATGTGGGTGGTGGTCATAAACCTTCCATCTCCATGCAGAAAACAATTCTTCTATGGGGTTGAGGAAAGGAGAGTATGGTGTCAGGAATAACGACATCATCCCGGGATGGGCCGTAAACCACTCTGTGATCTGGCGGGAGTGGTGAAAGGCCACATTGTCCCATACAATCACATATACTACCACATATACTAATTCTGCCTCTCTTGCTCTCTTTCTGCTGAAAGCCTTTCAAACAGTTCATCAAGAAAAACAATAAGGCGTGCTGAATTGTATGGGCCAATGATGGCCTTATGCAGCTGCAGTCCATCAACAGATATTGCTGCACACATGGTGATGTTAGCCCCTCTCTGGCCTGGAACATCTACAGTTGCCCTTTTCCCGATTACATTCCTTCCACGGCGGCGTCTTTTTGCCAAGTTGAAACCGGCCTCATCCACATATATGAATGTGTGTTCGGTTTCACTGGCTTCAAGCTCCATGACTCTCTTCAGTAAATTAGAGAATACACAAGGTACCATAAGTCACAAATTGTATAGCTTACTGTGTTGTGCAAAATCTCAAAGAAAATGCCTGTGTGTGATGTGTTGTTCAAAATTACCTTAGATATCTTACCTGGACATATTGGTACCTGAGTTCCTTGACACGCCCAGAGTTCCTGTCAAAGGGGACAGTGTACAACTGTTTCATCCTGATCTGATGTTTCTGTAGCACTCTTGAAATAGTTGTAGTGCTAACACTGTCAATGTTTGGAAATGTGTTGTTGTCTGCGAATATGTTGTTGCGTATTTCTCTTAGCCTGATGCTGTTGTTGGCAATGACCATCCCAACTATTGCATCCTCTTGTTGAGGCGTAAATATTCTTCCCCTTCCCCCTGTGTGAGGTAACCGCTGGGTCCTGTAGTGAGTCAAAGACAAATGTGCACTGATACATCAGCTTTTTCTAGAGACTTTTCTCAAATCACAGTACTACTGTAATATACACATCAATTGAATGCCTTCAGTCAGAATGCTGTAAATACTGTATAGTACCTGTTGGTTTGCCTGAAACTCCTCACTATTGAAGCCACTGTGGATCTAGGCAAGTTTGGTTGAACCCTCAAACCTGCTTCCCTCAGGGACAGACCATGATTTACCACATGATCAATGACTGTGGCTCTGATTTCATCAGACACAACTGTTCTTGCTCTTCCGCCACGTCTTCTTCCTCTGCCTCTGGCTGCATCCATTTTCCTCACCAAGGCTAAAGAATGCAAATGCCAAACCAAAGATGGCCCCATTTGTATATGTGGTAACGAGGCACAAACAAAAAACGCCTGGGTAGGTCGTTAGCTGAAATGACAGCCAGGTGTTTCAGCAGTACATATACAGCAGTAATAGTGGAAAAATCTCTTCAGTGACAACTACATCTATATTTCCCCTATATACATGCACATTTCAATGCAAGTATGACCACTTCTGTATAGATGGTAACAAGGCTGCAAACAAAAAAACTGAATAAACTTTCTGCTAAAATCAGAATAATCTGTCTCACGTATTTCAAGCGTATAGTTTCATTTGTCTGTCAAAATGCAACATATTTCCATCCACAGTGATCAGAATTTTGTTGGGTTTTGAACAGAGTATCTAAATGTCTGCAAAATTTGCTGTAGTTGTACAGAATCTTGCTGGTGGTGAACACTGAGAGAGGTATTCATGAATTTTGGAAGAAGTGGTGATTGAATGCCTTTTGTATCAAAGCAATGCAAAAGTATACACAGTTTAGTTCACATAGTCTACTGATATGGTGAATGTGTTAAGTGTTTTGAAAAAGTGGACATGGTATTGAGACCAAGTGTGAAAACGATTGTAAAAAAACTGTAATGTATACATATGGTACAGTAAGTGATGATATGTGGTTCTTATATTAATTACATATTATATAAGTGGATAAAGTTAATAAATAAAAATAATAATAACATTATAACTCTCTCTCTCTTTCTCTCTGTCTGTTCTTCCCCAATAATAAATGTTCATACATAACTACATGTTACTCATAAATAAAGTTAATTTATAGGAAAGAGGGCACCCAGAGTTATTGATCATGCAGCTCATCAAAAGTGTTCAGCAGCTGGTTGCAATAGGAAATTATGGCATTCAGTGGTCAGGTGTGAGATGGAGCATGCCCCTTTGAATTGTGGGTTGAGTTAGGAACCTGGATCAGTTAGGAACAGTATAGACCCGGGCCAGGGTCTTAGCGCCTCATTAACAAAACCTTTCTCTTAAATTCTTCTTGCATTTGTTCCTCAGAAAAGTTCCTCTGGAAAAACAATGTGGGAATCACGATTCATCTGTAAGCGCTTAAACTTGAGTTTGCATAAATAATAAACCCTTCTAAACCTCCTCTGTGTATATGCCCACATGCTTGTTTCCAAGCACATTTTGATCATGCCAAAGAACAAATTAAGAGATGAATGCCAGCATATTGGTGGAAATGTTCTTAGGCACAGTTACGATCAAATCTTACGATTAGTCGTTTGATAACTTAGACTGGTGCTGTAGTGGCAACCGGTGGAGTGGAGTCTGTCTCGTCTTGTCAATTGTTTAAGCTTTGTAATTGCTGTATCAAGTAACCGTTAGGTCGGACTCCTTGTAATCAGGCTCATATAATTATTCCACCCTACGGTAAGACAACATGTCTAAATGTACCGTGTTGCTGTGGCTGGCGTGGCTCCTGTGGATAATCGCACTAGTACTAACCATACTGGCGGAACTAAACGGAATTGGGATTATCCGTTACTCAAGGGAAGATTTACTGTTGCTGCGGGGAGACTACCCGTTACGGACACGATATGGATGTTCTGATTTAATAATAAGACCATACAAGCAAACAAAGGACTACCAGCGGTCCAGCTCAAAGAGGAAGCGGGGCAAACTGCGATCGCTGCGAAACAAACTTGATGAACTCCAGGCAAACACAAGATATCAGTGGGCATACAAGGAAGCAAATCTCATTTGCATCACAGAGTCCTGGCTGGATGACATGATTGCAGACTCAGAACTTTCCTTAGTTGGCTTTGGTACCGCTTAGACTAGACCGTGACTGCAGTATAAGTGGTAAAAAGCATGGGGGTGGGTTATGTGTGTACATACAGGAAGCATGGTGTAGAACTGTCAAGATTCGGGAGTCATATTGCTCACATGCATTTAACACTGTGCAACCTCACCTAATGGGACATAAACTCCTTCAGATGAATGTCAGCCCTCACCTCATACTTCTCATCCTCTCCTATCTCACAGACAGACACCAGATAGTCAAATTCAACGGCCACTACAGTTGCAACAGAACCTTATCCACTGGGGCACCACAAGGTTCTGTCATCTCACCAGTCCTGTTCACCCTGTACACAGACGACTGCAGGAGTTCAGATCCTGAGATGCTGTACATCAAGTACTCTGACGACACAGTCATTATTAACACCACTAACTCCAATAACCGTACCAGTAAGGAAATCCACAGTTTTGCAGGGTCATGTGAGAACAACTACCTAGACCTAAATACCAGCACAACCAAAGAAATGCTGCTGGATTTTAGGCGTGACCAGCCCACTGCCCCGACTCTGGAGGTAAATGGGCAGACAATAGAGCGCGTTGAGGAGTATAAATATCTTGGCACTACCATTGATCACCTGCTCACCTTTAAGAACTCTTAACCCCGCCCCCCCCCCCCCCCATCCCCACCTGTTCCCTTCAGGGACATCGGACTGATTAACAGTGCCACCCCCCGCCCCCCCCCCCCACCCCCCCCTCCCAACCCAACTCCAGGGAAAGGGACTGGCTAACATGCCTAACTATCACACTATTATTGCCCCTAGCTTTTACTCTACACTTTTAATTTTTATTCCTAGCTTTTTATCTAGCTTCGTATTTTAATGTGTATGTGAATTAGGTATGCATTCTATATATCATGGCTGTACACAATCATTAACTAATCACTGTGCTATGATTGTCTGTGACTGTTGTATTTGCCTTATTTGTCCACTGCACAAATGAAGTTCCTCACGGAAAATAAAGTAAATTGAATTGATCTGATCTTACACATGTTTCACGCATGAGGTCCATAATTCACATACCCTCCCAGACTTGTTATTTTCAAACACTTTTCAAACACCAATTAATTAACGTCAGCCTTTGTGTTTGAAATAACAATCGGCTATTTATGGGATGTTCTCTGGGAAAAAAGTACAAAGAGATATTGTGTTCTTTCTCTTGGGACTGTCTTAGGAAATAAAATTAATCTTTGTAATCCAATGAATTAATTAGTTTCATGACTCTAATTCTGATTAGTCATGAGATTTTTGGATTATTTTTGTTTTCAGAAAATGTCCCATGAAGAGCCGGTGGAGATAACCTTTAGAAAAAGAAAAGATGATGAAATAAGAGATCTTTCACAGATACTCCCTTTTACTCAAATCACGGTCCTCGAGGGCCAAGACCTGCTGGTTTTCCTCCCTCCCTTTACCTGGGAGTCAGGTGTGTCACCCTCCCTTTACCTGGGAGTCAGGTGTGTCACCCTCCCTTTACCTGGGAGTCAGGTGTGAAGACGGTCTGGCCAATCAGTAGCACTAATTGTTCAGTTAATTACCTGGGGACAAAAGAAAAACAAGGACGGATTTAGATTCAAGGTTTGAGTATCTCTGCTCTAACCGATCTGATCCAATGGTGGCCAGTGTCTCTGAATGCCAGACAGAGTGTATATGCTCTCGCCACTGATGCTACAATCCGTGGTTTCCCCCCCGTTGGGTCCACCCCCCTCCACACAAAAATGAATCTCCAGATCTATGAACTACTGAGAGAAACCAAGGAATTACCCCCCGGGCAATTTTGGCAGTTATTTCTGTTCCAACAGCCAAAGTAGAACACAAAGTGTGTTTGCGTTCCCTTTGATGTGTTTTAAGCTTTAAAGATGTGAATCACTTTTCATTTATTAGGTTTATTTTTTTGTCAGTTTTAGAAGTGTCTCATTTTTGTGATTGCATAACGCATAGTAAAACTGAGGGTGAATTTCTCCGCTTTTGTCAGTTTGACGCTGTTTGTTGGATGCTGATTTGATTTGATTACTCGTACACGGTTACAAACATTCATGCATCATACAGGTTGCGTGAATGTTGTATGATGCCCATGTTTGCGAAATTGCTTACAGTTTTTCTCAATCACTTGGACGCATTTCTTGAAACTCTAACCTCATTCCCAAAACTCTAAGTGCAATCCCCAAAACAGTAAAATCATTTTTCATAACACGATACCACCCGTTCAAAAGAAACTATAACAATCAAAATGATAACCACATGCGTCAAAAGACACTAAGTCAGTCAATCGCTACAACAATGTCACCAAATGTATAGCACCTTCTGATCATTGCGTAAACCCTGACACTCAAAATGCAAAGTATTTGCATCAAAACTGGACAGATATTGTGTACAAAGTGTTGCTGTCAATGTAAAACAATTCCTGGACACACAAATTACGAGAAAAAACATGTTTACAGTTTTTCTCAATCGCTTGGATGCATTTCTGGAAACTCTAACCTCATTCTCTTAACAGTGCCTCAAAACCCCACACCATTGAGGCAATTGGCCAATACACTATTTCACTTCTCATTGTGTTCACACAGAATGCAAAACACTAAACGCAGTTGTCATAGTGTAGATGCAATCCTCATTCCACTTCGACATTCCAGTCAAAACAGATTGTTTCTTTCTCAATTGGCTATGTACATTTCCCATTCGCAATGACAGAGTTGTTCATTGGGTAAATCATTGCATGCAAAATACTATGTATAATGAGCATTGTGTTTGTACAAAAGATAAGGCCAACATGATGGGTGATTGGAGTGAGTAACTTCCCTTCACACATTTGAAGAGTAACGGAGAACACATGCTGTCAATTCCATCCCACAGGTGCAAATTGTGAACACAATACTCACAAACATATATAAATGCTAAGGGTTCCAGTGCAAAAAAAAATAGAGCAAGAAGCAGTGTCCCCAGAGGGGCGATTGGTTGTGCAGCAGTGAAAAACAAAAAATACAAAATAAAAAAGTAAAACAACCATACTATAGATGAAAAAGATACATAATAAACATGTTTTTTCTCGTAATTTGTGTGTCCAGGAATTGTTTTACATTGACAGCAACACTATGTACACAATATCTGTCCAGTTTTGATGTAAATACTTTGCATTTTGAGTGTCAGGGTTTACGCAATGATCAGAAGGTGCTATACATTTGGTGGCATTGTTGTAGCGATTGACTGACTTAGTGTCTTTTGACGCATGTGGTTATCATTTTGATTGTTATAGTTTCTTTTGAACGGGTGGTATAGTGTTATGAAAAATGATTTTACTGTTTTGGGGATTGCACTTAGAGTTTTGGGAATGAGGTTAGAGTTTCAAGAAATGCATCCAAGCGATTGAGAAAAACTGTATTATGTATCTTTTTCATCTATAGTATGGTTGTTTTACTTTTTTATTTTGTATTTTTTGTTTTTCACTGCTCCACAACCAATCGCCCCTCTGGGGACACTGCTTCTTGCTCCATTTTTTTGCACTGGAACCCTTAGCATTTATATATGTTTGTGAGTATTGTGTTTACAATTTTAACCTGTGGGATGGAATTGACAGCATGTGTTCTCCGTTACTCTTCAAATGTGTGAAGGGAAGTTACTCACTCCAACACCCATCATGCTGGCCTTATCTTTTGTACAAACACAATGCTCATTATACATAGTATTTTGCATGCAATGATTTACCCAATGAACAACTGTGTCATTGCGAATGGGAAATGTACATAGCCAATTGAGAAAAAAACAGTCTGTTTTGACTGGAATGTCAAGGTGGAATGAGGATTGCATCTACACTATGACAACTGCATTTAGTGTTTTGCATTCTGTGTGAACACAATGAGAAGTGAAATAGTGTATTGGCCAATTGCCTTAATGGTGTGGGGTTTTGAGGCACTGTTAAGAGAATGAGGTTAGAGTTTCCAGAAATGCATCCAAGCGATTGAGAAAAACTGTAATGATCATAATATGATCCAGTCTCTTCTACGCATTTGTGAGTGTGATTTGAGGTGGGCGGAGTCAATGCAATTGGCCCCTCCTCTTACTGGGATGGTGAGCATCTGTCTACAGAGCCATAGAACCCCCAATAATATCATCTCCCTGTCTCTTTCTCTCCCCCTTTCTCACTCTTTCTTTTTCTGTCTTTATTTCTTCATCTCTCTCTTTCTCTCTCGCTCTCTCTCTCGCTCTCCCCCCCCCCCCCCCCTTTAAGATTGTTCATTTAAAAACAAACACAAAAATAATGAAGGCCGCAACATTAGAACCCAGTTTCCCTAGTAAAGGTACAGTGGTGCTAGAAAGTTTGTGAACCCTTTAGAATTTTCTGTATATCTGCATAAATTCAATCTAAAATATGATCACATCTGGATGGATCACTGCAAGCGTTATTTCTCCTGACTCATTTTCCTATAGAGCTCTATGGGGAAAAAAGTCAGGAGGAGAAACTCTTAAAGTGATCCATCCACATCTACTCCATATCTGGCCGCAGAGTGATGGTTTGGGGCTCGTTTGATACCTTAGACCCTGGATGACTTTAGATCGAATTCATGGATATACAGAAAATTCTAAAGGGTTCACAAACTTTTTTGGCTGCTGTGATAGGCTAAACGTGGGCCTCAATCCTGCAATTAAAGGCCCTCCCTCTGGTGAAGGGAGGAGGGCGGATGGGGGGCGTTATTCCGGACAAACCGTGAGTCACCATCACTCTGAAGGGACCGAGGACTCTGAGTCCAAATCTGCAGGCAACACCACACAGGCCTTGACTGCCGTCAGTGACCTTTGACCCGTGTCACTTATATTTGTGTTGTCAGCCATCTTTAACCAGTGTCATATATATTACTGCTGTCAGCCATCTTTAACCAGTGTCATTTATATTACTGCTGTCAGCCATCTTTAACCAGTGTCATATATATTACTGCTGTCAGCCATCTTTAACCAATGTCATTTATATTACTGCTGTCAGCCATCTTTAACCTGTGTCATTTATATTACTGCTGTCAGCCATCTTTAACCAATGTCATTTATATTACTGCTGTCAGCCATCTTTAACCAGTGTCATTTATATTACTGCTGTCAGCCATCTTTAACCAGTGTCATTTATATTACTGCTGTCAGCCATCTTTAACCAGTGTCATTTATATTACTGCTGTCAGCCATCTTTAACCTGTGTCATTTATATTACTGCTGTCAGCCATCTTTAACCTGTGTCATTTATATTACTGCTGTCAGCCATCTTTAACCAGTGTCATTTATATTACTGCTGTCAGCCATCTTTAACCAGTGTCATTTATATTACTGCTGTCAGCCATCTTTAACCTGTGTCATTTATATTACTGCTGTCAGCCATCTTTAACCAGTGTCATTTATATTACTGCTGTCAGCCATCTTTAACCAGTGTCATTTATATTACTGCTGTCAGCCATCTTTAACCAATGTCATTAATATTACTGCTGTCAGCCATCTTTAGCCAGTGTCATATATATTACTGCTGTCAGCCATCTTTAACCAATGTCATTTATATTACTGCTGTCAGCCATCTTTAACCTGTGTCATTTATATTACTGCTGTCAGCCATCTTTAACCTGTGTCATTTATATTACTGCTGTCAGCCATCTTTAACCAGTGTCATTTATATTACTGCTGTCAGCCATCTTTAACCAGTGTCATTTATATTACTGCTGTCAGCCATCTTTAACCTGTGTCATTTATATTACTGCTGTCAGCCATCTTTAACCAGTGTCATTTATATTACTGCTGTCAGCCATCTTTAACCAGTGTCATTTATATTACTGCTGTCAGCCATCTTTAACCAATGTCATTAATATTACTGCTGTCAGCCATCTTTAACCAGTGTCATATATATTACTGCTGTCAGCCATCTTTAACCAATGTCATTAATATTACTGCTGTCAGCCATCTTTAACCAGTGTCATATATATTACTGCTGTCAGCCATCTTTAACCAGTGTCATATATATTACTGCTGTCAGCCATCTTTAACCAATGTCATTTATATTACTGCTGTCAGCCATCTTTAACCAATGTCATTTATATTACTGCTGTCAGCCATCTTTAACCAATGTCATTTATATTACTGCTGTCAGCCATCTTTAACCAGTGTCATTTATATTACTGCTGTCAGCCATCTTTAACCAGTGTCATTTATATTACTGCTGTCAGCCATCTTTAACCAGTGTCATATATATTACTGCTGTCAGCCATCTTTAACCAATGTCATTTATATTACTGCTGTCAGCCATCTTTAACCAATGTGATTTATATTACTGCTGTCAGCCATCTTTAACCAGTGTCATTTATATTACTGCTGTCAGCCATCTTTAACCAGTGTCATTTATATTACTGCTGTCAGCCATCTTTAATCAATGTAATTTATATTACTGCTGTCAGCCATCTTTAATCAATGTAATTTATATTACTGCTGTCAGCCATCTTTAATCAATGTAATTTATATTACTGCTGTCAGCCATCTTTAACCAGTGTAATTTATATTACTGCTGTCAGCCATCTTTAACCAGTGTCATTTATATTACTGCTGTCAGCCATCTTTAACCAGTGTCATTAATATTACTGCTGTCAGCCATCTTTAACCAGTGTAATTTATATTATTGCTGTCAGCCATCTTTAACCAGTGTAATTTATATTACTGCTGTCAGCCATCTTTAACCAGTGTCATTTATATTACTGCCCTGGATGTGAATATACACTGCCTGGCCAAAAAAAAAAGTTGCTGTTGCACCCGTCATGCATAGTGCCCACTGTACAAGCCTCTGGAGGCAGTGTTATGATCTGGGGTTATTTCAATTGGTCAGGTCTAGGCTCAGCAATGTTATGCAGCAATAAAATTAAGTCAGCTGAGTACCTGAATGTACTGAATGACCAGGTTATCCCATCAATGGGCATATTCCAGGACGACAATGCCAAGATTCATCTGGCTGAAATTGTGAAAGAGTGGTTCAGGCAGCATGAGGAATCATTTTCACACATGAATTGGCCACCAGAATCCTGACCTTAACCCCATTGAAAGTCTTTGGGATGTGCTGGAGAAGACTTCACGGAGTGGTTCGACTCTCCCGTCGTCAATACAAGATCTGGGCCAAAAATGAATGCAACTCTGGACGGAAATAAATGTTGTGACGTTGCATAAGGTTGTTGAAACGATGCCACGACGAATGCGCGCCGTAATCAAAGCTAAAGGCGGTCCAATGAAATATTAGAGTGTGCGACTTTTTTTTTGGCCAGGCAGTGTATCTACATGCAGTGTTCTCTCTGAAACCATTGGACTGAAGTCATTATGTATTCTGGTTAGTGAACAGCAAGCCTCTGAATAGCACCTTAATTAATCCAGCTCAGCATACCTACTGCACCTATAGCATATGTAGCTAGCGTTACTTGCATGAAAACCAAGGACCTCTCCAAACACTACATGCAGTGTTCTCTCTGAAACCATTGGACTGAAGTCATTATGTATTCTGGTTAGTGAACAGCAAGCCTCTGAATAGCACCTTAATTAATCCAGCTCAGCATACCTACTGCACCTATAGCATATGTAGCTAGCGTTACTTGCATGAAAACCAAGGACCTCTCCAAACATACAAAGTCACATGAAGTGAGCTTTACCTGGTTTGAGTGGAGAGTGGTAACGTTAGGCTAATAGGAGCCCTGGCTTTGCCGCACTGATGCAACTAACCTAAAGTTGACAACGAAAAAAAAAAGGTTTATTTTCCGTTAAAATAGAGATTGTGAAATAATTCACAAATAATGTCCTTTCCAGGACAAGTCATTACAGACACCTTTGTCATCCCGTTTTTGAGTTATTGCGTTGTGAATGAAAAATCGCTGGGCATTGTTGGTATTATTCGACGAGTTAAGGATGATGGTAAGATCGCATAACAGTTGTGAAAAAAATTACAAATCACCCTTAGCAAAATGCAACCCGTCTGAGCTATCTTGGTTGCTGAATTATGAAATTATGAGACTTTTAAAATTAATGCACATAACGGCAATTGCAACGGAAGAGTTGAGTAAAAATTTTTTTTGAAAAAACATCTGTGATAAATTCACAAATCATGCTTTGCACAACGCAATTATGTTCTTAACGTTTTGTCTAAGGAAAAAAATGTATTAACCACCGAATATGAATATCGAACTTGAATATCGAACTGCAAGCTATCTTTACACTAATGTCTTCGTAAGCGGTAACACTTTTCCTATGTCGCAAATTTGGGGTGTTCTTAATTCGTTTTAATTCATAATTTCAGTGAAATACGAATAGCCTACTATAATTCACGTAACAATATTTCATCTTAATTGATAAACTTAATTTGTCGCAGAGAGGGGAAGCTTGTTTAGCCACAACATGATAAAAACAATTAGACTAACGTTAAAATCGCCTAGACTGAAGTATTTCACCTTACGTCTGATAATTAGCTAGCGGTTAGCTTTCGTCCTAGTTCTCACCAAGGCAAACAATCCAGCGAGTGATTATACATTAATATAAAAAGTAAACGCTTAACATAAAGCATAAGTAAACTTGTTACAGCACAGGCAGGCAGCAATGCATATTTTACCTGTTGCTAAAGTTGCTGCTAGCTAGCCTACTTTCCCAACTATCTAAGGCAGTTAAAGAATGGTAAATTGGAAATGACCGATAACGTTACCAAGAAAAAACGATTGTAAATACGTAAACATTATTAGTCTTAACTTTACCTTTCGAAATTACTTCGAGTTGTTGTTGAGCATTCCTGCATTTTCAGGAGAAGTCTCCAGTGTGAACGGAAGTAAAGATAAACTGCTTCGCGGAAAAGTGGAAGTTAACTGACATCATTGTGAAAAGGGCCTATTTGGAGGGAATCTGAGTCGCGGGCCGTTACCGAATACGATCCCTGTTCCCTGCCCCCTGTCCCCTGTCCACTCAGTCCCCTGTCTACTATGTGCCCTGTCCCCTGTCCACTCAGACCCCTGTCTACTATGTCCCCTGTCCCCTGTCCACTCAGACCCCTGTCTACTATGTGCCCTGTCCCCTCACTTTGCAAGCAGTGTGCAAAAGAAATCCTGCAAAACTCTTTCTAAACAAGTGAGGAAGTAGTTTGTAATATAATTTTTTTATTTATTTGTTTTATTGAGAATATCAATCAATTTACATATGACAATGGTGACAAAGTGTAGATTATGAATGAAGATAGAATTAATAAAAATAGACTAGTTTGTAATATGTCCCACTCTTGTACTACAAGTTTTAGTCTTCTGGAATAATTCCCGTAATTGTTGGATGAGTGCACAGTTCTGTGGTTGAGTGTGCTCCTGAATACCCTCAACAAAACCCCGGAAATGAGGGTTTCGTCCGTATTACACCCACTTATTACACCCACTTATTACACCCACTTATTACACCCACACCCACGCCCTCAATGGGGTGAAGGGATTGTATTTGATCACGGCCTGTGTCTTAGTTCTTTGAGCTGTCAATACCAGACTTGATACAGTCCCTATGGGGTGTTTTGCCTGATGGGCCTACCAGTTTCAAGGTCCTAGGCCACTGTGAAGTGGACTTGTGATAGATTAAATAATGCCAGAATCTAATTGGTCAGTAACTCAGCCATTTTTTACCTGGAAAATCTACGGACCTTATGGCTCCTTGAGGCAAATTTGTTCAGAATGCAAAATGACACAGATATACCAAGTTTGGGGTTTGTATGATTGGAAGTGGGCTCTATGGTAAGATTAGACAAAAAATGCATTAAACAGATACTTGATAAAATAAGGGTGCTCCACTGCCTCTGAAATCACACTGTAACCATAACAACAATAAGCACTGTCCCTCCACCAAAAGTTGAAACACCATTTATGCAACTTTTAAGGTCTCAGAAACCCCCAAGGTACATCATGCAACTATATTTAAACTACAAATTATGTATGACATACTATATACTAAAATATTATTTACATACTGAGGATGTCGCCTGAGTTGTAATTTATTAAATAAATTTACATGTTCTAATATGCGCATATGAACAAACCTGACCTGAACAGCTGGGAAAGTGAAACATTTAAAATTGAACATTTAACTGACACCGAGGAGCTCTCAGAGGAAGCTCCACCCCCTCCAAAATATCAGAGAGACCATCGCAATACCGAAACCCCAACCCAACTGCAGGAAGCTGCACTGGTTATCCTGTACATCTAATTCCTCTGAATTTTAATGCCATCCTTATCTCTCCTCTGCCCGAGCTATATAAAAATATACACGTAAGAGCCACTCGTGTGGTTTCTGCGCTTTGATCACATGTTTACTGGGGGAGCGACTGTGTCTTCTTTTTTTTTCTACAGGAGGTAATCAGATAAGTATGATGTGCTCATATCATTTCTAATCTGCAGCTTTCATCCTGTACTTGGCAGGAAAATAACAGTGTGCATATGCGCGAGTGCGTATATGTTTGAAATAAACAAATGCAGCTGTCTTCTTCCTCTGTAGAAATGTGAATGTACATGTGTGTGTTTTTACTCTGGTGAACAGCTTCACATCCATTTCATGTCTGAGAGCTTATAAAGTAGATGTATACTATTATATGAAATGGTTTAACTTTAAGAGCACTATGTCAAAGCGTAGTTTTGTACATTTTATTATTGTGTTTACGAATATAGTGGTTCTCAAACTTTTTTTTACTAGTGTACCCCCTCAAAGATATTTTTTTCAGCTGAGTACCCCCTTCACCGGCACAAAAAAGAAATACTGATGTAACATCCGCCGATTCCCTCCAGTCCACCTCCCCTTTGTTTCTCTCGTTTTCCCATTCCTCCTGTTTCATGTCGTGTTTTTCAGTTCACCCTGTCTGTCTAGTTCCGTGTTTGTTGCAGGCTGGGCGTGGTTCCGTTTACGGTTCAGGTTCCGTTTTGGTTCTTTGATTTCTCCCCTCATTGTCTAGCCTATCACTCTCCCTCCTCACACACATTCCCCACGCCCCACATTCATTCAATCAGCATTCTCACCTGTCCCCTCATTCAAACAGCATTCTCACCTGTTCCCTCATTCAAACAGCATTCTCACCTGTTCCCTCATTCAAACAGCATTCTCACCTGTTCCCTCATTCAAACAGCATTCTCCCCTGTTCCCTCATTCAATCAGCATTCTCACCTGTTCCCTCATTCAAACAGCATTCTCACCTGTTCCCTCATTCAAACAGCATTCTCACCTGTTCCCTCATTCAAACAGCATTCTCACCTGTTCCCTCATTCAAACAGCATTCTCACCTGTTCCCTCATTCAAACAGCATTCTCACCTGTTCCCTCATTCAAACAGCATTCTCACCTGTTCCCTCATTCAAACAGCATTCTCACCTGTTCCCTCATTCAAACAGCATTCTCACCTGTTCCCTCATTCAAACAGCATTCTCACCTGTTCCCTCATTCAAACAGCATTCTCACCTGTTCCCTCATTCAAACAGCATTCTCACCTGTTCCCTCATTCAAACAGCATTCTCACCTGTCCCCTCATTCAAACAGCATTCTCACCTGTTCCCTCATTCAAACAGCATTCTCACCTGTTCCCTCATTCAATCAGCATTCTCACCTGTTCCCTCATTCAAACAGCATTCTCACCTGTTCCCTCATTCAAACAGCATTCTCCCCTGTTCCCTCATTCAAACAGCATTCTCACCTGTTCCCTCATTCAAACAGCATTCTCACCTGTTCCCTCATTCAAACAGCATTCTCACCTGTCCCCTCATTCAAACAGCATTCTCACCTGTTCCCTCATTCAAACAGCATTCTCACCTGTTCCCTCATTCAAACAGCATTCTCACCTGTTCCCTCATTCAAACAGCATTCTCACCTGTCCCCTCATTCAAACAGCATTCTCACCTGTTCCCTCATTCAAACAGCATTCTCACCTGTTCCCTCATTCAAACAGCATTCTCACCTGTTCCCTCATTCAAACAGCATTCTCACCTGTTCCCTTATTCAAACAGCATTCTCACCTGTTCCCTGCTCTATTTTAGTTCCCCATTCACATTCATTCATGGCCAGTTCGTTGTCTCAGCTTCGTCTTGAGATTTTCCCGGCCAGGTTGGTTTTTGCTGTTTACCCGCCTAACCTGTTTGTTTTCTGTTCCTCGCTCCAGCCCGCCCTGCCTGCCTCCCGTTTTGTCTGCTCCAGCCCTGACCCTGTCCAGCCCTGTGTAGTTCGCCAACGCCGCTTCCAGTCCTTCACCTTAGTTGTTCCCTGTTCGTTTGTTTGTCCACTGTTGCTGCAATAAATATACTCCTTGTGGAGTTTCCTTCGAGTTTGCCTCTGAGTCTTGCATTTGGGTCCAATCCAGTGTTCTAAATCATAACAACTGACAAAGATTTGGTGTTTCTGTCCAAGCTTTCTTTTTCATGGCGTTCTCCTTCTTTCTCCTTGTTTTCACTTTTATGCTTCAACCACTTATCCATTTTCTAAATAATTTTCATCTGCCTTTCAGAATGAAAACTCGCTCAGGGTGAAAAAAAAGTGAAAGTTTTCTATGTTTTTCATTGGCATGAAAGTGATATGCTCATTGCTTTTTTTAAAGACAAAATGTTTGGAAAGATTTATAAAACTGGCATGTTAGCATCCAGATTTAAGTGATGTTATGGGGTTGTTTTAGTATTGTTCATAACCAATATTAAAAAAAAAAAGGAAACACACATGAGTACCCCCTAAAGTACTCCAAAGTACCCCTAGGGGTACTAGTACTACCCCCATTTGAGAAACGCTGTCCTAATATATCGTTTTTATAACATCCAATATTGACTGCAGCACTATTTCAATCCAAAAGTCTCCAGTACGCGAGCATTATAAATGAGCTCAGACCCAGGAGTGACCGCTGTCCTTTCAGAACCTCGTGCTGTCTTAACGCAGTCTCACCGCAAATATCCATCAGCACGAGGGACAGCGTCCGCACCCCACTCTGCGTATCACACCGTAAACACATGCAAGACCGAAGCTGCGATTCCTGTACTCATTTCAGCTTCATCGGGTCCCAAACTAGACCGCATTTGCTGACCAATATCGAAAACGCAGTCTTTGAAAGTCTTTTGGGGGCGTCCGAGGACGAGGTCTATTAATCTTTACAGTTGCCTACTTTATATGGTCAAGATATGTACGTATTTCAATATCGGTTGTTTTAAAGTAATATCGGGTCAGAAAAGACTAAGTGTTATGAACTTATAAACTGTGCTATATATCAAATAACTTGTACTGTAAAAAATCTAACAAAAAAAATAAAACTGTCGCCTAGCCTAGCCCTCGCAAACGTTTACCACAATGCCACTTTATTTTCCCTTCACTGACTTCGCCAATCAGGGCTCAGTTTTTCTTCAATGGCGTCATTACAGTTCGACGGCGGTAAAGTCTAACGCGACTTCCGGGTAAACTTTCAGTGCAGTTCAAATTTATCTCTGTGAAGCTAGCGAGAAATGTTTACGAATTAATTCAATATTTCAGTATTTTCTTTTACCGACGATTCAAGTAATCACATGTCTATTAATCCGCTTTTTAGCCGAAATAGTCTGTGCTGAAAATAATGATAATGGTTCACAAATTCACTTAAAGTTGAATTTAAGCTGTTGTTGACAATTAATCACCCAGGTGTACCGCTTATTAGCTGTAATGTTGCTGTAAAAGCCACCTTTAATTATTTTACAGCAAAATGTGATGTATTTAGATCGCCTGCTAGACGGTTATAAATATCAATTTTTCCACGTAAGATTTTTGGGGATAACTACAAAACGTACTGGCTGCAAACTAGGGCTGTGTTCGGAATAGCTCCTATAGTGCACTATTTAGGGTATCGGCCATTTTGTAGGGTGTCCAAAATTCAAAACATCAATTTGACACCCTAAATAGTCCACTCAATATCCCCCATTATGCACCACAAAATGTAGGGTACAAACGATGTACACTACATGACTGGAGACATTGTTTTGTCAAGATG
This sequence comes from Synaphobranchus kaupii, assembly GCA_029718625.1. Classification (NCBI taxonomy): domain Eukaryota; kingdom Metazoa; phylum Chordata; class Actinopteri; order Anguilliformes; family Synaphobranchidae; genus Synaphobranchus; species Synaphobranchus kaupii. The sequence continues at coordinate 55,410,014 of CM056385.1, forward strand.
GCGACGGCTGAGCCTGCGCTGGTCTACAAATGTAAATATAAATGCAAGTTTTATCTTGTAGCCTATATTAAATCAGTTGAATCGGCTTTATAACCGAAATATAAATAAACGCGATAAATTAAATATATTACAAAGTGTTAACTATTTTTTTAATTTGACAATTATTACTGTTTAATGGAAAATGCAACTTAATTAGCTAGCTAGCTACCTAGTTACCTAACTTACCTATCTACCTACAACGAGACAACAAAACCCTTGTTCAAAATTAAAAAAGAAAACTTTTTACCGTTTCTTGCATGCTTTCTCACCAAGCCGGTGACCGCTGTCACGCAAGTGTTGCACGTTGCTAAGTAACCTGCTCAAAAACGGTAGTGTCCGAAATCGTCTCCTCCTTTCACCAGTGAATCCCTATCTAGTGCTCTATGTAGATTCCCTAAGTAGTGTATAGGGAGGGAGTGAATGAGTGAGCCATTCAGAACACAGCCTAGATTGTGGTAACGTATTTTATTAAGCATTGTGAAGCGTGTAGGTCATGTCGTGTGTTTGTTTCCGTTTGGATTGCACTATTGTTTATCCCGTGGTGTTCGTCTAGCACCAATTCTTACGGTTGACCACAAATGAAAGAACCATCCACCTTCCACGTAGATACTGTAAGCGGATGTGTATATGATTGTGTCAATTCGCTCCTGAATATGAGTTACCTGTATATCATATCTTCATTTCCACAAACAGACCTTCAACAGCACATTTGCTTTGCAAATAGATGAGAGCCGATTAAAGACAAATATGCTAAATGTCAGTGTTACATAAAATTCTGAGTAATTGAGACCTGTTGAGTAATAGAGAATAGTGTTCATAAAGCTGATTAACTGTATGTAACTTCCCCAGGTACAGTGCTTATGGTAATCCTTGGAAAGAAGCAACAGTGTGATGAGCAATGTGATGAGTGGAGTAATGTGTGTGCTGTGCGCTGTTGCGTTGCAGGAGAGCTGATCGGGGGAGTGGCTGAGTTCTCAGTCATTCAGAGTGCTGCAGGACCAGCTTGGACCCGACACTCCTGACGAGGAACCACTGCACGTGGAGGACGAGGGACTTGATGATGCGGAGGACGAGAGGGACATGCTGGCCCATCGCCCCGCTCCACCATCAGGCAAACCAACCACCCACCCAGAGGCCTATCCCCATCCCTCACCCAACAGACCCCTCCTCCCCACCCAGCCACCCTGAGGCCTGTCCCCACCCCTCACCCAACAGACCCCTCCTCCCCACCCAGCCACCCTGAGGCCTGTCCCCACCCCTCACCAAACAGACCACTCCTCCCCACCCAGCCACCCTGAGGCCTGTCCCCACCCCTCACCCAACAGACCCCTCCTCTCCACCCAGCCACCCTGAGGCCTGTCCCCACCCCTCACCCAACAGACCCCTCCTCCCCACCCAGCCACCCTGAGGCCTGTCCCCACCCCTCACCCAACAGACCCCTCCTCCCCACCCAGCCACCCTGAGGCCTGTCCCCACCCCTCACCCAACAGACCCCTCCTCCCCACCCAGCCACCCTGAGGCCTGTCCCCACCCCTCACCCAACAGACCCCTCCTCCCCACCCAGCCACCCTGAGGCCTGTCCCCACCCCTCATGAAACAGACCCCTCCTCCCCAGCCTGTCACTGCTGCTTCCCCTGGGAAAGACCCTGAGGTGAGATTTCACTCTTAACACACAGCACTGACTTTGTGTGTTAAATGTTTCACTCTGAACCCATAGCAGTGATATTATTTGTTAAATATTTCAGTATTTACACACGTCGTGTTGAAGAACGTATATTTCTCCATGGAGAGAAAAACTGAAATTCAGATTTATCCTATTGAAACGAGTGCAGATGGTCGGCCAGTCTGTTGAGGTGCCAGAATTGTTACTTTTTTGCTTGAATATCTTTGTAATAATTATTATTGGTCAACCTTTAATAAAAATGCATATTTTCACAAAAATTCAGTCTCTTGCCATAAAATATCATCTTCTTGTTTTTTGAATGATTATGATCTCAACTAAACACAATACAGATTTTGTTCCAGTACGTGCCACTATAGGATATTTATTGTATGTGGCAGCTTCTTTTACATTTCAGCTGAAATGTGGGGAAATAAACGTGAAGAAATTAATCTATTATAGGAAATAAACAATATGTTAATCTAGTCATGATTGAACCTTTCAGCGTCATATTATATGTCGAGGCTTTGCTGCAGACGGCTTCAGACTGCCGAGTCAAACGCAGCACTAAAAACTTTATCTTTTTTATAAATCAGCCGCTTTCTTCTTCTGTGTCTGTCAGTGCAGTGTGTCACAGAGGCTGTTTGAAGTGTTCCTGCAGTACTCTTATAAGGCAGCAGTGAGTGTGATTGGTGGGGGGAGGAGTGTGCTCTCTCTCTTAGAGGGGAGCAGGGTCCATGCACAGGGCTCAGTCTCTCTCAGAGCTCAGAGGTGAAGGTGTGAGCATCAGTCTGCTCTGAGGAATGTTCCGTTTGTCTGCGCTGATGAAGATGGAGAGATGTCTGTTCTTCCTCTCTCTCTCCTCCCTGCTCCTGCTCTGCACAGCCAGTGAGTAACAGGTTCATCCTCCTCTCCACAGCCAATCAGGGCTCAGAGACTGGTGGTTGGGGCCAAGGGGTCAGAGGGTCAGCTGGTCAAAAGGCAGGGTTATACGCAGTTTCTAAAAACCAGAGATTACTGTATTAATATTTACTGTGTTCATATTTATCTGCATGTTTTGTAAAGTTTTCATGGAACTAATTTTATTACAATTTTTAAAATGATTATGACTTAATTTAGGAAATGTTTCTGGATTTCATTCACTGGTAGATCAAACTCTATATTTGAATAATCCAGTCTGCACTGGTAGATCAAAATCTATATTTGAATAATCCAGTCTGTAGAAAGCTATTTGTTTGCTCATGTATTTGTGTTTCAGTGTATTTAGATAGTGTACTTTTTATAATTTCTCATAAGTTGGCACCTGATATTCATGAAAAGTCCAGGTAATCACAAACTGGCTCTCCCAAAAATACCATATGCTGTTAATGTAAAATTTATGTCATAAGTTAATATATGATTCACACTTTTTGTAGTCGCAAGCTGCTTTTTAGTTTTTAAATTTTGTGAAAAGGCTTCAGTCTCTGACGAGTTTTATCTAAACGGAAATGTTACATACTCTCTTCACAGAGACATTTGATTGCATTATGGTAGCACTTTAATTATATATTGCTTGTATTTAAACATACCGTTTTAGTGCATCAGTGGTAACACCTGTGTAAACCTAAACTTCAAAAGCAGGACTGAAGCAGCGTTGATCCAGAGTCAAACTTCCTGTGTCATCTTTAAAAACGACAGACTCCAAACAGATAATATCCTCAACCTCTGGTTACACCAGCAAAAGGAACATATTATTTTATTTGTAACTCACATAAGTTTAAATATGAGGTATATTTCACACAAAAGTTTAAATGCCCTTTCTCAGTTTAAAAAAATAAAAACAATAAAATAAAATAATTATGGATAGTTAACAAGAAATATGACAAGAACATATTCCATAGATGGAAATGGATGGATACTACAAGAAGAAAAGTGATTGTTTAACCCTATTTACTTTGGCCTATTTTATACAATTTTCGCCTAGTTTTTACTAGTGTCAATTAAGTGCCAATATCTCAAAAACTATTCACTGCACATCCATGGTTGAAAGTTTCAATGAAAGAAGAGGCTTGTACCATTCAGAAATTTGCATCAGAATAAATTTATGTAAAAATGGTCACATACAGTTTATACATAATACACATAAAAAAACAAAAAAAAGTACAAAACGCCTTGTGTTTTTACAGTTTAGCACTGAATATTTCAACTTCAAAGTACTGGAGCAAGCCAGACTTCCTTACACTAGTGCACTGATATGTTGTCCACTTGGGTATAGAATTTGGTAAAGATATCTACAGGCTTTCCTTATGCATTGGTATTTTTACCAAAACGGGGCCCGGGTGTCCCAAAACGTTTCCAACGTCGCCAAATATAAAACATGTGCATATCTTTCTGTCTAGGCATGTCAATCATCAGAAAAATTTATTTTTCTTTTAAAACATTTTTTGTAATACAGAATGTGAAGAAAATTAACCTACACATGTTTTGTGTTTATGTGTATGAGGGTATTCTCTTACAAAGCGTGCCCAAAAGTGCCCAAATACCTCTCCGAAAAGGATTACTTACCCTAATGTTATCCAACCAATCTGCTTTACATTTAAAATGGCACTGTACTTCAAAGTTAGATTTACCAGAGCCCCATAAGCCAGCAGAATAACAGGTTTATCTATAACAAGCCTTCAACTTGACTTTTTACAGCAAAAGTAATGAATTATACATCACTATTTGGCAAACCTGTCTGTTACCACCTCCTACGACAGAGGTTTTAGGTGGGGGAGGGGTGTCTTCACTGTCCTCCCTGAAAAAGACAGATTCAAGTACATTACTAAGTAGAATCACTAAAAAATGAGAACAGAAATTATCTCAAAAAGACATATGGCAAGTATTACAATTAAGTGAAAAATTTTTTTTATTTTATAAAAAAAAAAATATATATATATAGATATATATATATATATACACACACACACACACACACACACACACACATATATATATATATACTATATATACGTATATACATTAAAAAATATCATCCACAGTACGTCTGATATTAGCTCCAACATAATTAGCAATCGTAGCTAACTAGGATTTATGAATTCGTTTGTCAGCTTGCACGAACTAAATTACATTATTATAATACTGTAATGTCTTGACTGAACCGTGAAATAAAGTACTGAGAATGAGAACTCGTTTCATGCGTAAATTCAACAACTAGCCCTGTGTTGGTTGCTGCACAAAGAAACTGCGAATTAACGCTAGAAAACAAACAAACAGCAGGCGCTACTTAGCAGCCTGTGACACCATAGAAACTAGCGAACTCCTGCGAGAATCCATTTATCACCAAACTAAAAATACTCTAGATAATAGCGCTCCATACTGTTGATGATTATGATGATGATAATAACAATAATAATAATAATAATAATTTGTATTATATATTTTTAAAAAACACTTACATGTCCAGGCACGGGTCCATGCCAGAGTCATTGCTCTGCCAGAACACAGACTTCTTCGCCTCTGGGACACTTCTTCACCTCCAAAACCTGAGCAACCGTGAAATAAGCGCTCTTCTTTCCACCGTTGATTGCCACGTTCGCGTATAAATGTATAAAATAATCGTAAACTTTGAAGCAGCAAAGACATCACCAGCGCAATTGCATCATACAGCTGCCCGTGTCTGCGTACAGAGAAAGACTGGTCTGTGACGTTTTTTCAGCTCACAAAAAAAGCTACACATTGCTAAATACATCGGGATAGACTGAAAACGTAATTGTAACAGCAATCCAGCCCATCCCTTCCAGGATAAACTCAGTCAAAATGGCCACAGGCGTCATGTGATGCTGTCGACAGTCAGGAGCGCACAGCCGATTGCCCTATGGGCTGTCTTTACGCGTGGATACAGCGCCGTTCACAGTCGCTTGAATATGACATGTTTTACTTCGTTAGAAAGGGCAGGAACCCCCGTAGAAGATAATCTACGTGTTTTACGGTAGATCATTCCTGTAGCAGTCTAGTAATGCTTTTACGCAACGGTAGTAACGTAGTACAAACGCAAAAGCGAAGGGTACGCACTGTGGAAATTGAGACTTTCCTGGATAATGGATAAATGGGTTACGAAAAAACGTTGAGGATTCTTCAGAAAAGGGTTATAACTGCATAACCAGGTATCGTATTTGGTTGCTTAAACATGTTTATCAAGAGAATTTGTAGAAAATAAAATGTATTTATACAAAACCGGAAGTATATCGGTTGTATGCATACTGAAGTGAGCACGGGAAAAAAACACCTAATGTTTATTTATACAACTTTTCAATAATATACAATTGTTCCTGAATCGGATCTTGATTTTTTAGCGTGTTGAAATGGTACCAAGAGCTTTTGTGATACGCATTTTATTGCCTGTGACTGCGGCGAGGTGAAGACTGTAAACAAATAAAAAAAGTGGGTTGGGCTATTAGCACCCTGCTGCTTTATGGCTCTGTAGTGTAACCTGAGAGCTGATAAGCATATAAACGAATGTGTTCGCAGGCTGTGACTGTTTTTAACAATTTTGCGTCGAAAGTTCCGTGTTTTATTAACGTTATAATTTAGAATTTAAGAAAAATATGAACGCTATAAAAAATTGAGACGCATGCGTCTCACCACTAGGGGGCCAAAGCCTATAGAGTTAACAGGGATTTCCTGAAGTTATAAAAGTAGCTATAAAAGTCACTAAAATATGAAATAAAATGTTTTCTAAAAATTCAGATGAACATTTATTCATTCCTCATGGTGAAAACAACATTTGAGTGAAAACAAAATCATCACTCATGTAAAACATTAAAAAGATCAGGGATGGAATTGAAGTAATTCCAGCGAAACGGAAAGTATCTACCTAGGAGAGGGAGACTATCGCCCCTAGAGAGGGAGAGTATCGCCCCAAGAGAGGGAGAGTATCGCCCCAAGAGAGGGAGAGTATCGCCCCAAGACAGGGAGAGTATCACCCCAAGAGAGGGAGAGTATCGCCCCTAGAGAGGGAGAGTATCGCCCCTAGAGAAGGAGAGTATCGCCCTTAGAGAGGGGGAGTATCGCCCCAAGAGAGGGAGAGTATCACCCCAAGAGAGGGAGAGTATCGTCCTTAGAGAGGGGAAGTATCGCCCCTTGAGAGGGAAAGTATCACCTCTAAAAAGGGAGAGTATCACCCCTAGAGGCAGCACGTCTGCAGCAATGGCATTTTACGATGCACAAGAGTTTACTGAGGTTCATGTTTGACAGAACATTTCACCAGGAAATGCAACAGAAAGTTAAAACTGTTCCAAACTGCATTAAAAATGCATTATGGGCCAGTTTCTATAGAAAGCAGACGCTGATAACGCTGATTGCATTTTCAGTATATCTATGCTTCTGTACTCCACTTGACATATCTGCAAATGTCAACTCGCAGGTTTTTAAAACCAATATTCACAATATTCTCATTTCCAATTTTTATGACAGTAAAACTTTTCTTACATCTGAGAAAGCCAAAAATATATATGTATTTAGTTTGTTAACATTTAAAACCTAATTTTTTTTTCTCCACCTTGTAGCCAAGGTGTGTACTGCAGTCTGTAGGGGCTTTGTCTCCCTGAGTGATGAGTGCTGTCACTCTAGTGTCATCTCCTTATTCAGTCATGTGGCAGGCCCAGAGGACCAGGGATTGATATTCTCCTTGAAGCTCGCAATCTCCAGTGGTCACCGGAGGTATTGCAGACTCTGGTGCCAAAAAGCAAATTCAGTGTTTCCCCTATATGCACCTAGCAGCGGCGTTACAAAGCGGCGTTTGTAAACAAAAAAAAAAAATCCACTCTCTCCCCTTCAAAATGCTGGAGTAAACGGCCTTGTAAACATTTTAGAGTAAAGCGCTTTCATGGAAAAGTTGCTGTCATAAACTCATTTGAAATGCGATTGTGTCCAAACTTCCTAAGCAAAGCTAACTTTCAGCAAGGTCGTATATGGCCAGTGCTAGCTAGCAAATGCAGCTGCTCTGGCGAGAGAAGGCCATAGATGTACAACATTTTGAAGTGCTGGACTGCGTTCGGATCCAAAATTTATGCTTTCTTCCTGTCATTCCCTTCCCTTGCTTCAATGTGAATTCCCTTGAATCAAGGGAAGGGAATGACAGGAAGAAAGAATTAAATTCGGATCTGAACGCAGCCCTGTAGTCGGGGGATGTGTCCCCGCCAATGTTGGAAAGAGTCGAATTGTCCCCCCCAACCATAATTGATCCCTCTCCCATGTAAAGCTTACAGTCAATAAAGGCTGCAACAACGGTAAACAATGACTTAAATTTATGCGGAAAGATATGTAACGCCCGTAAACATAGTATGAATTATTGACCCGCCCCCTCGCTACTTCAAACAGTAGCAATGGTTTATCTCATGGCCACGACAAGTTCGAGTTTATGAAAGCACAAATGGGATATGTAGTCAACAATTAGGGGTGATTGCTCAAGCCGATAATACTATGGACTTCAATTCCCATAACCCAGTGTTTTAGCCAGTGTTTTGTGTAACGTTATGGATATGTTATAATCAGGTTGGTTGTAATGGAGACCGCAAAAAAAGACGAGAAACTTCACAGAGTATGAAATCGAGACGCTCGTTACGGGGGTAGAGCAGATGGTTTGTTGGTGTATAGGCGGTCTTTGCTACGTTTCACCTGAAACAGTCCTCTCAACTGAAAATCAAATCAAAATTCCCACAGTGAATAAAAGAACCGCCGACCCAGAAGTTTCCCCATTCAGGTAGGCTAGGCTACTGTATGCGCTGTTCCTAACCTAACTAACTACTCCTTATTTTTCTACAGTCTATGCCTTATATATATACGTTAAAAAAAGTACACGTTTTTTCATAACAACAAGCAATGTATTACAGCCGCGAGTGCGATAACGTTAGGTAGCACTGTGGAAATGTCGATGTTGCTGGACAATTGAATAGAGAATTTCTTCAGGGTTCATCAGAAAACAGTTGTAGCTTCTTAAATGTAGGCTATTTGGTTCCTTAAAATGTTTATTGCCCTGTAGTGCAACAAGAGAGGCTGATGTATTCGCAAGCGGCGACACTGTAAGACACTGTAATTAGCCTAATTTAGAAGTTCAGAGAAATGTAAATGCCATAATTGGGATGTCGACGACTACCACTAAAGGCAGTGGTTCTTAAACTCGGTCCTGGGGCCCCCTGCATATGCTGGTTTTCGTTCCAATCACAATTGCGATCCCAGAATTTGAACAGGTTGTTGATTTTTCTTAATTAGGTGTTTTTCATGTTTAGAGGGATTATTTCCCTTCTGAAGCCACATTATGTTAGAAATAGCTATGCATGTCATGAATAATAAAAGTCAAATATTCACATTGTGCTATATTGCAAACAATTACACAAAGAGAGGTAAAAATGTTTTAACTGATCAAATTAAACAAATTAAAGACTGAGGTGAATCAATAGGCTCCGAATTGGTGAAATTGTGGACACATTGGCAACTAAAACTAGAGACTTGGTAAATAATGAACAATTCAAACCTGCATTGTGTTCATAAGTTTAAGGAAAAAATAAGGAACTTAAAACACAAGTGTTCAACTACTGAATTAGGAGCCTATTGATTCACCTCAGTCTTTAAATTGATCAGTTTAAAAAAATGTTACCTTGTATTATAGTTTGCAAGATAGCACTGTAAGGAAACAGGGTTAATTAAACAAACAATCGAAAAGGGACCAATAAAACGGGGCTGAAGCTTCTTGGAGGAAGAGGGAAGGGAAATATTGGAAGTAGAGAGCCAGACCTGCTGACCGGCCCTGTACTGTGGGGCTGCGGTCCTGTGAAGGTCCGCCAGACGTTGGGAACGGGAATTAGAGCGAAGGAGTGCGGTGCGCGTAAGTCTCCACATGCGCTTGCATCTGAGGAGGTGAGACCTTATGGAAGGGACTGCTACCTCGGCCTCCTGGGCCGACAGGAGAGGGGGTTGATAACCTAACGAGCACTCGAACGGGGACAACCCTGTGGAAGCACTTTTAAGGGAGTTGTGAGCGTACTCTACCCAGGGGAGAAAACGGCTCCAGGAGGCGGGATTACAGACGGTGACGCACCGCAGGACGGCCCCCAGGTCCTGGTTCGCCCTCTCTGCCTGGCCGTTAGACTGGGGATGGAAACCAGACGACAAACTAGCAGAGGCACCCAGGGCTACACAGAACGCCTTCCAAACTTGGGAGGAGAATTGGGGCCCACGGTCAGAAACTATGTCAGAAGGAATCCCGTGCAGCCTGACCACGTGCAACACCAGGAGCTCCACAGTTTCGAAGGCGGACGGGAGTTTAGGAAGGGGAATAAAGTGGACCGCCTTGGAGAACCGGTCCACTATTGTCAGAATGACGGTATTACCCTCTGACAATGGCAGACCGGTGACGAAGTCCACGCCAATGTGACTCCAAGGACGGCCCGGGACAGGGAGGGGAAGGAGAAGACCGGAGGGAGGCTGGTGGGATGCCTTGCTCCTGGCGCACACCGCGCAGGCCAGGACAAAGGCACGGGTATCCTCCTTGAGAGTAGGCCACCAAAAACTCCTCCTGACAAGGGTGATCGTTCTGGCAACACCTGGGTGACAAGCCAGGCAGGAGGCGTGAACCCACTCCAGGACCTGGGAGCGGACGGAGTTGGGCACAAAAAGGGAGGAGTTAGGGTTACTACGGGGGTCAGGTTGGGAAGTCTGGGCGGACCTCACGATCTCCTCAATCTTCCAGGAGACCGCAGCCACCACACAGGACGCCGGTAGAATTGGCTCCGGATCAGCAGGACTGGAGGGGAGGGAAAAAACACGGGATAGGGCATCCGCCTTGATATTGCGGGAACCGGGGCGGAAAGAAACAGAAAAATTAAACCGGGCAAAAAACAACGACCATCTAGCCTGTCTGGCATTAAGCCTTTTAGCAGATTTAAGATAAATTAAATTCTGATGGTCCATCAAAACAATAAAGGGATTACCTGCCCCCTCCAGCCAGTGGCGCCACTCCTCAAGAGCCAGCTTGATGGCAAGCAGTTCCCGATCCCCAACATCATAATTCCGTTCAGCGGAGGACAGCCTCCGGGAGAAGAACGCGCAGGGATGGAGCTTGTTGTCCAAGGCGGCTCGTTGAGACAGAATGGCCCCCACGCCGGTGTCGGAGGCATCCACCTCAATAGTGAATTGACGGGTCGAGTCAGGGTGACAAAGAATAGGGGCTGAGGAAAACCGAACTTTGAGCCGATCAAACGCCTGCTGGGCCTCGGAGTTCCAACAAAAAGAAAAAGCAGTGGAAGTGAGTTTGGTAAGGGGAGCAGCAATGACACTGTAGTTGTGGATAAAACGGCGATAGAAATTAGCAAAACCAAGAAATTGTTGCAGGTGCTTACGAGAGGCGGGTTGGGGCCATTCTGTCACCGCCTTGATCTTAGCAGGATCCGCCCGGATACTGCCCTCCTCGATGATGAAGCCGAGGAACGGGACGGATGAGACGTGAAATGAGCATTTCTCTGCTTTAACAAAAAGCTGATTCTCCAATAACCGCTGGAGAACCTCCCGGACATTACATTTACATTTTAGACATTTGGCAGACGCTCTTATCCAGAGCGACGTACATTAGTGCATTTTCCAACCTGAAACAAGTGCGTTAAAACCACCCTAAAAGGTAAATACGAAGAACATGAATACGGACATGAAGAACGTGTTCCTGAGGGGATTTGGAAAAAATCAAAATGTCGTCAATATAAACAAAAACACTCTTCCCCAACAGGTCTCGCAGCACGTCATTAACCATGCCCTGGAAGACTGCAGGGGCGTTAGTAAGGCCGAAGGGGACCACCAGGTACTCGTAGTGGCCCAACGGGGTATTGAAAGCAGTCTTCCATTCATCCCCTTCCCGTATACGCACCAAGTGGTACGCATTACGGAGGTCGAGCTTCGTGAATGTGACGGCTTGCGAGAGGGGTTCAAAGGCGGTGTTAATGAGGGGAAGAGGGTATTTATTACGGATAGTGACCTGATTGAGTCCCCGGTAGTCGATGCAGGGCCGTAGTGAGCCGTCCTTCTTCCCCACAAAAAAGAATCCAGCACCAACTGGAGAAGAGGAGGGACGGATAATACCTGAAGCAAGAGACTCGTGAATGTAATCCTCCATTGCTAGTTTCTCCGGCCCCGACAGGCTGTAGAGGCGGCCAGATGGAAGTTTGGCTCCCGCCAGTAGGTCTATACAGCAGTCGTAGGGCCTGTGAGGAGGTAAGGACAGAGCACGTGATTTAGAAAATACATGGCTGAGGTCATGATATTGCTCTGGAACGTTAGATAAATCGGGTTCAGGTTGGTTGGTGCTGAGATCTTTGGACCCCGGAGGAGGCAGAGCGGAGCGGAGACAACTAGCCAGACAATGAGCACTCCACGCCAGGATGCGACCAGCTTGCCAGTCGATGTGAGGGTTGTGAAGGCGGAGCCAGGTCTGCCCTAAAACTATGGAAGATTGCTTGGAGTGAATGAGCAGAAGTTGAATCGTCTCCCGGTGATTGCCGGATAACACTAACTGGATGGGAACGGTGGAGTGGGTAACTAACCCCAAACTCCTACCGTCTAAGGCGAGAGCAGAAATGGGAGAGGGTAGAGTTTCCGTGGGGATGCCGGCCCTCCTGGCGAAAGTGATGTCAATGAAGTTGGCGTCGGCCCCGGAATCGATGAGAGCCGACGAGGCCTCTGACTTGTCCCTCCAGAGGAGAGTGGCCTTGAATACAAGGCGGTTCTGAGCTGCATGGCTTGGTATGATGGGGCTCGTCAGTACGCCCAGCTTTACTGGCGAGCCTGCTCTTTTGGGCGAATCGGGCAAGAGGCGATCTGATGGCCAGGCTTGCCACAGTAGAAGCAGGATCTAGAGCGTAGGCGACGTTGGCGCTCCTCAGCGTTGACCGAAACTCTGCCCAGTTGCATAGGCTCCTCCTCGGAGACACCAGACGCCGCTCTAGATCCTGTGGCAGAAGAGTGTTGGCGGAAGTTAGGAGAGTCGGAGTGTGAATGGCGACCGGAGTTCCCTCCTCGCTCACGGGCCCGGATCCGGAGACGATTATCGATCGCAATGGCCAGACTGATGAGACTGTTGAGTGAGTTGGACTCCTCACGGGTGGCAAGCTGGTCCTTGAGCTCCTCGCCAAGTGCCTGGCGAAAGGCCCCCTGAAGGGCGGTGTCATTCCATCCAGACTCCGCTGCGAGGGTACGGAATTGAATCGCCATCTCCGCGACGCTGCGGCTGCCTTGACGTACTTGAAGCAGACGTTGGGTAGCGTCTCGCCCACAGGTGGGGTGATCGAACACGCGCCGCATCTCGGAGGTAAAGGCAGCGAAGTTGTTGCATAGCGTGACCTGGCTGTCCCAAATGGATGTAGCCCACTCCAGGGCACTTCCTCCCAAACTGCTCATTATGAACGCGATCTTACATGGGTCGGAGGCGAAGGAGGTGGGCTGCATACGGAACACAATGTCACACTTCATGAGGAACTCGCGACATCTCCCCAACCCCCCACGGTATAATTCGGGGTGTTGAACGCGGGGCTCCCGACAGGAAGTGGAGACCGGAGGCTCAGAAGGCGGATCCGGAGCGGGAGGTGTTGGACCCACAGGAATACGCGGAAGCGGCTGGTGAAGCGATAGCTGAGCCACTTGCTCCGTGATGCCCCTCAGCACCTCCAAAACGTCATCCAAACGACGGCCCTGTTGGTCGCTGACCGCAGTTTGGCAGGAGAAGGCGTGGCGAATCTGATCCAGGTCGGCTGGGTCCATGCTTTTGGCCAGTTCGTTCTGTTACGATCCAGATACGAGACGAACCCAAGTGCAACGACCAGGAGACAGATTCAATAAAGGGGTATTTATTTAAGTTTTGGGGTAGTCCCAAAACTGTACAGGAAAAGAAAACACAATATAACACAGGGAAATAGCAGAATGTCCGGAACGGACTGCTCCAAGCCGGAGCTGGACTTGGGACTCAGGAACGGGTTCCAAGCCGGAACTGGACTGGACAGGTGGTGTACATCACACCAGGGCAGGACTGGAACTGGACCGGGAGGTCCACTCAGGAAACGGGTACAGGAACGGACTTGTTCCAAACCGGAACTGGACTTTACTGGAAGGTGAACTTCACACCGGGACTGGACTGGAACTGGACCGGGAGGTCCACTCTGGAAGCGGGCACTGGAACGGAACTTGTTCCAAGCCGGAACTGGACTCTCAGGAAGGTGAGCTTCGCCCCGGGACTGGACTGGAACTGGACAAGGAGATCCACTCTGGGACCAGGTACTGGAACGGAGTTTGTTCCAAACCGGAACTGGACTCGTGTGGGTGGTGAGCGACTCACTACGGCTGGACTGGAACTGGACCGGGACGACTACACCGGTACTGGACAGAAAGCAGAGGGTAGTTAATTTTGGGAGTAGGTAGGGAAAGGACTGGGAGGTTCTCACAGGGGTTCAGCGGTAAACAGGTAGGTAGCCGGCGAAACTCGGCAGGGCTGGGTGGTGTGGCGTAGCTCAGGTAGGTCCGGTTGGAGCTGGCTGAGTTCCAGAGCTCCCGGAACCGTAACCGTAGAACGTGGGGGCTGCTACGGCCGGACAGGAACAACTGGAGGGTAGCCAGGATATTTATCCACAGCGGATCCTACGCGAGCTGGAGTTGGAGGTACCGCAACACACACACACAAACACGGGGAAACGAACACTGCAACGGATGAATGGAAGCCGGGTAAGCTGGTGGTTAGAGGGAGACAGGTTAGATGCATGCAAAACAGAAAACGTCAGGGGAGAATAACTACCACTCCGTAGTTCAAGAGATCTAAACGCTGTAAGGGGATATAATCCCACAACCAAGCGAACAGAATATAAAAGACCAAGAACGACAAGCATTAACAACGAGTGAGGTTAGTTAACGAACTGGCGCCGACTAGCAACCAGACGAGGGTATAAGTAGTGCAGGGAATCACGAACTAAATAAGGCGCAGGTGTGGAAATTAATCGGGAGTGATTAGCTAAACACAAAGGTGAGGAATGCATGCAACGAGGGGGGAGGAGTGAAAGGCGGAAGCAAACGAGGGAACCAAACGAACGAGTCAGAGAGGGAAACGCCTAGTCCGCAGCAGAGGGGAAAACACGGACAAAGGGATCCAACATGACACGGAGGGAAAAAGGAAAACACGGAAAACGGACAGGAAGGGAGCGGAACGTTACAGTAAGCACAATGTGAACATGGCATATGTCATGGTATGCATAACTATTTCTGACATAATTTGTCTTAAGAGGGTAAATAATCCCTCTAAACAAGAAAAACACCTAATTAAGAAAAATTAACAGCTTGTTAAAATTTTGGGATTGCAATTGTGGTTGGAACGGAAACCAGCATACACAGGGGACCCCCAGGACCGAGTTTGAGAAACACAGAGTTTAAAATGTTATAAACTTATCTTATCCACTAATGTACTGATTAGCCTACCATGGCTTTAGATTTATATGAAAGCATCTCAAATCTTGCCTAGTGCTTTGAAAAAAAACAAAAAACTTCTCCAAAATATTCATAAATAAAACATTTTATTTTAGAAAATGCCCTGGGTGAGGTTGTGTAGAAATGCAGGAAATGAGTTTTAAAAGGCTCAAATGTTTTTGGGGGAGGACCCCCAGACCCCCCAATACTTCGTATTGCTTTGCTCACGGGAATGGTTGAGGGCCTCGGTCCAATAGTCATGGTTCGCTACTGTTGGATGGTATATTATTAGTGTCCCCCTCCATTATCATCACAAAGAACATTTACTGTTTGTGGTCCCCCCCCAATGTTCAAATGAAACCTACGCCCCTGCCTGTAGTTGTCCTTGTACTGTATGTACTTAGGCCTCGAGAGCCCTTCTGGTGCCGGCAGACACATAGAAACCTCCCGGCAGGGTGCGCTTTGTGAGTGCACAAAAATGTTTTTATAGGAATTTTTTTAAATATTATATATATATATATATATATATATATATATATATATATATGTATGTAAGTGCTTCACCTCCGCTGCTACAACTCCATCCGAGGGGAAACACTGAAATTTCCCCATTGAAGTCCTTTAAAAACTAAGAAATTACCCAGGCCAAATTATACCATTATGGACAGTTCTTTTAAATAATAAAAAATAAAATTTCTGCACCCCACAGAAGAAGTTATGAGATTGTTCTAATTGGGTCTGTATGTTTATGTCCCCAGTGCGCATGCTCCTCTGGTTCCAAAAAGCCCCCATAGTCTAACGTGGCAGCCTCCACAAATTGCTTCATGCACCAATGAGAAGCTCCCATAGGAATCCATGGAACCTGTAAGTGGAAGCTGTCTCCAGGGCTGTGTCCGAATCAGCACACTTCCATACTATTAGGTAGGCTTGTTCAGTAGACAGGACGAAAAAGTTGAAGTAGGTGAAATTTTCTCTAAATGTAGTATACTTTAAACCCCCTGTATGATACACGCTGAGTACATTCGGGAGCACACTTCAAGAAGTACACAAACATTTTGGTCGTATAAATGTGACATGAAACTTCGCTTTAAAAAAATGATGCGCAGCTTCACTGACGTTTTCCTTGAAATACAACAAAAAAAACACGTGACATGGCTGCGCAAGGGTGGGGTGCATGGTTGCCAGATCTTGCCAGAGACTTTACAGCCAAATCGCGACTCAAAACCAGCCCAAAGATTTTTTTTAGGCAAAACCAATGTATTTTACATAAAAATCATCATATTTTTACTTTTTGTGTGCTTTGCAACTTCATTTTTACCTATGACTGCATTTAATAAAGTAACCAAATTTTGCTGTAAAACCGCAGACATGGCAACGCTGGTGGGACGTCTTACGATCTGCTTACGACACGTCCACAGTACGGTTGAAAAATAGTATGGCGGATTATTTATTGCTACACAGTGCACATTAAACAGCACACTTCTGCCAGTGCACTGTACACAGGAGACGGGGCGCAGTAGATAGGGCTCTGATTCGGACACAGCCCAGTTCTTATATATTTCGATAGGCAGGCCTCACTGGCAGAGCTCATGTTGCTGGTGTACAAAGAAAGGGTGATATAGCACACCCTAGTGGTGTCTCTGTGTTACTGCAGACACTGCTGGTGTTCTATCCTTTGAATCCAGTGACAACTTGGGGTTTCACCCACTGTAAACAGACTAAGCAGTATTAAGCATCTATAGTGTTTGTACATTAGAAGCAGGTTTATCTAGATGTTAATATACTGTATGCAGTATACAAATCAATGCATAATCTTTTGTTTTGCCAGTGGTCACTTCCTGAGAGGAATCATTAAAAGACTTATTGTTCATTCGATTCAATTCAGTCAAGTAATTTGGACATTACATTGCATCTCGGAACCTCTACGGTGTGACTATTACAATAACAAGTCATTCTGACTGCAGTGATACTGTTCATTTTTAATTCATCACCATTGAGATCAGACTGGCTGATTGCCGTATCAGACAAATGTACAAGGACATTTTTTCATAAATTTTTTGTTATTTACTTTAATTTTAATAAGTACAGCGCTGTAATTTCTCACTCCCCCTTTCCCTCCCTTCTCCTTCTCTCTCCCCTCTCCTTCTCTCTCCCCCTCTCTCCCTCGCTCTTTCTCTCCCTCTCTCTCTCTCAGACAGTGAAGATGTGAGGCTGGTGGGTGGTGGCAGCCCCTGTGCTGGGAGAGTGGAGGTTTTCCATCAGGGACAGTGGGGGACAGTGTGTATACATAACTGGGATAAGACAGATTCTGGGGTGGTGTGTAGACAGCTGGGCTGTGGAGATGCTGTAGGAGCACCAAGAGGTGCTCACTTTGGCCGAGGGTCTGAGCTCATATGGATGGGTGATGTGTCCTGCAGGGGATCAGAATCCACACTGAAGAAGTGTGGGCATCGAGGATGGGGTAAACATAATTGTGATCATAGACAGGGTGCTGGAGTGATCTGCTCAGGTAGGACTCTGTTATTCAGCTCTTGTCAACGTTCTTATACCAACACAGCACATTGGATTTAAATGGGAAAATATAACTTTTCATAAACCAATATATTATAATACAGACTGTATGTCTCAATCATTATATTACATTGTAAAATATTAATGCAATGCTGTGTTATAAAGTAAATGTGTGCATGGTCACTGTACTAATCCTGAATTTACACACCAGAATCTCATATTTATTTTCTGATGTATTGCTCTTGTCCTGTAGCTATCAGAATGTTTATTCTTTTTTATTTTAAGTGTCACTGGAGTTTTCATGTGATTGGCTCATCTCACACTGGAGTTTACATGTGATTGGCTCATCTCACACTGTGGTTTACATGTGATTGGCTCATCTCACACTGGAGTTTACATGTGATTGGCAGTTAGTTTATAGTGAGTTTTCCTTGGTGCCTTTTGTCTTGAGCAAGGTACGCGCAGAGTGCGCCTGTTACAGTTTTTCTCAATCGCTTGGATGCATTTCTGGAAACTCTAACCTCATTCTCTTAACAGTGCCTCAAAACCCCACACCATTAAGGCAATTGGCCAATACACTATTTCACTTCTCATTGTGTTCACACAGAATGCAAAACACTAAACGCAGTTGTCATAGTGTAGATGCAATCCTCATTCCACTTCGACATTCCAGTCAAAACAGATTGTTTTTTTCTCAATTGGCTATGTACATTTCCCATTCGCAATGACACAGTTGTTCATTGGGTAAATCATTGCATGCAAAATACTATGTATAATGAGCATTGTGTTTGTACAAAAGATAAGGCCAACATGATGGGTGATTGGAGTGAGTAACTTCCCTTCACACATTTGAAGAGTAACGGAGAACACATGCTGTCAATTCCATCCCACAGGTGCAAATTGTGAACACAATACTCACAAACATATATAAATGCTAAGGGTTCATGTGCAAAAAAAAATAGAGCAAGAAGCAGTGTCCCCAGAGGGGCGATTGGTTGTGCAGCAGTGAAAAACAAAAAATACAAAATAAAAAAGTAAAACAACCATACTATAGATGAAAAAGATACATAATAAACATGTTTTTTCTCGTAATTTGTGTGTCCAGGAATTGTTTTACATTGACAGCAACACTATGTACACAATATCTGTCCAGTTTTGATGCAAATACTTTGCATTTTGAGTGTCAGGGTTTACGCAATGATCAGAAGGTGCTATACATTTGGTGGCATTGTTGTAGCGATTGACTGACTTAGTGTCTTTTGACGCATGTTGTTATCATTTTGATTGTTATAGTTTCTTTTGAACGGGTGGTATAGTGTTATGAAAAATGATTTTACTGTTTTGGGGATTGCACTTAGAGTTTTGGGAATGAGGTTAGAGTTTCAAGAAATGCGTCCAAGCGATTGAGAAAAACTGTAATCAAACTTGTTTGGTTTTCCATCGGCCCACTACTTTATTATTTTGCGGTAATCCTGGGTGGGATTAAGTCTCTGGTGGGGGTGCACACTTAAAGGCTTTTGGTCTCAGTCTTGTAGGCCAAAGGTTACTGAGTTAAGCGTGTAAAGTGGCCTCGTGCCCGGCACGCCTCAATGAAGACAGTTAGGCATTAGTAAAGTTTTGGGTAGTTAGCCAGGGAGCAGGGTGCTCTTTGTGTAAGGCACTTGGGGACTGTCTCACTATTAGTAGTACATTTACTTCAATGAGGTGTCCTATGCTCATCAACTCACAACTTTAGTTGAGTAGTGTTTTTGTGTTGAGCGATGGCTCTCCTGTATGTTGTGTGTTTGTAGCGCCCATCTGCTGTATGTAGAGGCTTGAGGGCCACAGGGTGGAGCACTGTTTCCCCTATATGCACCTAGTAGCGGCGTTATGACGCTGCAGATTTTTTTTGTAAACAAAACAAAACAATCCACTCTCTCCCCTTCAAAATGCTGGAGTATACGACCTTGTAAACGTTTTAGAGTAACTTAAAAACGTTTTAAACGTAAAGCACTTTCATGGAAAAGTTGCTGTCATAAACTCATTTGAAATGTGATTGTGTCCAAACTTTCTAAGCAAAGCTAACTTTCAGCAAGGTCGTATATGTCCAGTGCTAGCAAGCAAATGCAGCTGTTCTGACGAGAGAAGGCCATAGATGTACAACATTTTGAAGTGCTGGACTGCGTTCGGATCCAAAATGTATGCTTTCTTCCTGTCATTCCCTTCCCTTGCTTCAATGTGAATTCCCTTGAATCAAAGGAAGGGAACGACAGGAAGAAAGAATTAAATTTGGATCTGAACGCAGCCCTGTAGTCATGGGCGTAGGATTATGGGGGGATACGGGGATGTGTCCACGCCAATGTTGGAAAGAGTCGATTTGTCCCCCCCAAACATAATTGGTCCCTCTCCCATGTAAAGCTTACAGTCAATAAAGGCTGCAACAACGGTAAAAAATGACTTAAATTTATGCGGAAAGATATGAAACGCCCGTAAACATAGTATGAATTATTGACCCACCCCCTCGCTACTTCAAACAGTAGCAATGGTTTATCTCATGGCCACGACAAGTTCGAGTTTATGAAAGCACAAATGGGATATGTAGTCAACAATTAAGGGTGATTGCTCAAGCCGATAATACTATGGACTTCAATTCCCATAACCCAGTGTTTTAGCCAGTGTTTTGTGTAACGTTATGGATATGTTATAATCAGGTTGGTTGCAATGGAGAAGTCAGACCGCAAAAAAAGACGAGAAACTTCACAGAGTATGAAATCGAGACGCTCGTTACGGGGGTTGAGCAGATGGTTTGTTGGTGTATAGGCGGCCTTTGCTACGTTTGACCTGAAACAGTCCTCTCAACTGAAAATCAAATCAAAATCCCCACAGTGAATAAAAGAACCGCCGACCCAGAAGTTTCCCCATTCAGGTAGGCTAGGCTACTGTATGCGCTGTTCCTAACCTAGCTAACTACTCCTTATTTTTCTACAGTCTATGCCTTATATATACGTTAAAAAAAGTACATGTTTTTTCATAACAACAAGCAATGTATTAGAGCCGCTAGTGCGATAACGTTAAGTAGCACTCTGGAAATGTCGACGTTGCTGGACAATTGAATAGAGAATTTCTTCAGGGTTCATCAGAAAACAGTTGTAGCTTCTTAAATGTAGGCTATTTGGTTCCTTAAAATGTTTTTTTGCCCTGTAGTGCAACAAGAGAGGCTGATGTATTTGCAAGCTGCCACACTGTAAGACACTGTAATTAGCCTAATTTAGAAGTTCAGAGAAATGTGAATACCATACTTGGGATGTCGACGACTACCACTAAAGGCAGTGGTTCTTAAACTCGGTCCTGGGGCCCCCTGCAATCCCAGAATTTGAACAGGTTGTTAATTTTTCTTAATTTGGTGTTTTTCATGTTTAGAGGGATTATTTCCCTTCTGAAGCCACATTATGTTAGAAATAGCTATGCATGTCATGAAGAATAAAAGTAAAATATTCACATTGTGCTATATTGCAAACAATTACAAAAAGAGAGGTAAAAATGTTTTAACTGATCAAATTAAACAAATTAAAGACTGAGGTGAATCAATAGGCTCCGAATTGGTGAAATTGTGGACACATTGGCAACTAAAACTAGAGACTTGGTAAATAATGAACAATTCAAAAGACAAAGCAAATGATAATGAGCCAAACCTGCATTGTGTTACAGTTTTTCTCAATCGCTTGGATGCATTTCTGGAAACTCTAACCTCATTCTCTTGACAGTGTCTCAAAACCCCACACCATTAAGGCAATTGGCCAATACACTATTTCACTTCTCATTGTGTTCACACAGAATGCAAAACACTAAACGCAGTTGTCATAGTGTAGATGCAATCCTCATTCCACTTCGACATTCCAGTCAAAACAGTTTTTTTCTCAATTGGCTATGTACATTTCCCATTCGCAATGACACAGTCGTTCATTGGGTAAATCATTGCATGCAAAATACTATGTATAACAGGGGTCGGCAACTCCAGGCCTCACGGGCCGGTGTGTATGCAGGTTTTTGCTGCCACTAGTTACCACGGCTCAATCAGCTAATTAGTCATACACACAATCACGATTCACTCGTAAATTACAGAACGATAAAACGCTACAATACACGCATACCGGCACAAGAACATTCAACAGCTGCTGTTCATATCGCGGATATGTAGATTAAAATATCAGATAATGTAAACGATTGGGCTAATTAAATTATTGCTAACTGGTGGCAGCAAAAACCTGCATACACACCGGCCCGCGAGGCCTGGAGTTGCCGACCCCTGATGTATAATGAGCATTGTGTTTGTACAAAAGATAAGGCCAGCATGATGGGTGATTGGAGTGAGTAACGTCCCTTCACACATTTGAAGAGTAACGGAGAACACATGCTGTCAATTCCATCCCACAGGTGCAAATTGTGAACACAATACTCACAAACATATATAAATGCTAAGGGTTCCAGTGCAAAAAAATGGAGCAAGAAGCAGTGTCCCCAGAGGGACGATTGGTTGTGCAGCAGTGAAAAACAAAAAATACAAAATAAAAAAGTAAAACAACCATACTATAGATGAAAAAGATACATAATAAACATGTTTTTCTCATAATTTGTGTGTCCAGGAATTGTTTTACATTGACAGCAACACTATGTACACAATATCTGTCCAGTTTTGATGCAAATACTTTGCATTTTGAGTGTCAGGGTTTACACAATGATCAGAAGGTGCTATACATTTGGTGACATTGTTGTAGCGATTGACTGACTCAGTGTCTTTTGACGCATGCGGTTATCATTTTGATTGTTATAGTTTCTTTTGAACGGGTGGTATAGTGTTATGAAAAATTTATAGTATTTTACTGTTTTGGGGATTGCACTTAGAGTTTTGGGAATGAGGTTAGAGTTTCAAGAAATGCATCCAAGCGATTGAGAAAAACTGTAATAAGTTTAAGGAAAAATTAAGGAACTTAAAACACAAGTGTTCAACTACTGAATTAGGAGCCTATTGATTCACCTCAGTCTTTAAATTGATCAGTTTAAAAAAATGTTACCTTGTATTATAGTTTGCAAGATAGCACTGTAAGCACAATGTGAACATGGCATAGTCTTCATGGTATGCATAACTATTTCTGACATAATTTGTTTTAAGAGGGTAAATAATCCCTCTAAACATGAAAAACACCTAATTAAGAAAAATCAACAGCTTGTTAAAATTTTGGGATTGCAATTGTGGTTGGAACGAAAACCAGCATACACAGGGGACCCCCAGGACCGAGTTTGAGAACCACAGAGTTTAAAATGTTATAAACTTATCTAGGGCTGTAATCAACCAAAGAAAATCTAGGTCGACTAAAATCCTAAAATTTCGACCAAGAATCGAGCAATCGAGGGAGGGGGGGGGCGGCGGCGGCGGCGTTTGGAAGTATCCGCCAGCGGGTGCTCTAGGGCTTAAGAGGTAGAATAAGACCTAAACTGAAACAGGCACCACACTCTGAAAACTAACTGAAACTAAACTGAATTGAAAATTTCGTTTTATTTCATTTTAATAAAACGAAATCAAACGAAAAAGTAATAAAAACTAGAAAAGGTGCAATTACTAAAGTAATTGCAAGTTGGGCTGTAGCTACAACTTCAGGTCATGTGTGCACATGTCTGTTAACGTCAATGTATTGAGAGTGGATACTTGCGTGCTTCTTTTATGCTCCCGTCCATTCCCTTGTATTTGGTGCCCTCTGGTGGTCCAGTTAGATTTTGCAGTCTCGTGTCCCATGGTGGAGATCTCATTTTAGAGACGGGGAAGAAGCAGCGTTAATTAGGCTTTTTCGTCGCACACGTTGCTTAAAAGAACACGATTAAACATAGGCCTAAATAAGTATGGCAGCTACCATTTCAGTATATAAATGTGCATTCATGGATTTATACAAGCATACGTTTCCAAATGACGCATTTTGGCTACATTTGATTTCAGATGTTACACTGCGATATTATGAACAATGGGATATGTCCGTTAATACGACACAGCAATTTGTTTCACGCATCTAGAGAAATGGTTGTGAATTAGCCTACGTCAGATGCTGCCATTAATTCTTTCAGATTATAACAGTATAGGCTATAGCTACAGTAGCCTATATTGAGGTTACGTAGCTCTGTGCAGACATCGGGCACATCGCGATTCTGGAACAAACCTACAGTAAACAAAATATCACGTGAAAAAACATCCAGATGTCGGTTTTAACCTGGGTGTTGCTTCATACTATAATGCTAACGTTACAATGCAGGCACGAGTGATAAAACACGGTCATGTAGCCGAGTGTTTTTTTTTTTTTTAACCGACTAGGCTGTGATATTAATACCAACATTTAGTGCATCACTCCAGCTCGCGCTCGTTTATCAAAACGCCTGCCTTCCGAGAGATGCGCTTTAAGTATTACATGATGAATAGGCTAATACACCATATAGACTACTCGACTTGATAATAAACCACCTTACAGTACATATGTTCCAACTGCAATGTGGACAGGAGGTCGCCTATAGGCTACGTTTTAAGCTTACCTTACAAGTTTGCTACGGTTAGGCAAATATTATTTTCTAAAGTATGACGCAGTCTTTGTTTTAAATGTGCATCTACCTACCACTCGTGTATTATCCACAAGCTATATGTGATGCGGTATGTCAAAACCAGGCGGAATTGGGCAAGAGGTCAATTTTGAGTTATTGGTATATTAGTAAAACATAGACCTTGTACTTTACAACTCCGCTTTCTTTTTTCAAATCGGATATTCCAAAGCGAAGTTATTAAGATTTTAAATTGGACCGTCTGAAACATCGAAACTGAGAAATAGCCCTTTAAAGTTTGAGTTTAAACAAAACAAGTTGGTTAACAATGTTAGCGTACCGAACCCTGTTATCGGGCGGAAACCAGACATTTTTGTGATCAACATACGATACTGATATTATTCTGGCACATACCATTGAACATATTATATTTATTAGGTTCACAAAACGATAAGCTAACTTTTAAGCCAATAACCATGTAGATGTGACCGGTAGTTTTTTTGTTTTAACGTCTTTTAGATGAGAAAGTACTGTCAAAAAAGGGGCGCCCTTTATCGGTCTATTTATATATTTATTTATTTATTTATATATTTATATATATACGGGGTAGTTATAGTCAGTGGGGTAGTTAGTGAGTCTGGGGTAATCATACTGGGGTAGTAGGTGAGTGGGGTAGTTATTGTCAGTGGGGTATTTAGTGAGTCTGGGGTAATCATACTGGGGTAGTAGTTGATTGGGGTAGTTATAGTTAGTGGGGTAGTTAGTGAGTCTGGGGTAATCATACTGGGGTAGTAGGTGAGTGGGGTAGTTATAGTCAGTGGGGTAGTTAGTGAGTCTGGGGTAATCATACTGGGGTAGTAGGTGAGTGGGGTAGTTATAGTCAGTGGGGTAGTTAGTGAGTCTGGGGTAATCATACTGGTGTAGTAGGTGAGTGGGGTAGTTATAGTCAGTGGGGTAGTTAGTGAGTCTGGGGTAATCATACTGGTGTAGTAGGTGAGTGGGGTAGTTATAGTCAGTGGGGTAGTTAGTGAGTCTGGGGTAATCATACTGGGGTAGTAGGTGAGTGGGGTAGTTAGTGAGTCTGGGGTAATCATACTGGGGTAGTAGGTGAGTGGGGTAGTTAGTGAGTCTGGGGTAATCATACTGAGGTAGTTGGTGAGTGGGGTAGTTTGTGAGTCTGGTGTAATCATACTGGGGTAGTAGGTGAGTGAGGTAGTTATAGTGAGTGGAATAGTAATGGTAAGGAAAGAGTTAAAATCACATGGTAATGAAAGGCTTAACATGTAGTGAGGGAAGTCACGTTAATTGCCATTGGTCAACGAATATGAATAATTAAAAATTCTACCAATGAAAAGCCAATGTGTATAGTGCAGTGAGAGCTGATGACATCATAATAGCTGTGGCAGAGGGCTGTTGGAATGTTGGTTTTTGAACTGTCAAAAAGTGACATAAAAATGAAGAAACTTAAACTGCTGTGGTTTAAAAAGTATAGCAGATGTTTGAAGTCTGTAAAAGAGGTCTTTTAATATAGGTTGTCCACCCTACTCTAAAGTTTGAATGGTGTGTCTAGCTTAAACGGTCTAGGAGGAGCAGCTTCCAGAAAAAAAGTGGAAATAAGTTGGAAAAAGTTGAATTTCAATGGAAGTCTATGGGGGAAAAATGTCTCTTTAAACACCTGTAGTTCAAAAAGTATAACAAATATTAAAAATCTGTGGAGAAGCAACTTAATTCATGCGGTCCTACACATTTTAAAGTTTGAATGGTGTTTCTAGCTTAAACGGTGTAGGTTGTAACTAGAATGTAAAGTTTATGAATAAACTTTGGTGTGATTGCTTCAGTTGTATGGATTGTAATCATACTGGGGTAGTAGGTGAGTGGGATAGTTAGTGAGTCTGGGGTAACCATACTGGGGTAGTAGGTGAGTGGGGTAGTTATAGTCAGTGGGGTAGTTAGTGAGTTTGGGGTAATACTGGGGTAGTAGGTGAGTAGGGTAGTTATAGTCAGTGGGGTAGTTAGTGAGTCTGGGGTAATCATAGTGGGGTAGTTAGTGAGTCTGGGATAATCATACTGGGGTAGTTGGTGAGTGGGGGTAGTTAGTGAGTCTGGGGTAATCATACTGGGGTAGTAGGTGAGTGGGGTAGTTAGTGAGTCTGGGGTAGTAGGTGAGTGGGGTAGTTATAGTCAGTGGGGTAGTTAGTGAGTCTGGGGTAATCATACTGGGGTAGTAGGTGAGTGGGGTAGTTATAGTCAGTGGGGTAGTTAGTGAGTCTGGGGTAATCATACTGAGGTAGTAGGTGAGTGGGGTAGTTATAGTCAGTGGGGTAGTTAGTGAGTCTGGGGTAATCATACTGGGGTAGTAGGTGAGTGGGGTAGTTATAGTCAGTGGGGTAGTTAGTGAGTCTGGGGTAATCATACTAGGGTAGTAGGTGAGTGGGGGTAGTTATAGTCAGTGGGGTAGTTAGTGAGTCTGTGGTAATCATACTGGGGTAGTAGGTGAGTGGGGTAGTTATAGTCAGTGGGGTAGTTAGTGAGTCTGGGGTAATCATACTGGGGTAGTAGGTGAGTGGGGTAGTTATTGTCAGTGGGGTAGTTAGTGAGTCTGGGGTAATCATACTGGGGTAGTAGGTGAGTGGGGGTAGTTATAGTGAGTTGGATATTAATGCTAAGGAAAGAGTTATAATCATACTGGGGTAGTACGTGAGTGGGGGTAGTTATTGTCAGTGGGGTAGTTAGTGAGTCTGGGGTAATCATACTGGGGTAGTAGGTGAGTGAGGTAGTTATAGTCAGTGGGGTAGTTAGTGAGTCTGCGGTAATCATACTGGGGTAGTAGGTGAGTGGGGTAGTTATAGTGAGTTGAATAGTAATGGTAAGGAAAGAGTTAAAATCACATGGTAATGAAAGGCTTAACATGTAGTGAGGGAAGTCACGTTAATTGCCATTGGTCAACGAATATGAATAATTAAAAATTCTACCAATGTGTATAGTGCAGTGAGTGCTGATGACATCATAATAGCTGTGGCAGAGGTCTAATGGAATGTTGGTCTTTTGAAAATGTTAAACTGTCAAAAAGTGACATAAAAATGAAGAAACTTAAACTGCTGTGGTTTAAAAAGTATAGCAGATATTTGAAGTCTGTAAAAGAGGTCTTTTAAGATAGGTTGTCCACCCTACTCTAAAGTTTGAATGGTGTCTCTAGCTTAAACGGTCTAGGAGGAGCAGCTTCCAGAAAAAAAGTGGAAATAAGTTGGAAAAAGTTGAATTTCAATGGAAGTCTATGGGGAAAAAAATGTCTCTTTAAACACCTGTAGTTTAAAAAGTATAACAAATATTAAAAATCTGTGGAGAAGCAACTTAAGTCATGCTGTCCTACACATTTTAAAGTTTGAATGGTGTTTCTAGCTTAAACGGTTGTAGGAGGAGTTGATGTGTGAAAAACGGCGGAAACCTACTACTATAATAAAAATAAAAACTAGAATGTAAAGTTTATGAATAAACTTTGGTGTGATTGCTTCAGTTGTATGGATTGTAATCATACTGGGGTAGTAGGTGAGTGGGGTAGTTATAGTCAGTGGGGTAGTTAGTGAGTCTGGGGTAATCATACTGGGGTAGTAGGTGAGTGGGGTAGTTATAGTCAGTGGGGTAGTTAGTGAGTCTGGGGTAATCATACTGGGGGTAGTAGGTGAGTGGGGGTAATTATAGTCAGTGGGGTTGTTAGTGAGTCTGGGGTAATCATACTGGGGTAGTAGGTGAGTGGGGTAGTTAGTGAGTCTGGGGTAATCATACTGGGGTAGTAGGTGAGTGGGGTAGTTAGTGAGTCTGGGGTAATCATACTGGGGTAGTAGGTGTGTGGGGTAGTTATAGTCAGTGGGGTAGTTAGTGAGTCTGGGGTAATCATACTGGGGTAGTAGGTGAGTGGGGTAGTTATAGTCAGTGGGGTAGTTAGTGAGTCTGGGGTAATCATACTGGGGTAGTAGGTGAGTGGGGTAGTTATAGTCAGTGGGGTAGTTAGTGAGTCTGGGGTAATCATACTGGGGTAGTAGGTGAGTGGGGTAGTTAGTGAGTCTGGGGTAATCATACTGGGGTAGTAGGTGAGTGGGGAAGTTATAGTCAGTGGGGTAGTTAGTGAGTCTGGGGTAATCATACTGGGGTAGTAGGTGAGTGGGGTAGTTATAGTCAGTGGGGGTAGTTAGTGAGTCTGGGGGTAATCATACTGGGGTAGTAGGTGAGTGGGGTAGTTATAGTCAGTGGGGTAGTTAATGAGTCTGGGGTAATCATACTGGGGTAGTAGGTGAGTGGCGTAGTTATAGTCAGTGGTAATCATACTGGGGTAGTAGGTGAGTGGGGTAGTTAGTGAGTCTGGGGTAATCATACTGGGGTAGTAGGTGAGTGGGGGTAGTTATAGTCAGTGGGGTAGTTAGTGAGTCTGGGGTAATCATACTGGGGTAGTAGGTGAGTGGGGGTAGTTATTGTCAGTGGGGTAGTTAGTGAGTCTGGGGTAATCATACTGGGGTAGTAGGTGAGTGGGGTAGTTATAGTCAGTGGGGTAGTTAGTGAGTCTGTGGTAATCATACTGGGGTAGTAGGTGAGTGGGGTAGTTATAGTCAGTGGGGTAGTTAGTGAGTCTGGGGTAATCATACTGGGGTAGTAGGTGAGTGGGGTAGTTATTGTCAGTGGGGTAGTTAGTGAGTCTGGGGTAATCATACTGGGGTAGTAGGTGAGTGGGGTAGTTATAGTCAGTGGGGTAGTTAGTGAGTCTGGGGTAATCATACTGGGGTAGTAGGTGAGTGGGGTAGTTATAGTCAGTGGGGTAGTTAGTGAGTCTGGGGTAATCATACTGGGGTAGTAGGTGAGTGGGGGTAGTTATAGTCAGTGGGGTAGTTAGTGAGTCTGGGGGTAATCATACTGGGGGTAGTAGGTGAGTGGGGTAGTTATAGTCAGTGGGGTAGTTAGTGAGTCTGGGGTAATCATACTGGGGTAGTAGGTGAGTGGAGTAGTGAGTCTGGGGTAATCATACTGGGGTAGTAGGTGAGTGGGTTAGTTAGTGAGTCTGGGGTAATCATACTGGGGTAGTAGGTGAGTGGGGTAGTTATAGTCAGTGGGGGTAGTTAGTGAGTCTGTGGTAATCATACTGGGGTAGTAGGTGAGTGGGGTAGTTATAGTCAGTGGGGTAGTTAGTGAGTCTGGGGTAATCATACTGGGGTAGTAGGTGAGTGGGGTAGTTATTGTCAGTGGGGTAGTTAGTGAGTCTGGGGTAATCATACTGGGGTAGTAGGTGAGTGGGGTAGTTATAGTCAGTGGGGTAGTTAGTGAGTCTGGGGTAATCATACTGGGGGTAGTAGGTGAGTTGGGTAGTTATAGTCAGTGGGGTAGGTAGTGAGTCTGGGGTAATCATACTGGGGTAGTAGGTGAGTGGGGTAGTTATAGTCAGTGGGGTAGTTAGTGAGTCTGGGGTAATCATACTGGGGGTAGTAGGTGAATGGGGTAGTTATAGTCAGTGGGGTAGTTAGTGAGTCTGGGGTAATCATACTGGGGTAGTAGGTGAGTGGGGTAGTTATAGTCAGTGGGGTAGTTAGTGAGTCTGGGGTAATCATACTGGGGTAGTAGGTGAGTGGGGTAGTTATAGTCAGTGGGGTAGTTAGTGAGTCTGGGGTAATCATACTGGGGTAGTAGGTGAGTGGGGTAGTTATAGTCAGTGGGGTAGTTAGTGAGTCTGGGGTAATCATACTGGGGTAGTAGGTGAGTGGGGTAGTTATAGTCAGTGGGGTAGTTAGTGAGTCTGGGGTAATCATACTGGGATAGTAGGTGAGTGGGGGTAGTTATAGTCAGTGGGGTAGTTAGTGAGTCTGGGGTAATCATACTGGGGTAGTAGGTGAGTGGGGTAGTTATTGTCAGTGGGGGTAGTTAGTGAGTCTGGGGTAATCATACTGGGGGTAGTAGGTGAGTGGGGTAGTTAGTGAGTCTGAGGTAATCATACTGGGGTAGTAGGTGAGTGTGGTGGTTATAGTGACTTGAATAGTAATGGTAAGGAAAGAGTTAAAATCACATGGTAATGAAAGGCTTAACATGTAGTGAGGGAAGTCACGTTAATTGCCATTGGTCAACGAATATGAATAATTAAAAATTCTACCAATGAAAAGCCAATGTGTATAGTGCAGTGAGTGCTGATGACATCACAATAGCTGTGGCAGAGGGCTAATGGAATGTTGGTCTTTTGAAAATGTTAAACTGTCAAAAAATGAAGAAACTTAAACTGCTGTGCTTTAAAAAGTATAGCAGATATTTGAAGTCTGTAAAAGAGGTCTTTTAATATAGGTTGTCCACCCTACTCTAAAGTTTGAATGGTGTCTCTAGCTTAAACGGTCTAGGAGGAGCAGCTTCCAGAAAAAAAGTGGAAATAAGTTGGAAAAAGTTGAATTTCAATGGAAGTCTATGGGGAAAAAAATGTCTCTTTAAACACCTGTAGTTTAAAAAGTATAACAAATATTAAAAATCTGTGGAGAAGCAACTTAATTCATGCGGTCCTACACATTTTAAAGTTTGAATGGTGTTTCTAGCTTAAACGGTGTAGGAGGAGTTGACGTGTGAAAAACGGCGGAAAGAGACAATAATAACTAGAATGTAAAGTTTATGAATAAACTTTGGTGTGATTGCTTCAGTTGTATGGATTGTAATCATACTGGGGTAGTAGGTGAGTGGGATAGTTAGTGAGTCTGGGGTAACCATACTGGGGTAGTAGGTGAGTGGGGTAGTTATAGTCAGTGGGGTAGTTAGTGAGTTTGGGGGTAATACTGGGGTAGTAGGTGAGTAGGGTAGTTATAGTCAGTGGGGGTAGTTAGTGAGTCTGGGGTAATCATAGTGGGGTAGTTAGTGAGTCTGGGATAATCATACTGGGGTAGTTGGTGAGTGGGGGTAGTTAGTGAGTCTGGGGTAATCATACTGGGGGTAGTAGGTGAGTGGGGTAGTTAGTGAGTCTGGGGTAGTAGGTGAGTGGGGGTAGTTATAGTCAGTGGGGTAGTTAGTGAGTCTGGGGTAATCATACTGGGGTAGTAGGTGAGTGGGGTAGTTATAGTCAGTGGGGTAGTTAGTGAGTCTGGGGTAATCATACTGAGGTAGTAGGTGAGTGGGGTAGTTATAGTCAGTGGGGTAGTTAGTGAGTCTGGGGTAATCATACTGGGGTAGTAGGTGAGTGGGGGTAGTTATAGTCAGTGGGGTAGTTAGTGAGTCTGGGGTAATCATACTAGGGTAGTAGGTGAGTGGGGTAGTTATAGTCAGTGGGGTAGTTAGTGAGTCTGTGGTAATCATACTGGGGTAGTAGGTGAGTGGGGGTAGTTATAGTCAGTGGGGTAGTTAGTGAGTCTGGGGTAATCATACTGGGGTAGTAGGTGAGTGGGGTAGTTATTGTCAGTGGGGTAGTTAGTGAGTCTGGGGTAATCATACTGGGGTAGTAGGTGAGTGGGGTAGTTATAGTCAGTGGGGTAGTTAATGAGTCTGGGGTAATCCTACTGGGGTAGTAGGTGAGTGGCGTAGTTATAGTCAGTGGTAATCATACTGGGGTAGTAGGTGAGTGGGGTAGTTAATGAGTCTGGGGTAATCATACTGGGGTAGTAGGTGAGTGGGGTAGTTATAGTCAGTGGGGTAGTTAGTGAGTCTGGGGGTAATCATACTGGGGGTAGTAGGTGAGTGGGGTAGTTATAGTCAGTGGGGTAGTTAGTGAGTCTGGGGTAATCATACTGGGGTAGTAGGTGAGTGGGGTAGTTATAGTCAGTGGGGTAGTTAGTGAGTCTGGGGTAATCATACTGGGGTAGTAGGTGAGTAGTGTAGTTATAGTCAGTGGGGTAGTTAGTGAGTCTGGGGTAATCATACTGGAGTAGTAGGTGAGTGGGGGTAGTTATAGTCAGTGGGGTAGTTAGTGAGTCTGGGGTAATACTAGGGTAGTAGGTGAGTGGGGTAGTTATAGTCAGTCAGTGGGGTAGTTAGTGAGTCTGGGCTAATCATACTGGGGTAGTAGGTGAGTGGGGTAGTTATAGTCAGTGGGGTAGTTAGTGAGTCTGGGGTAATCATACTGGGGTAGTAGGTGTGTGGAGTAGTGAGTCTGGGGTAATCATACTGGGGTAGTAGGTGAGTGGGGTAGTTAGTGAGTCTGGGGTAATCATACTGGGGTAGTAGGTGAGTGGGGTAGTTATAGTCAGTGGGGTAGTTAGTGAGTCTGGGGTAATCATACTGGGGTAGTAGGTGAGTGGGGTAGTTATAGACAGTGGGGTAGTTAGTGAGTCTGTGGTAATCATACTGGGGTAGTAGGTGAGTGGGGTAGTTATAGTCAGTGGGGTAGTTAGTGAGTCTGGGGTAATCATACTGGGGGTAGTAGGTGAGTGGGGTAGTTATTGTCAGTGGGGTAGTTAGTGAGTCTGGGGTAATCATACTGGGGTAGTAGGTGAGTGGGGTAGTTATAGTCAGTGGGGTAGTTAGTGAGTCTGGGGTAATCATACTGGGGTAGTAGGTGAGTTGGGTAGTTATAGTCAGTGGGGTAGTTAGTGAGTCTGGGGTAATCATACTGGGGTAGTAGGTGAGTGGTGTAGTTATAGTCAGTGGGGTAGTTAGTGAGTCTGGGGTAATCATACTGGGGTAGTAGGTGAATGGGGTAGTTATAGTCAGTGGGGTAGTTAGTGAGTCTGGGGTAATCATACTGGGGTAGTAGGTGAGTGGGGTAGTTATAGTCAGTGGGGTAGTTAGTGAGTCTGGGGTAATCATACTGGGGTAGTAGGTGAGTGGGGTAGTTATAGTGAGTTGGATATTAATGCTAAGGAAAGAGTTATAATCATACTGGGGTAGTACGTGAGTGGGGTAGTTATTGTCAGTGGGGTAGTTAGTGAGTCTGGGGTAATCATACTGGGGTAGTAGGTGAGTGAGGTAGTTATAGTCAGTGGGGTAGTTAGTGAGTCTGCGGTAATCATACTGGGGTAGTAGGTGAGTGGGGTAGTTATAGTGAGTTGAATAGTAATGGTAAGGAAAGAGTTAAAATCACATGGTAATGAAAGGCTTAACATGTAGTGAGGGAAGTCACGTTAATTGCCATTGGTCAACGAATATGAATAATTAAAAATTCTACCAATGTGTATAGTGCAGTGAGTGCTGATGACATCATAATAGCTGTGGCAGAGGTCTAATGGAATGTTGGTCTTTTGAAAATGTTAAACTGTCAAAAAGTGACATAAAAATGAAGAAACTTAAACTGCTGTGGTTTAAAAAGTATAGCAGATATTTGAAGTCTGTAAAAGAGGTCTTTTAAGATAGGTTGTCCACCCTACTTTAAAGTTTGAATGGTGTCTCTAGCTTAAACGGTCTAGGAGGAGCAGCTTCCAGAAAAAAAGTGGAAATAAGTTGGAAAAAGTTGAATTTCAATGGAAGTCTATGGGGAAAAAATGTCTCTTTAAACACCTGTAGTTTAAAAAGTATAACAAATATTAAAAATCTGTGGAGAAGCAACTTAAGTCATGCTGTCCTACACATTTTAAAGTTTGAATGGTGTTTCTAGCTTAAACGGTGTAGGAGGAGTTGATGTGTGAAAAACGGCGGAAACCTACTACTATAATAAAAATAAAAACTAGAATGTAAAGTTTATGAATAAACTTTGGTGTGATTGCTTCAGTTGTATGGATTGTAATCATACTGGGGTAGTAGGTGAGTGGGATAGTTAGTGAGTCTGGGGTAACCATACTGGGGTAGTAGGTGAGTGGGGGTAGTTATAGTCAGTGGGGGTAGTTAGTGAGTCTGGGGTAATACTGGGGTAGTAGGTGAGTAGGGTAGTTATAGTCAGTGGGGTAGTTAGTGAGTCTGGGGTAATCATAGTGGGTAGTTAGTGAGTCTGGGATAATCATACTGGGGTAGTTGGTGAGTGGGGTAGTTAGTGAGTCTGGGGTAATCATACTGGGGTAGTAGGTGAGTGGCGTAGTTAGTGAGTCTGGGGTAATCATACTGGGGTAGTAGGTGAGTGGGGTAGTTATAGTCAGTGGGGTAGTTAGTGAGTCTGGGGTAATCATACTGGGGTAGTAGGTGAGTGGGGTAGTTATAGTCAGTGGGGTAGTTAGAGAGTCTGGGGTAATCATACTGGGGTAGTAGGTGAGTGGGGTAGTTATAGTCAGTGGGGTAGTTAGTGAATCTGGGGTAATCATGCTGGGGTAGTAGGTGAGTGGGGTAGTTATAGTCAGTGGGGTAGTTAGTGAGTCTGGGGTAATCATACTGGGGTAGTAGGTGAGTGGGGTAGTTATAGTCAGTGGGGTAGTTAATGAGTCTGGGGTAATCATACTGGGGTAGTAGGTGAGTAGGGTAGTTATAGTCAGTGGGGTAGGTTAGTGAGTCTGGGGTAATCATACTGGGGTAGTAGGTGAGTGGGGTAGTTACAGTCAGTGGGGTAGTTAGTGAGTCTGGGGTAATCATCCTGGGGTAGTAGGTGAATGGGGTAGTTATAGTCAGTGGGGTAGTTAGTGAGTCTGGGGTAATCATACTGGGGTAGTAGGTGAGTGGGGTAGTTATAGTCAGTGGGGTAGTTAGTGAGTCTGGGGGTAATCATACTGGGGTAGTAGGTGAGTGGGGGTAGTTATAGTCAGTGGGGTAGTTAGTGAGTCTGGGGTAATCATACTGGGGGTAGTAGGTGAGTGGGGGTAGTTATAGTCAGTGGGGTAGTTAGTGAGTCTGGGGTAATCATACTGGGGTAGTAGGTGAGTGGGGGTAGTTATAGTCAGTGGGGTAGTTAGTGAGTCTGGGGTAATCATACTGGGATAGTAGGTGAGTGGGGTAGTTATAGTCAGTGGGGTAGTTAGTGAGTCTGGGGTAATCATACTGGGGTAGTAGGTGAGTGGGGTAGTTATAGTCAGTGGGGTAGTTAGTGAGTCTGGGGTAATCATACTGGGGTAGTAGGTGAGTGGGGGTAGTTATAGTCAGTGGGGTAGTTAGTGAGTCTGGGGTAATCATACTGGGGTAGTAGGTGAGTGGGGTAGTTATAGTCAGTGGGGTAGTTAATGAGTCTGGGGTAATCATACTGGGGTAGTAGGTGAGTGGGGTAGTTATAGTGAGTTGAATAGTAATGGTAAGGAAAGAGTTAAAATTACATGGTAATGAAAGGCTTAACATGTAGTGAGGGAAGTCACGTTAATTGCCATTGGTCAACGAATATGAATAATTAAAAATTCTACCAATGTGTATAGTGCAGTGAGTGCTGATGACATCATAATAGCTGTGGCAGAGGTCTAATGGAATGTTGGTCTTTTGAAAATGTTAAACTGTCAAAAAGTGACATAAAAATGAAGAAACTTAAACTGCTGTGGTTTAAAAAGTATAGCAGATATTTGAAGTCTGTAAAAGAGGTCTTTTAATATAGGTTGTCCACCCTACTCTAAAGTTTGAATGGTGTCTCTAGCTTAAACGGTCTAGGAGGAGCAGCTTCCAGAAAAAAAGTGGAAATAAGTTGGAAAAAGTTGAATTTCAATGGAAGTCTATGGGGAAAAAATGTCTCTTTAAACACCTGTAGTTTAAAAAGTATAACAAATATTAAAAATCTGTGGAGAAGCAACTTAATTCATGCGGTCCTACACATTTTAAAGTTTGAATGGTGTTTCTAGCTTAAACGGTGTAGGAGGAGTTGACGTGTGAAAAACGGCGGAAACCTATGACTATAATAACTAGAATGTAAAGTTTATGAATAAACTTTGGTGTGATTGCTTCAGCTGTATGGATTTTTAAAGTTGCTGTATCCAGATTAAAAAGTTAAAGAGCTGTAGCATCTTAAAACTCATTAAAATCTTAAATTATTCAGGAGGAATGGATTATAATGTTCAGTTAGGGCTTTAGAATGTAACAGAATGTTCAGTTAGGATTTTAGAATGTTCACTTATGGCTGGGGGGCAGTTATAGTCAGTGGGGTAGTTAGTGAGTCTGGGGTAATCATACTGGGGTAGTAGGTGAGTGGGGTAGTTATAGTCAGTGGGGTAGTTAGTGAGTCTGGGGTAATCATACTGGGGTAGTAGGTGAGTGGGGTAGTTATAGTCAGTGGGGTAGTTAGTGAGTCTGGGGTAATCATACTGGGGTAGTAGGTGAGTGGCGTAGTGAGTCTGGGGTAATCATACTGGGGTAGTAGGTGAGTGGGGTAGTTAGTGAGTCTGGGGTAATCATACTGGGGTAGTAGGTGAGTGGGGGTAGTTATAGTCAGTGGGGTAGTTAGTGAGTCTGGGGTAATCATACTGGGGTAGTAGGTGAGTGGGGTAGTTATAGTCAGTGGGGTAGTTAGTGAGTCTGTGGTAATCATACTGGGGTAGTAGGTGAGTGGGGTAGTTATAGTCAGTGGGGTAGTTTAGTGAGTCTGGGGTAATCATACTGGGATAGTAGGTGAGTGGGGTAGTTATTGTCAGTGGGGTAGTTATTGTCAGTGGGGTAGTTAGTGAGTCTGGGGTAATCATACTGGGGTAGTAGGTGAGTGGGGTAGTTATAGTCAGTGGGGTAGTTAGTGAGTCTGGGGTAATCATACTGGGGTAGTAGGTGAATGGGGGTAGTTATAGTCAGTGGGGTAGTTAGTGAGTCTGGGGTAATCATACTGGGGTAGTAGGTGAGTGGGGTAGTTATAGTCAGTGGGGTAGTTAGTGAGTCTGGGGTAATCATACTGGGGTAGTAGGTGAGTGGGGTAGTTATAGTGAGTTGGATATTAATGCTAAGGAAAGAGTTATAATCATACTGGGGTAGTAGGTGAGTGGGGTAGTTATTGTCAGTGGGGTAGTTAGTGAGTCTGGGGTAATCATACTGGGGTAGTAGGTGAGTGAGGTAGTTATAGTCAGTGGGGTAGTTAGTGAGTCTGCGGTAATCATACTGGGGTAGTAGGTGAGTGGGGTAGTTATAGTGAGTTGAATAGTAATGGTAAGGAAAGAGTTAAAATCACATGGTAATGAAAGGCTTAACATGTAGTGAGGGAAGTCACGTTAATTGCCATTGGTCAACGAATATGAATAATTAAAAATTCTACCAATGTGTATAGTGCAGTGAGTGCTGATGACATCATAATAGCTGTGGCAGAGGTCTAATGGAATGTTGGTCTTTTGAAAATGTTAAACTGTCAAAAAGTGACATAAAAATGAAGAAACTTAAACTGCTGTGGTTTAAAAAGTATAGCAGATATTTGAAGTCTGTAAAAGAGGTCTTTTAATATAGGTTGTCCACCCTACTCTAAAGTTTGAATGGTGTCTCTAGCTTAAACGGTCTAGGAGGAGCAGCTTCCAGAAAAAAAGTGGAAATAAGTTGGAAAAAGTTGAATTTCAATGGAAGTCTATGGGGAAAAAATGTCTCTTTAAACACCTGTAGTTTAAAAAGTATAACAAATATTAAAAATCTGTGGAGAAGCAACTTAATTCATGCGGTCCTACACATTTTAAAGTTTGAATGGTGTTTCTAGCTTAAACGGTGTAGGAGGAGTTGACGTGTGAAAAACGGCGGAAACCTATGACTATAATAACTAGAATGTAAAGTTTATGAATAAACTTTGGTGTGATTGCTTCAGTTGTATGGATTGTAATCATACTGGGGGTAGTAGGTGAGTGGGATAGTTAGTGAGTCTGGGGGTAACCATACTGGGGTAGTAGGTGAGTGGGGTAGTTATAGTCAGTGGGGTAGTTAGTGAGTCTGGGGTAATACTGGGGTAGTAGGTGAGTGGGGTAGTTATAGTCAGTGGGGTAGTTAGTGAGTCTGGGGTAATCATACTGGGGTAGTAGGTGAGTGGGGTAGTTATAGTCAGTGGGGTAGTTAGTGAGTCTGGGGTAATCCCACTGGTGTAGTAGGTGAGTGGGGTAATCCCACTGGTGTAGTAGGTGAGTGGGGTAGTTATAGTGAGTTGGATAGTAATGGTAAGGAAAGAGTTAAAATCACATGGTAATGAAAGGCTTAAAGTGGACATGAAGCACTCGGTAAAGTGGCTCTGGTTCGTTAGCTTTTTACCTTATATTAGATATGACCGTGCGTTCAAATCTCAAACCGACCCGTATTTGCTGGAAAAAGAAGTTACAATTTGCTTTTTTTGGCAGCAATGTGGTCAAAATACTCAGTCAATAAATTTTTTACACAAAAAAATTTAATTGCAATAGGTGCCTTTCCTTCATCTAATGCCTGTGCATGTGCTGATTTTTTTAAATATTGTGTCGTTTGGACGGGGTATTAACATTTGTTCAGGACCAATCAGAGGGACAGGTTGAGTCCTGGGATCCCCCTATCTCCTATATCAGCTGGCTGCAGGTTTGGAGAAAGCAGTTCTGGACGACGCATGCGCACTTTAGACAAAGACGTTCTGGACGACGCATGCGCACTTTAGACAAAGCAGTTCTGGACGACGCAGTTTTAACTGGAACATGGCATCGAGAAAGACTGTAAATTATAGAGTAACGTTACAACAATTAGGAACATCATTATTATGGAGTGTAATGTTATAATATAACAAGCGAGTAAATGTTTTTAAAACTATAAAATGCCTAAATCGTAATATATCACAATGGCGTATTGCTTAGTGTGCGCTTGTAAAGTTATATTTTTAGCGATGATGATGGACTAGCTTGGGTTAGCTTGCAAGGTATGCCTACTGACTGTAATGAATGCCAGCGACAGTCTCACTGCGCTCACTCGGAGGGGCGGGATCTATTTTTATACAGTCTATGCTTGGACAGGGAGACACGCTGTATTTTTGAGTGGAAGTCGATGGAGAAGCCAACCGTGAACAAGCTGTTTTGTGGACGCAGTTCGTAGCATAATAAATTGAGTGCCTTACCCGCTCATCTTCAACATGTTTGTCATCACATTCATTTTGGTTGAGCTATGATGCGTCTACTACGAAAAAAATACTGTTTCGTAAGATGAGACCGAATGGGATGTTGCAGCTACACTACAGGCCCAGTGTCTCGGAGCAAGCAGCCAAACTGTGGGTTAAGTATCTCAAATCAATTGCTCCATACCTGTATAACCTTATCAATTTAGATATTAATTTAGCTATTCCAACCCCTCCCGTACGCAATCGCCCCCTGTCATGTACTCCCCCTGTCATTAACGTTACTATTGCTTAGCAATGCTGGGTTAGCTAGCTAGCAAGCTAACGATATCTCACGGCAAGTCGTTTAAACATATATCTTAGTTACAACTACTTTAATCTAGCAAAACATTTTTGTGGTTAGAAGCAGTATTTATTCAGTTTGGAAATACGAATTGATCATAGTAGGAATTTACATGTAGGCTAAATTAACGTCGGCAACACACTGACTGCTTGTGAATGCAAGCTACTTCACAAAGCATGCTAATCTGTAGCCTATAGGCTATATGTAGAAATCTTTTTATCCAGCGAAAATTCTTTGATAAGTTACATGTAACTCCGTAGTATTTTTTAGATGGTCCCATGCATAGGACATCATGATGGGAATCTGCTACACACTGCGTGACCAAACTATTTTTAAAAAGCAAGACAAAGAGAGGGAGGTAATGCTTCGCGTCGGGTGGTTCTTCGCATCAACGTCGTGCGGTTAAAACCATGTAATCCACAGCTCGTCGTTGATTATTGCTTACTTAGCTAACGTTATTAGCTAGCTAGTTATCGAACACGTAAGTTAACGTTAGCTATCGATGTCAGTTGTGCGTTCAAATTCAGCAAACAAGGCGAACTATTTCAAACTTTTTTCCGTTAGCTTTGTGTTCGCCGCAAACATAAGCGAACGGTCTGAAAAGATCGATAGCTAGCTAGCTACTTACGGTCGTTCCATAACGTAACACATTAATCTCCACTAACAGTACTGATAGCTATCTAGCTAGTCTGTTAGCTATCGATATCTCAAACTGTCCAGAAACACTTACCCAATGAAACCAGCTTTTTTGCGGGAGGAAAGCTTTAGAGGAAAACAACAGCTTTGATATTCTTTGGATTATCAATTTACGCTGTGAAATAAAGGGAAGTCACGTTAATTGCCATTGGTCAACGAATATGAATAATTAAAAATTCTACCAATGTGTATAGTGCAGTGAGTGCTGATGACATCATAATAGCTGTGGCAGAGGTCTAA
Source organism: Synaphobranchus kaupii (assembly GCA_029718625.1). Classification (NCBI taxonomy): domain Eukaryota; kingdom Metazoa; phylum Chordata; class Actinopteri; order Anguilliformes; family Synaphobranchidae; genus Synaphobranchus; species Synaphobranchus kaupii. The sequence continues at coordinate 55,450,313 of CM056385.1, forward strand.
TGGAATGTTGGTCTTTTGAAAATGTTAAACTGTCAAAAAGTGACATAAAAATGAAGAAACTTAAACTGCTGTGGTTTAAAAAGTATAGCAGATATTTGAAGTCTGTAAAAGAGGTCTTTTAAGATAGGTTGTCCACCCTACTCTAAAGTTTGAATGGTGTCTCTAGCTTAAACGGTCTAGGAGGAGCAGCTTCCAGAAAAAAAGTGGAAATAAGTTGGAAAAAGTTGAATTTCAATGGAAGTCTATGGGGAAAAAATGTCTCTTTAAACACCTGTAGTTTAAAAAGTATAACAAATATTAAAAATCTGTGGAGAAGCAACTTAAGTCATGCGGTCCTACACATTTTAAAGTTTGAATGGTGTTTCTAGCTTAAACGGTGTAGGAGGAGTTGACGTGTGAAAAACGGCGGAAACCTATGACTATAATAATAATAATAATAACTAGAATGTAAAGTTTATGAATAAACTTTGGTGTGATTGCTTCAGCTGTATGGATTTTTAAAGTCGCTGTATCCAGATTAAAAAGTTAAAGAGCTGTAGCATCTTAAAACTCATTAAAATCTTAAATTAGTCAGGAGGAATGGACTATAATATTCAGTTAGAGCTTTAGAATGTAACAGAATGTTCAGTTAGGATTTTAGAATGTTCACTTACGGCTGGGGGGCAGTTATAGTCAGTGGGGTAGTTAGTGAGTCTGGGGTAATCATACTGGAGTAGTAGGTGAGTGGGGTAGTTATAGTCAGTGGGGTACTTAGTGAGTCTGGGGTAATCATACTGGGGTAGTAGGTGAGTGGGGTAGTTATAGTCAGTGGGGTAGTTAGTGAGTCTGGGGTAATACTGGGGTAGTAGGTGAGTGGGGTAGTTAGTGAGTCTGGGGTAATCATACTGGGGTAGTTGGTGAGTGGGGTAATCATACTGGGGTAGTAGGTGAGTGGGGTAGTTATAGTCAGTGGGGTAGTTAGTGAGTCTGGGGTAATCATACTGGGTTAGTAGGTGAGTGGGGTAGTTATAGTCAGTGGGGTAGTTAGTGAGTCTGGGGTAATCATACTGGGGTAGTAGGTGAGTGGGGTAGTTATAGACGGTGGGGTAGTTAGTGAGTCTGGGGTAATCATACTGGGGTAGTTATAGTCAGTGGGGTAGTTAGTGAGTCTGGGGTAATCATACTGGGGTAGTAGGTGAGTGGGGTAGTTATAGTCAGTGGGGTAGTTAGTGAGTCTGGGGTAATCATACTGGGGTAGTAGGTGAGTGGGGTAGTTATAGTCAGTGGGGTAGTTAGTGAGTCTGGGGTAATCATACTGGGGTAGTAGGTGAGTGGGGTAGTTAGTGAGTCTGAGGTAATCATACTGGGGTAGTAGGTGAGTGGGGTAGTTATAGTCAGTGGGGTAGTTAGTGAGTCTGGGGTAATCATACTGGGGTAGTAGGTGAGTGGGGTAGTTAGTGAGTCTGGGGTAATCATACTGGGGTAGTAGGTGAGTGGGGTAGTTAGTGAGTCTGGGATAATCATACTGGGGTAGTTGGTGAGTGGGGTAGTTAGTGAGTCTGGGGTAATCATACTGGGGTAGTTGGTGAGTGGGGTAGTTAGTGAGTCTGGGGTAATCATACTGGGGTAGTAGGTGAGTGGGGTAGTTATAGTCAGTGGGGTAGTTAGTGAGTCTGGGGTAATCATACTGCGGTAGTAGGTGAGTGGGGTAGTTATAGGCAGTGGGGTAGTTAGTGAGTCTGGGGTAATCATACTGGGGTACTAGGTGAGTGGGGTAGTTATAGTCAGTGGGGTAGTTAGTGAGTCTGGGGTAATGATACTGCGGTAGTAGGTGAGTGGGGTAGTTATAGTCAGTGGGGTAGTTAGTGAGTCTGGGGTAATCATACTGGGGTAGTAGGTGAGTGGGGTAGTTATAGTCAGTGGGGTAGTTAGTGAGTCTGGGGTAATCATACTGGGGTAGTAGGTGAGTGGGGTAGTTATAGTCAGTGGGGTAGTTAGTGAGTCTGGGGTAATCATACTGGGGTAGTAGGTGAGTGGGGTAGTTATAGTCAGTGGGGTAGTTAATGAGTCTGGGGTAATCATACTGGGGTAGTAGGTGAGTGGGGTAGTTATAGTGAGTTGAATAGTAATGGTAAGGAAAGAGTTAAAATTACATGGTAATGAAAGGCTTAACATGTAGTGAGGGAAGTCACGTTAATTGCCATTGGTCAACGAATATGAATAATTAAAAATTCTACCAATGTGTATAGTGCAGTGAGTGCTGATGACATCATAATAGCTGTGGCAGAGGTCTAATGGAATGTTGGTCTTTTGAAAATGTTAAACTGTCAAAAAGTGACATAAAAATGAAGAAACTTAAACTGCTGTGGTTTAAAAAGTATAGCAGATATTTGAAGTCTGTAAAAGAGGTCTTTTAATATAGGTTGTCCACCCTACTCTAAAGTTTGAATGGTGTCTCTAGCTTAAACGGTCTAGGAGGAGCAGCTTCCAGAAAAAAAGTGGAAATAAGTTGGAAAAAGTTGAATTTCAATGGAAGTCTATGGGGAAAAAATGTCTCTTTAAACACCTGTAGTTTAAAAAGTATAACAAATATTAAAAATCTGTGGAGAAGCAACTTAATTCATGCGGTCCTACACATTTTAAAGTTTGAATGGTGTTTCTAGCTTAAACGGTGTAGGAGGAGTTGACGTGTGAAAAACGGCGGAAACCTATGACTATAATAACTAGAATGTAAAGTTTATGAATAAACTTCGGTGTGATTGCTTCAGTTGTATGGATTGTAATCATACTGGGGTAGTAGGTGAGTGGGGTAGTTAGTGAGTCTTGGGTAATCATACTGTGGTAGTTGGTGAATGGGGTAGTTATAGTCAGTGGGGTAGTTAGTGAGTCTGGGGTAATCATACTGGGGTAGTAGGTGAGTGGGGTAGTTAGTGAGTCTGGGGTAATCATACTGGGGTAGTAGGTGAGTGGGGGTAGTTATAGTCAGTGGGGTAGTTAGTGAGTCTGGGGTAATCATACTGGGGTAGTAGGTGAGTGGGGTAGTTATAGTCAGTGGGGTAGTTAGTGAGTCTGGGGTAATCATACTGGGGTAGTAGGTGAGTGGGGTAGTTATAGTCAGTGGGGTAGTTAGTGAGTCTGGGGTAATCCCACTGGTGTAGTAGGTGAGTGGGGTAATCCCACTGGTGTAGTAGGTGAGTGGGGTAGTTATAGTGAGTTGGATAGTAATGGTAAGGAAAGAGTTAAAATCACATGGTAATGAAAGGCTTAAAGTGGACATGAAGCACTCGGTAAAGTGGCTCTGGTTCGTTAGCTTTTTACCTTATATTAGATATGACCGTGCGTTCAAATCTCAAACCGACCCGTATTTGCTGGAAAAAGAAGTTACAATTTGCTTTTTTTGGCAGCAATGTGGTCAAAATACTCAGTCAATAAATTTTTTACACAAAAAAATTTAATTGCAATAGGTGCCTTTCCTTCATCTAATGCCTGTGCATGTGCTGATTTTTTTAAATATTGTGTCGTTTGGACGGGGTATTAACATTTGTTCAGGACCAATCAGAGGGACAGGTTGAGTCCTGGGATCCCCCTATCTCCTATATCAGCTGGCTGCAGGTTTGGAGAAAGCAGTTCTGGACGACGCATGCGCACTTTAGACAAAGACGTTCTGGACGACGCATGCGCACTTTAGACAAAGCAGTTCTGGACGACGCAGTTTTAACTGGAACATGGCATCGAGAAAGACTGTAAATTATAGAGTAACGTTACAACAATTAGGAACATCATTATTATGGAGTGTAATGTTATAATATAACAAGCGAGTAAATGTTTTTAAAACTATAAAATGCCTAAATCGTAATATATCACAATGGCGTATTGCTTAGTGTGCGCTTGTAAAGTTATATTTTTAGCGATGATGATGGACTAGCTTGGGTTAGCTTGCAAGGTATGCCTACTGACTGTAATGAATGCCAGCGACAGTCTCACTGCGCTCACTCGGAGGGGCGGGATCTATTTTTATACAGTCTATGCTTGGACAGGGAGACACGCTGTATTTTTGAGTGGAAGTCGATGGAGAAGCCAACCGTGAACAAGCTGTTTTGTGGACGCAGTTCGTAGCATAATAAATTGAGTGCCTTACCCGCTCATCTTCAACATGTTTGTCATCACATTCATTTTGGTTGAGCTATGATGCGTCTACTACGAAAAAAATACTGTTTCGTAAGATGAGACCGAATGGGATGTTGCAGCTACACTACAGGCCCAGTGTCTCGGAGCAAGCAGCCAAACTGTGGGTTAAGTATCTCAAATCAATTGCTCCATACCTGTATAACCTTATCAATTTAGATATTAATTTAGCTATTCCAACCCCTCCCGTACGCAATCGCCCCCTGTCATGTACTCCCCCTGTCATTAACGTTACTATTGCTTAGCAATGCTGGGTTAGCTAGCTAGCAAGCTAACGATATCTCACGGCAAGTCGTTTAAACATATATCTTAGTTACAACTACTTTAATCTAGCAAAACATTTTTGTGGTTAGAAGCAGTATTTATTCAGTTTGGAAATACGAATTGATCATAGTAGGAATTTACATGTAGGCTAAATTAACGTCGGCAACACACTGACTGCTTGTGAATGCAAGCTACTTCACAAAGCATGCTAATCTGTAGCCTATAGGCTATATGTAGAAATCTTTTTATCCAGCGAAAATTCTTTGATAAGTTACATGTAACTCCGTAGTATTTTTTAGATGGTCCCATGCATAGGACATCATGATGGGAATCTGCTACACACTGCGTGACCAAACTATTTTTAAAAAGCAAGACAAAGAGAGGGAGGTAATGCTTCGCGTCGGGTGGTTCTTCGCATCAACGTCGTGCGGTTAAAACCATGTAATCCACAGCTCGTCGTTGATTATTGCTTACTTAGCTAACGTTATTAGCTAGCTAGTTATCGAACACGTAAGTTAACGTTAGCTATCGATGTCAGTTGTGCGTTCAAATTCAGCAAACAAGGCGAACTATTTCAAACTTTTTTCCGTTAGCTTTGTGTTCGCCGCAAACATAAGCGAACGGTCTGAAAAGATCGATAGCTAGCTAGCTACTTACGGTCGTTCCATAACGTAACACATTAATCTCCACTAACAGTACTGATAGCTATCTAGCTAGTCTGTTAGCTAGCTACAGGGCGCCCTTTATCGGGCGGCGCCCTTTATCGGGCACGTCCTCGTTCAACCATGTTTGAACTTCCTCGAGAGCTGATTTGCCAACGAAAAAAAAGAAAACCAGTATTTCCCACCCACTTCAAACCAAACAAGGTATGTATCCGCTCATTTTCATGAATATTTAACGATAATTACACATTTTATGAGCCTTTTTATCACGCCCCCTATGTGAAAAAAATGTCCGAAATCTGATTCTACTTCTGCGCTGGTGTAGCTACTACACTGCATAGTCTTGTTTACTTCGGGGGATTTAATTAAATAAAATGTCGCTAAAACTTTAGCTAGATAGCCAATATATTGGTTATTCAAACGGCATCTTTCTTGATGAAATAAACTATTAATTGATTCTTAAAACAACAATAATCGTGAGCTTGTTTATGGATTACAACAGCCGCCCGATAATGGGCGCCCTTTCTTTGGCAGTCTCGTCTCATCTTAAAGACGTTAAAACGAAAAAAAAAACAAAACACGTTATTGGCTTAAAAGTTAACATCGTTTTTGTAAAGAAATAAATCTCTTTTAAGCCAATAAACGATAGTTGTCTCCCCTTTTTGACATTACTGTCTCATCTAAAAGACGTTAAAACAAAAAACTACCGGTCTACATGTTTAATATTGGCTTAAAACTTAGTTTATCGTTTTGTGAAGAAATAAACCCAATATTGACATCTTTCGGACTGCCAGGTAAACTATCCAGTTAGCCAGCTATTTTGCCAACATATTGGTTATTCAAACGGTATCTTTCTTGATGAAATACGCTGTTCATTGATTATTAAAACAACAATAATCGTGAGCTTGTTTATGCACTACAGAGCCGCCCGATAAAGGGCGCCCCTTTTTTGACAGTACTTTCTCATCTAAAAGACGTTAAAACAAAAAAACTACCGGTCACATCTACATGGTTATTGGCTTAAAAGTTAGCTTATCGTTTTGTGAACCTAATAAATATAATATGTTCAATGGTATGTGCCAGCATAATATCAGTATCGTATGTTGATCACAAAAATGTCTGGTTTCCGCCCGATAACCGGGTTCGGTACGATATCGATATCTCAAACTGTCCAGAAACACTTACCCAATGAAACCAGCTTTTTTGCGGGAGGAAAGCTTTAGAGGAAAACAACAGCTTTGATATTCTTTGGATTATCAATTTACGCTGTGAAATAAAGGGAAGTCACGTTAATTGCCATTGGTCAACGAATATGAATAATTAAAAATTCTACCAATGTGTATAGTGCAGTGAGTGCTGATGACATCATAATAGCTGTGGCAGAGGTCTAATGGAATGTTGGTCTTTTGAAAATGTTAAACTGTCAAAAAGTGACATAAAAATGAAGAAACTTAAACTGCTGTGGTTTAAAAAGTATAGCAGATATTTGAAGTCTGTAAAAGAGGTCTTTTAAGATAGGTTGTCCACCCTACTCTAAAGTTTGAATGGTGTCTCTAGCTTAAACGGTCTAGGAGGAGCAGCTTCCAGAAAAAAAGTGGAAATAAGTTGGAAAAAGTTGAATTTCAATGGAAGTCTATGGGGAAAAAATGTCTCTTTAAACACCTGTAGTTTAAAAAGTATAACAAATATTAAAAATCTGTGGAGAAGCAACTTAAGTCATGCGGTCCTACACATTTTAAAGTTTGAATGGTGTTTCTAGCTTAAACGGTGTAGGAGGAGTTGACGTGTGAAAAACGGCGGAAACCTATGACTATAATAATAATAATAACTAGAATGTAAAGTTTATGAATAAACTTTGGTGTGATTGCTTCAGCTGTATGGATTTTTAAAGTCGCTGTATCCAGATTAAAAAGTTAAGAAGCTGTAGCATCTTAAAACGCATTAAAATCTTAAATTAGTCAGGAGGAATGGATTATAATGTTCAGTTAGGGCTTTAGAATGTAACAATCTTCAGTTAGGATATTAGAATGTTCACTTATGGCTGGGGGGCAGTTATAGTCAGTGGGGTAGTTAGTGAGTCTGGGGTAATCATACTGGAGTAGTAGGTGAGTGGGGTAGTTATAGTCATTGGGGTAATTAGTGAGTCTGGGGTAATCATACTGGGGTAGTAGGTGAGTGGGGTAGTTAGTGAGTCTGAGGTAATCATACTGGGGTAGTAGGTGAGTATGGGGAGAGTGTGTGTCTGTGTGTATGGGGAGAGTGCGTGTGTGTGTGTGTATGGGGAGAGTGTGTGTCTGTGTGTGTGTGTGTGTGTGTGTGTGTGTGTGGAGAGTGTGTGTGTCTGTGTGTATGGGGAGAGTGTGTGTGTGTGTATGGGGAGAGTGTGTGTATGTATGGGGAAAGCGTGTGTGTGTGTGGGGAGAGTGTGTGTCTGTGTGTATGGGGAGAGTGCGTGTGTGTGTGTGTGTGTATGGGGAGAGTGTGTGTGTGTGTGGTTTAAAAAGTATAGCAGATATTTGAAGTCTGTAAAAGAGGTCTTTTAATATAGGTTGTCCACCCTACTCTAAAGTTTGAATGGTGTGTCTAGCTTAAACGGTCTAGGAGGTGAGTGGGGTAGTTAGTGAGTCTGGGGTAATCATACTGGGGTAGTAGGTGAGTGGGGTAGTTAGTGAGTCTGGGGTAATCATACTGGGGTAGTAGGTGAGTGGGGTAGTTAGTGAGTCTGGGGTAATCATACTGGGGTAATCATACTGGGGTAGTAGGTGAGTGGGGTAGTTAGTGAGTCTGGGGTAATCATACTGGGGTAGTAGGTGAGTGGGGTAGTTAGTGAGTCTGGGATAATCATACTGGGGTAGTTGGTGAGTGGGGTAGTTAGTGAGTCTGGGGTAATCATACTGGGGTAGTTGGTGAGTGGGGTAGTTAGTGAGTCTGGGGTAATCATACTGGGGTAGTAGGTGAGTGGGGTAGTTATAGTCAGTGGGGTAGTTAGTGAGTCTGGGGTAATCATACTGCGGTAGTAGGTGAGTGGGGTAGTTATAGGCAGTGGGGTAGTTAGTGAGTCTGGGGTAATCATACTGGGGTACTAGGTGAGTGGGGTAGTTATAGTCAGTGGGGTAGTTAGTGAGTCTGGGGTAATGATACTGCGGTAGTAGGTGAGTGGGGTAGTTATAGTCAGTGGGGTAGTTAGTGAGTCTGGGGTAATCATACTGGGGTAGTAGGTGAGTGGGGTAGTTATAGTCAGTGGGGTAGTTAGTGAGTCTGGGGTAATCATACTGGGGTAGTAGGTGAGTGGGGTAGTTAGTGAGTCTGGGGTAATCATACTGGGGTAGTAGGTGAGTGGGGTAGTTATAGTCAGTGGGGTAGTTAATGAGTCTGGGGTAATCATACTGGGGTAGTAGGTGAGTGGGGTAGTTATAGTGAGTTGAATAGTAATGGTAAGGAAAGAGTTAAAATTACATGGTAATGAAAGGCTTAACATGTAGTGAGGGAAGTCACGTTAATTGCCATTGGTCAACGAATATGAATAATTAAAAATTCTACCAATGTGTATAGTGCAGTGAGTGCTGATGACATCATAATAGCTGTGGCAGAGGTCTAATGGAATGTTGGTCTTTTGAAAATGTTAAACTGTCAAAAAGTGACATAAAAATGAAGAAACTTAAACTGCTGTGGTTTAAAAAGTATAGCAGATATTTGAAGTCTGTAAAAGAGGTCTTTTAATATAGGTTGTCCACCCTACTCTAAAGTTTGAATGGTGTCTCTAGCTTAAACGGTCTAGGAGGAGCAGCTTCCAGAAAAAAAGTGGAAATAAGTTGGAAAAAGTTGAATTTCAATGGAAGTCTATGGGGAAAAAATGTCTCTTTAAACACCTGTAGTTTAAAAAGTATAACAAATATTAAAAATCTGTGGAGAAGCAACTTAATTCATGCGGTCCTACACATTTTAAAGTTTGAATGGTGTTTCTAGCTTAAACGGTGTAGGAGGAGTTGACGTGTGAAAAACGGCGGAAACCTACTACTATAATAATAATAATAAAAATAACTATGCAAGAGAACAGTAGTGTGTTGCTGAAGCATCACACTAATAATAATAAAAATAATAATAATAACTATGCAAGAGAACAGTAGTGTGTTGCTGAAGCATCACACTAAAAATAATAATAACTATGCAAGAGAACAGTAGTGTGTTGCTGAAGCATCACACTAATAATAATAAAAATAATAATAACTATGCAAGAGAACAGTAGTGTGTTGCTGAAGCATCACACTAATAACTATGCAAGAGAACAGTAGTGTGCTGCTGAAGCATCACACTAATAACTAGAATGTAAAGTTTATGAATAAACTTTGGTGTGATTGCTTCAGCTGTATGGATTTTTAAAGTTGCTGTATCCAGATTAAAAAGTTAAAGAGCTGTAGCATCTTAAAACTCATTAAAATCTTAAATTAGTCAGGAGGAATGGATTATAATGTTCAGTTAGGGCTTTAGAATGTAACAGAATGTTCAGTTAGGATTTTAGAATGTTCACTTACGGCTGGGGGGCAGTTATAGTCAGTGGGGTAGTTAGTGAGTCTGGGGTAATCATACTGGGGTAGTAGGTGAGTGGGGTAGTTATAGTCAGTGGGGTAGTTAGTGAGTCTGGGGTAATCATACTGGGGTAGTAGGTGAGTGGGGTAGTTATAGTCAGTGGGGTAGTTAGTGAGTCTGGGGTAATCATACTGGGGTAGTAGGTGAGTGTGGTAGTCATAGTCAGTGGGGTAGTTAGTGAGTCTGGGGTAATCATACTGGGGTAGTAGGTGAGTGGGGTAGTCATAGTCAGTGGGGTAGTTAGTGAGTCTGGGGTAATCATACTGGGGTAGTAGGTGAGTGGGGTAGTTATAGTCAGTGGGGTAGTTAGTGAGTCTGGGGTAATCATACTGGGGTAGTAGGTGAGTGTGGTAGTCATAGTCAGTGGGGTAGTTAGTGAGTCTGGGGTAATCATACTGGGGTAGTAGGTGAGTGGGGTAGTCATAGTCAGTGGGGTAGTTAGTGAGTCTGGGGTAATCATACTGGGGTAGTAGGTGAGTGGGGTAGTTATAGTCAGTGGGGTAGTTAGTGAGTCTGGGGTAATCATACTGGGGTAGTAGGTGAGTGGGGTAGTTATAATCAGTAGGGTAGTTAGTGAGTCTGGGGTAATCATACTGGGGTAGTAGGTGAGTGGGGTAGTTATTGTCAGTGGGGTAGTTAGTGAGTATGGGGTAATCATACTGGGGTAGTAGGTGAGTGGGGTAGTTATAGTCAGTGGGGTAGTTAGTGAGTCTGGGGTAATCATACTGGGGTAGTAGGTGAGTGGGGTAGTTATAGTCAGTGGGGTAGTTAGTGAGTCTGGGGTAATCATACTGGGGTAGTAGGTGAGTGGGGTAGTCATAGTCAGTGGGGTAGTTAGTGAGTCTGGGGTAATCATACTGGGGTAGTAGGTGAGTGGGGTAGTTATAGTCAGTGGGGTAGTTAGTGAGTCTGGGGTAATCATACTGGGGTAGTAGGTGAGTGGGGTAGTTATAATCAGTAGGGTAGTTAGTGAGTCTGGGGTAATCATACTGGGGTAGTAGGTGAGTGGGGTAGTTATTGTCAGTGGGGTAGTTTGTGAGTCTGGGGTAATCATACTGGGGTAGTAGGTGAGTGGGGTAGTTATAGTCAGTGGGGTAGTTAGTGAGTCTGGGGTAATCATACTTGGGTAGTAGGTGAGTGGGGTAGTTATAGTCAGCGGGGTAGTTAGTGAGTCTGGTAATCATACTGGGGTAGTAGGTGAGTGGGGTAGTTATAGTCAGTGGGGTAGTTAGTGAGTCTGGGGTAATCATACTGGGGTAGTAGGTGAGTGGGGTAGTTAGTGAGTCTCGGGTAATACTGGGGTAGTAGCTGAGTGGGGTAGTTATAGTCAGTGGGGTAGTTAGTGAGTCTGGGGTAATCATACTGGGGTAGTAGGTGAGTGGGGTAGTTATAGTCAGTGAGGTAGTTAGTGAGTCTGGGGTAATCATACTGGGGTAGTAGGTGAGTGGGGTAGTTATAGTCAGTAGGGTAGTTAGTGAGTCTGGGGTAATCATACTGGGGTAGTAGGTGAGTGGGGTAGTTATAGTCAGTGGGGTAGTTAGTGAGTCTGGGGTAATCATACTGGTGTAGTAGGTGAGTGGGGTAGTTATAGTCAGTGGGGTAGTTAGTGAGTCTGGGGTAATCATACTGGGGTAGTAGGTGAGTGGGGTAGTTATAGTCAGTGGGGTAGTTAGTGAGTCTGGGGTAATCATACTGGGGTAGTAGGTGAGTGGGGTAGTTATAGTCAGTGGGGTAGTTAGTGAGTCTGGGGTAATCATACTGGGGTAGTAGGTGAGTGGGGTAGTTATAGTCAGTGGGGTAGTTAGTGAGTCTGGGGTAATCATACAGGGGTAGTTGGTGAGTGGGGTAGTTAGTGAGTCTGGTGTAATCATACTGGGGTAGTTGGTGAGTGGGGTAGTTAGTGAGTCTGGTGTAATCATACTGGGGTAGTAGGTGAGTGAGGTAGTTATAGTGAGTGGAATAGTAATGGTAAGGAAAGAGTTAAAATCACATGGTAATGAAAGACTTAGGCCGCGATCACACCGGATCCGCTTTAACAGCTGGGGGCGCCTTTTTTGAATTGTTTTCAATGAGTTTGAAGCGTTTTCCACGCTGCTTTTGCGCCCCGGGCGCCTCGCCTTTATCTGCTCCAGGCGCCTCGCTGTTTTTCGAAAAATGCTCGGTGCGCACAGGGTTGAAAATATCTCAACTTGAAGCGCTCTGAGGAAAAATGCGCGCTACGTCACTGTCATTCTTTTCTCCTCTGTCCAATCGCACGAAAGTAGAGGCGGGCCTTGATTCTTCCGTTATTCCCGTTGTAAAAAAAATATGGAGGAGAAGTTGGTCGTTGCCGTTTCAGCCTACCCGGAACTATATGATTTCACAAATCGTGAATACCACGATAAAAACAAGCGGTCCAAGGCATGGAGACAAATTGGTGCCATGATCGACGTCGATGGTAAGTTATTTTCTTTCTAAAAATGTATAAAAGCACGATACTGTTCCGAATAGGCTAGTTGGTAACGGTAGTTAGGCTACAAGTAAGCTTGCAATACTAACGACATCTCACAGAGCTGTGTAACGTTACAAACGCCAACTCTGTCTGTATTATGCTTTAAAGTAGCTAGATTGTCTATATTCCAGCACTGCTGGATGGTTGACCATTGATATGTTTATACTGCTTTTTGCTAGAGGAGGAATGCAAGAGAAAATGGAAGTACCTGAGGGACAAGTATATAAAAGAAAGGAACACAGAGAAAAAAGAAAAGAGAAGTGGTTCAGAAGGAGGTAGTCAGCAAAAGAGATGGAAGTTTTCGGCAATAATGTCGTTTTTGGAGGCTCATATTAAAGAGAGGGCCACAAGCTCCAATCTGAATAATGTTACATCAGAGAACAGTGCTAATGACACGATTGGGAGTTTGCTGCTTCCTATGGTGTCATCAGAGGTAGGTGTAGCAAATGTTAACAGAAAGTGTAGTAAACGTACAAGTACAATAGCATCTTGAAAATGGTGTCATATCTCTACTGATTAGAGAGTGAAATGGGTCTAGTTAAATAATTGACTGAGCAACTGCTACAGGGACATTGCACTGTGGTGCTCTGACCTCTCTAATTTGGATGGGTAAATGTGAAATGAGTCTGACAAATTACAATTATGACATTGACAATTAAGTCCTATTCTATGTATTTTCCTTTAGTCTGAAGATGGGCAATCACCCTCCACATTAATCCCTGAACCCCCCCCACCCACCCACCCACCCACTGTGGAAACCCCTGTCCACCCTCCTACCTCCAAAGGGAAGAAGCGGAGAAGGGATCAAGAGGAGCAGTTAACAGAATACCAGCGCGAGCTGCTTTCTGTTGTCAACAAACCTCTTGATGAGGATGAGCACTTTTTTATGAGCCTCATACCAGCGATGAAACGCTTACCTCCTCAAATTAGGTCTGAAGTTAAGGTAAAATTCATGCAAATTATAAATGCGGCTGAATTTCAAGGTGAGTTTTAGGTTCAAACACACACACACACACACACACACACACACACACACACACACACACAGTGGGCTCCACACTTACTGGCATCCCTGGCAATGCACAAAAAATACTTAAAAATAAATAAATAGACAATATAATTAATGACTTAACTCACTTAAATGAATAAATAATTTTTGTTGCTTCCATTGAAACATTAAAGGGGAACGCCGGGTTATTTCTTAAATTTCTATATGGATTTTATATGTTTAATGTGAGTTAAAGCTTACCGCACTAGAACTGTTAACTATTTATCATATTTATATATTTATTTATTTATATATTTATCTATCATATAATATATTTATGTTTATCAGCGAATCTGATCAATTTCCAACCTTCCAGTATACAGTATAGACATGCAGCTGGAATTAACCACCACTGACGTATATCAGCGTGACACAGCGTGTCTGGTAACAAGGGAACCAGGAGGCACAGTTCTAGTGCAGTAAGCTTCAAGACTCACATTAAACATATAAAATCCATATAGAAGTTTAAGAAATAACCCGGCGTTCTCCTTTAAGTACAGTATTTCTTACATGTTGGCATTTGGAGTGTTATTTCTTTTTTTTGTAGTTTTTTTTTTTCTCAGTACATTTCCAGTCAGGGGTGGCAATAATTCTGGAGCCCACTGTACACACACTAACACAGACAGTATTAATTGCTGGATTATTATTTTATGTTTTTGTATGTATGTAAATAATAATAGTGGTTCCAATTGAATTGTGATGACATGTTGAAATAAAGTTCTGCCCTTTCAACTGATGGATCTTCACATGGTATTCTCTGAGTCAGATTTTACAATGTGTAACAGGATAACACCATATGTCTCAGAACCTTATAATACTGGTAGGAATAAGTAGGAACATGTTTAATAAGCATCCCAGGAACTCTATTTTATGGGAATATCATTGCATCTTTGAGTGAAATGCTAATTGAACACATTTAATTTTTAATCTCTCTCCATTTTCTATTGTTTTCAATAATGGTGTTTTTAATATCTGGTTTATAATGGTAAACGTTTAATTAAACTCATCAGTTCAACCCACGAAGACACTCTTACTGCAGTGCTCTTAATATGTTCTTTTGCACTGGAATGAGTGTAAACCAAGGTTACAAATTAGGGAGAAAATCCTTGGAGTAGAAACTCAATATTGGTAAGTATCGATAGAAAACTAAGAATCTCTTTTTTTTAGTGGTGTGGGGTTAATGAGACTGATTTTAAATATTTTATTTATTGCTATTTGTACGTATGCGGATACATTGGAATGTTTTGGTCTGGGAGCATCCCAGCATGCATACACACACCAGTATTAACATTCAAAAATCACACTAGTCTTTAAAAAAAGTTTAATGGATATTGTAGATACTCTTTTCTGATTATTTGGTGGCTCTTAAAAGAGCCTTTGATGTTGATGTCTGACATCATTGGTGTGTCAAACCACTGTATGCTGCCATGGCACTTCACCAGTTGGTGACGAAAAGTAGGCGGTGAACTTCTCCCTCACTGCAATTGCATCTCTGGAGGTGTTGTTGCTGCTAAGCCGGGAGATATCCTGCATCCCAGTTGATGACTCTAGATTCATCACTGTGCTGCTGGGGTCTTCTTCATCTGCAGAGTGCCAACGGATGAAGTTGTGCAATATGCACGTTGCCTTCACCACAACTTCAGCAACCTCAGGTGAGACACCGAGGACCCTTCTGTAGAGCCGCCACTGTGAGGCAAGGATCCCGAAAGCACACTCCACCATCCTCCGGGCTCGTGACAGACGGTAGTTGAAAATGCGCTGTTCTGGTGACAAGCGTTGCCCGGGGAATGGCCTCATCATGCATCTCCGCAAGGGGAACGCCTCATCTCCCACAAACACGTAAGGCGTGGCTTCTTCAGCTCCTGGGAGAGGTTTGTCTGCAGGGAGGTCCATGGCTTGATGGAGAAGGGCTTGGCCGAATGATGAAGACACCAGTGTACCTCCATCACTGCTTTTGCCGTAGGCCCCAATATCGACGACTCGAAATCTGTATCTTGCATCCACGACTGCAAGGAGAACGATGGAGAAGGTGCCTTTATAATTGTGGTAAAGGGAACCACTATTTGATGGAGCTTGGATGGCAACATGCTTCCCATCAATGGCACCTACACAATTTGGGAAGTCCCACAGTGTTTGGAAATCCTCTGCGATTTCTTTCCACTCCTCCTTACCAGGAACTGGCATGTATTCCTCCACCAGGCTCGTCCAGAGGACCTCACACACCTCCCTGACAATCTTAACCACAGTGGAGAAACCAACCCTATAGCTGAATGCTATAGAACGGTAGGAGTCCCCAGTGGCCAGAAATCTGAAATGTGACAGGGGAGTTGCATGTGTTTAAATACAAGTCAAATGATAATGCGAAAAAAATATATATTGCAATTTGCAACACGTTTTCAAAGAAAAACTAACCCATATTGTAAAACCACATCTACAGTTCAGTCCGTAAGTATTTGGAGAGTGACACATTTTATGTTGTTTTGGCTCTAGTCCAGCACATTGGATTTTGAAATGGATCAGTGACTATGAGCTTATAGTTTAGACATTCAGCTAATACTTATGGACTGCGCTGTATATTATAAAAATGTACAGTTGCCTATTAAGTAGCTATTTCACTAGGGTACTGAAATGCTTTGTTCTCGGTACAGCTAACTGGCCATCTATATGATTTATTCATTATTCAGTTTTACATTTTGAAATTGCATATAGTTAATTTGTTTTCTTTACAAAAAAAAAAGGTAATGGAAATGATATATATTGTTTGTTGTGGTTTCTTGAACAATTCTTGGCTAATGTACAAGTACCTTTAACTCAATGTACCCTTTCAGTTAAGTCTCCCAAGTAAAGATTACAGCACCATCTTGTGGAAATTGTTGGTAATTGTTAAGAGTTAGCGAACGGTCTTTTATCCGTATTTTTTTTTTCTGTGCAGTGAAACAATGTTACCGCAGATATAACGTTACAAACGTTACCTCAAGCAGATGCACAGACGCTCGGCTGGTGAAATAGCTTCCCTGTAGTTGGTGTTGATCTTATAGATTTTGAATCCAACTATAGATAAAAGCTGATCAAACTGATCTCTGCTCAGCCTAAAATATTGCTGGAACCTATTCTCGTGAAGACGAAGCTCTTGAATGAGTTGATGATATTCTCCCTGTTGTTTTCTTTTTTTGAGAATTTCGTGGACCCAGATGGACCTTTCTTTGTTTTTTAACTCTTTTCGGTCACTCTCCAAAAGAGCAAACGCAAGTGCTCTCCTCTTATCCATGGTTTCAAAAATATAAATAACGGACCAAAATGTACAGTTAAATTTTATTAGTTCGTTTAATGTCAACCAAGTGATTGACAGGTACGAAGTTCGGTTGCCTAGCAACAACAAAAAAGACGCGTTCAACGTTTTTTTTCCATATAGGCTTCGAAAATTAAAAACAGGAGGCGCCTCGCGTTTTGAAGCTGTTAAAGCGCGTCCGGTGTGATCGCGGCCTTAACATGTAGTGAGGGAAGTCACGTTAATTGCCATTGGTCAACGAATATGAATAATTAAAAATTCTACCAATGAAAAGCCAATGTGTATAGTGCAGTGAGAGCTGATGACATCATAATAGCTGTGGCAGAGGGCTGTTGGAATGTTGGTTTTTGAACTGTCAAAAAGTGACATAAAAATGAAGAAACTTAAACCGCTGTGGTTTAAAAAGTATAGCAGATATTTGAAGTCTGTAAAAGAGGTCTTTTAATATAGGTTGTCCACCCTACTCTAAAGTTTGAATGGTGTCTCTAGCTTAAACGGTCTAGGAGGAGCAGCTTCCAGAAAAAAAGTGGAAATAAGTTGGAAAAAGTTGAATTTCAATGGAAGTCTATGGGGGAAAAATGTCTCTTTAAACACCTGTAGTTTAAAAAGTATAACAAATATTAAAAATCTGTATAGAAGCAACGTAATTCATGCGGTCCTACACATTTTAAAGTTTGAATGGTGTTTCTAGCTTAAACGGTGTAGGAGGAGTTGATGTGTGAAAAACGGCGGAAACCTATGACTATAATAACTATGCAAGAGAACAGTAGTGTGTTGCTGAAGCATCACACTAATAAAAATAAAAATAACTATGCAAGAGAACAGTAGTGTGTTGCTGAAGCATCACACTAATAACTATGCAAGAGAACAGTAGTGTGCTGCTGAAGCATCACACTAACTAGAATGTAAAGTTTATGAATAAACTTTGGTGTGATTGCTTCAGCTGTATGGATTTTTAAAGTTGCTGTATCCAGATTAAAAAGATAAAGAGCAGTAGCATCTTAAAACTCATTAAAATCTTAAATTAGTCAGGAGGAATGGATTATAATGTTCAGTTAGGGCTTTAGAATGTAACAGAATGTTCAGTTAGGTTTTTAGAATGTTCACTTACGGCTGGGGGGCAGTTATAGTCAGTGGGGTAGTTAGTGAGTCTGGGGTAGTAGGTGAGTGGGGTAGTTATAGTCAGTAGGGTAGTTAGTGAGTCTGGGGTAATCATACTGGGGTAGTAGGTGAGTGGGGTAGTTATAGTCAGTGGGGTAGTTAGTGAGTCTGGGGTAATCATACTGGGGTAGTAGGTGAGTGGGGTAGTTATAGTCAGTAGGGTAGTTAGTGAGTCTGGGGTAATCATACTGGGGTAGTAGGTGAGTGGGGTAGTTATAGTCAGTGGGGTAGTTAGTGAGTCTGGGGTAATCATACTGGGGTAGTAGGTGAGTGGGGTAGTTATAGTCAGTGGGGTAGTTAGTGAGTCTGGGGTAATCATACTGGGGTAGTAGGTGAGTGGGGTAATTATAGTCAGTGGGGTAGTTAGTGAGTCTGGGGTAATCATACTGGGGTAGTAGTTGAGTTGGGTAGTTATAGTCAGTGGGGTAGTTAGTGAGTCTGGGGTAATCATACTGGGGTAGTAGGTGAGTGGGGTAGTTATAGTCAGTGGGGTAGTTAGTGAGTCTGGGGTAATCATACTGGGGTAGTTGGTGAGTGGGGTAGTTATAGTCAGTGGGGTAGTTAGTGAGTCTGGGGTAATCATACTGGGGTAGTAGGTGAGTGGGGTAGTTAGTGAGTCTGGGGTAATCATACTGGGGTAGTAGGTGAGTGGGGTAGTTATAGTGAGTTGGATAGTAATGGTAAGGAAAGAGTTAAAATCACATGGTAATGAAAGGCTTAAAGTGGACATGAAGCACTTGGTAAAGTGGCTCTAGTTCGTTAGCTTTTTACCTTGTATTAGATATGACCATGCGTTCAAATCTCAAACCCACCCGTATTTGCTGGAAAAAGAAGTTACAATTTGCTTTTTTTGGCAGCAATGTGGTCAAAATACTGAGTCAATAAATTTTTTACACAAAAAAATGTAATTGCAATAGGTGCCTTTCCTTCATCTAATGCCTGTGCATGTGCTGATTTTTTTTAAATATTGTGTCGTTTGGACGGGGTATTAACATTTGTTCAGGACCAATCAGAGGGACAGGTTGAGTCCTGGGATCCCCCTATCTCCTATATCAGCTGGCTGCAGGCTTGGAGAAAGCAGTTCTGGACGACGCATGCGCACTTTAGACAAAGCAGTTCTGGACGACGCAGTTTTAACTGGAACATGGCATCGAGAAAGACTGTAAATTACAGAGTAACGTTACAACAATTATGAACATCATTATTATGGAGTGTAATGTTATAATATAACAAGCGAGTAAATGTTTTTAAAACTATAAAATGCGTAAATCGTAATATATCACAATGACGTATTGCTTAGTGTGCGCTTGTAAAGTTATATTTTTAGCGATGATGATGGACTAGCTTGGGTTAGCTTGCAAGGTATGCCTACTGTAATGAATGCCAGCGACAGTCTCACTGCCCTCACTCGGAGGGGTGGGATCTATAAAAATCGGTAAACAACATTAATCTACAGATTAAAAAAAGTTTGTATTCGCCAAATATCTTAGTTACAACTACTTTAATCTAGCAAAACATTTGTGTGGTTAGAAGCACTATTTATTCAGTTTGGAAATACGAATTGATCATAGTAGGAATTTACATGTAGGCTAAATTAACGTTGGCAACACGCTGACTGCTTGTGAATGCAAGCTACTTCACAAAGCATGCTAATCTGTAGCCTATAGGCTATATATGTAGAAAACTTTTTATCCAGCGAAAATTCTTTGATAAGTTACATCTAACTCCGTAGCATTTTTAGATGGTCCCATGCATAGGACATCATGATGCGAATCTGCTACACACTGCGTGACCAAACCATTTTTAAAAAGCAAGACAAAGAGTAATGCTTCGCGTCGGGTGGTTCTTCGCCTCAACGTCGTGAGGTTAAAACCGTGTAATCCACACCTCGTCGTTGATTATTGCTTACTTAGCTAACGTTATTAGCTAGCTAGTTATCGAACACGTAAGTTAACGTTAGCTATCGATGTCAGTGGTGCGTTCAAATTCAGCAAACAAGGCGAACTATTTCAAACTTTTTTCCGTTAGCTTTGTGTTCGCCGCAAACATAAGCGAACGGTCTGAAAAGGTCGATAGCTAGCTAGCTACTTACGGTCGTTCCAATAACGTAACACATTCATCTCTACTAACAGTACTGATAGCTATCTAGCTAGTCTGTTAGCTATCGATATCTCAAACTGTCCAGAAACACTTACCCAATGAAACCAGCTTTTTTGCGGGAGGAAAGCTTTAGAGGAAAACAACAGCTTTGATATTCTTTGGATTATCAATTTGCGTTGTGAAATTCAGGGAAGTCACGTTAATTGCCATTGGTCAACGAATATGAATAATTAAAAATTCTACCAATGAAAAGCCAATGTGTATAGTGCAGTGAGTGCTGATGACATCATAATAGCTGTGGCAGAGGGCTAATGGAATGTTGGTCTTTTAAAAATGTTAAACTGTCAAAAAATGAAGAAACTTAAACTGCTGTGGTTTAAAAAGTATAGCAGCTATTTGAAGTCTGTAAAAGAGGTCTTTTAATATAGGTTGTCCACCCTACTTTAAAGTTTGAATGGTGTCTCTAGCTTAAACGGTCTAGGAGGAGCAGCTTCCAGAAAAAAAGTGGAAATAAGTTGGAAAAAGTTGAATTTCAATGGAAGTCTATGGGGGAAAAATGTCTCTTTAAACACCTGTAGTTTAAAAAGTATAACAAATACTAAAAATCTGTATACAAGCAACTTAAGTCATGCTGTCCTACACATTTTAAAGTTTGAATGGTGTTTCTAGCTTAAACGGTGTAGGAGGAGTTGATGTGTGAAAAACGGCGGAAACCTACTACTATAATAAAAATAAAAATAACTAGAATGTAAAGTTTATGAATAAACTTTGGTGTGATTGCTTCAGTTGTATGGATTGTAATCATACTGGGGTAGTAGGTGAGTGGGATAGTTAGTGAGTCTGGGGTAACCATACTGGGGTAGTAGGTGAGTGGGGTAGTTATAGTCAGTGGGGTAGTTAGTGAGTCTGGGGTAATCATACTGGGGTAGTAGGTGAGTGGGGTAGTTATTGTCAGTGGGGTAGTTAGTGAGTCTGGGGTAATCATACTGGGGTAGTAGGTGAGTGGGGTAGTTATAGTCAGTGGGGTAGTTAATGAGTCTGGGGTAATCCTACTGTGGTAGTAGGTGAGTGGCGTAGTTATAGTCAGTGGTAATCATACTGGGGTAGTAGGTGAGTGGGGTAGTTAGTGAGTCTGGGGTAATCATACTGGGGTAGTAGGTGAGTGGGGTAGTTATAGTCAGTGGGGTAATTAGTGAGTCTGGGGTAATCATACTGGGGTAGTAGGTGAGTGGGGTAGTTATTGTCAGTGGGGTAGTTAGTGAGTCTGGGGTAATCATACTGGGGTAGTAGGTGAGTGGGGTAGTTATAGTCAGTGGGGTAGTTAATGAGTCTGGGGTAATCCTACTGGGGTAGTAGGTGAGTGGCGTAGTTATAGTCAGTGGTAATCATACTGGGGTAGTAGGTGAGTGGGGTAGTTAGTGAGTCTGGGGTAATCATACTGGGGTAGTAGGTGAGTGGGGTAGTTATAGTCAGTGGGGTAATTAGTGAGTCTGGGGTAATCATACTGGGGTAGTAGGTGAGTGGGGTAGTTATTGTCAGTGGGGTAGTTAGTGAGTCTGGGGTAATCATACTGGGGTAGTAGGTGAGTGGGGTAGTTATAGTCAGTGGGGTAGTTAATGAGTCTGGGGTAATCCTACTGGGGTAGTAGGTGAGTGGCGTAGTTATAGTCAGTGGTAATCATACTGGGGTAGTAGGTGAGTGGGGTAGTTAGTGAGTCTGGGGTAATCATACTGGGGTAGTAGGTGAGTGGGGTAGTTATAGTCAGTGGGGTAATTAGTGAGTCTGGGGTAATCATACTGGGGTAGTAGGTGAGTGGGGTAGTTATAGTCAGTGGGGTAGTTAGTGAGTCTGGGGTAATCATACTGGGGTAGTAGGTGAGTGGGGTAGTTATAGTCAGTGGGGTAGTTAGTGAGTATGGGGTAATCATACTGGGGTAGTAGGTGAGTAGTGTAGTTATAGTCAGTGGGGTAGTTAGTGAGTCTGGGGTAATCATACTGGAGTAGTAGGTGAGTGGGGTAATTATAGTCAGTGGGGTTGTTAGTGAGTCTGGGGTAATCATACTGGGGTAGTAGGTGAGTGGGGTAGTTAGTGAGTCTGGGGTAATCATACTGGGGTAGTTGGTGAGTGGGGTAGTTAGTGAGTCTGGGGTAATCATACTGGGGTAGTAGGTGAGTGGGGTAGTTAGTGAGTCTGGGGTAATAGGTGAGTGGGGTAGTTATAGTCAGTGGGGTAGTTAGTGAGTCTGGGGTAATCATACTGGGGTAGTAGGTGAGTGGGGTAGCTATAGTCAGTGGGGTAGTTAGTGAGTCTGGGGTAATCATACTGGGGTAGCAGGTGAGTGGGGTAGTTATAGTCCGTGGGGTAGTTAGTGAGTCTGGGGTAATCATACTGGGGTAGTAGGTGAGTGGGGTAGTTATAGTCAGTGGGGTAGTTAGTGAGTCTGGGGTAATCATACTGGGGTAGTAGGTGAGTGGGGTAGTTATAGTCAGTGGGGTAGTTAGTGAGTCTGTGGTAATCATACTGGGGTAGTAGGTGAGTGGGGTAGTTATAGTCAGTGGGGTAGTTAGTGAGTCTGGGGTAATCATACTGGGGTAGTAGGTGAGTGGGTTAGTTATAGTCAGTGGGGTAGTTAGTGAGTCTGGGGTAATCATACTGGGGTAGTAGGTGAGTGGGGTAGTTATAGTCAGTGGGGTAGTTAGTGAGTCTGGGGTAATCATACTGGGGTAGTAGGTGAGTAGTGTAGTTATAGTCAGTGGGGTAGTTAGTGAGTCTGGGGTAATCATACTGGAGTAGTAGGTGAGTGGGGTAATTATAGTCAGTGGGGTTGTTAGTGAGTCTGAGGTAATCATACTGGGGTAGTAGGTGAGTGGGGTGGTTATAGTGAGTTGAATAGTAATGGTAAGGAAAGAGTTAAAATCACATGGTAATGAAAGGCTTAACATGTAGTGAGGGAAGTCACGTTAATTGCCATTGGTCAACGAATATGAATAATTAAAAATTCTACCAATGAAAAGCCAATGTGTATAGTGCAGTGAGTGCTGATGACATCACAATAGCTGTGGCAGAGGGCTAATGGAATGTTGGTCTTTTGAAAATGTTAAACTGTCAAAAAATGAAGAAACTTAAACTGCTGTGGTTTAAAAAGTATAGCAGATATTTGAAGTCTGTAAAAGAGGTCTTTTAAGATAGGTTGTCCACCCTACTCGAAAGTTTGAATGGTGTCTCTAGCTTAAACGGTCTAGGAGGAGCAGCTTCCAGAAAAAAAGTGGAAATAAGTTGGAAAAAGTTGAATTTCAATGGAAGTCTATGGGGAAAAAATGTCTCTTTAAACACCTGTAGTTTAAAAAGTATAACAAATATTAAAAATCTGTGGAGAAGCAACTTAAGTCATGCGGTCCTACACATTTTAAAGTTTGAATGGTGTTTCTAGCTTAAACGGTGTAGGAGGAGTTGACGTGTGAAAAACGGCGGAAAGAGACAATAATAAAAACTAGAATGTAAAGTTTATGAATAAACTTTAGTGTGATTGCTTCAGTTGTATGGATTGTAATCATACTGGGGTAGTAGGTGAGTGGGATAGTTAGTGAGTCTGGGGTAATCATACTGGGGTAGTAGGTGAGTGGGCTAGTTAGTGAGTCTGGGGTAATCATACTGGGGTAGTAGGTGAGTGGGGTAGTTATAGTCAGTGGGGTAGTTAGTGAGTCTGGGGTAATCATACTGGGGTAGTTGGTGAGTGGGGTAGTTATAGTCAGTGGGGTAGTTAGTGAGTCTGGGGTAATCATACTGGGGTAGTAGGTGAGTGGGGTAGTTATAGTCAGTGGGGTAGTTAGTGAGTCTGGGGTAATCATACTGGGGTAGTAGGTGAGTGGGCTAGTTAGTGAGTCTGGGGTAATCATACTGGGGTAGTAGGTGAGTGGGGTAGTTATAGTCAGTGGGGTAGTTAGTGAGTCTGGGGTAATCATACTGGGGTAGTAGGTGAGTGGGGTAGTTATAGTCAGTGGGGTAGTTAGTGAGTCTGGGGTAATCATACTGGGGTAGTAGGTGAGTGGGGTAGTTATAGTCAGTGGGGTAGTTAGTGAGTCTGGGGTAATCATACTGGGGTAGTAGGTGAGTGGGGTAGTTAGTGAGTCTTGGGTAATCATACTGGGGTAGTAGGTGAGTGGGGTAGTTATAGTCAGTGGGGTAGTTAGTGAGTCTGGGGTAATCATACTGGGGTAGTAGGTGAGTGGGGTAGTTATAGTCAGTGGGGTAGTTAGTGAGTCTGGGGTAATCATACTGGGGTAGTAGGTGAGTGGGGTAGTTATAGTCAGTGGGGTAGTTAGTGAGTCTGGGGTAATCATACTGGGGTAGTAGGTGAGTGGGGTAGTTATAGTCAGTGGGGTAGTTAGTGAGTCTGGGGTAATCATACTGGGGTAGTAGGTGAGTGGGGTAGTTATAGTCAGTGGGGTAGTTAGTGAGTCTGGGGTAATCATACTGGGGTAGTAGGTGAGTGGGGTAGTTATAGTCAGTGGGGTAGTTAGTGAGTCTGGGGTAATCATACTGGGGTAGTAGGTGAGTGGGGTAGTTATAGTCAGTGGGGTAGTTAGTGAGTCTGGGGTAATCATACTGGGGTAGTAGGTGAGTGGGGTAGTTATAGTCAGTGGGGTAGTTAGTGAGTCTGGGGTAATCATACTGGGGTAGTAGGTGAGTGGGGTAGTTATAGTCAGTGGGGTACTTAGTGAGTCTGGGGTAATCATACTGGGGTAGTAGGTGAGTGGGGTAGTTATAGTCAGTGGGGTAGTTAGTGAGTCTGGGGTAATCATACTGGGGTAGTAGGTGAGTGGGTAGTTATAGTCAGTGGGGTAGTTAGTGAGTCTGGGGTAATCATACTGGGGTAGTAGGTGAGTGGGGTAGTTATAGTCAGTGGGGTAGTTAGTGAGTCTGGGGTAATCATACTGGGGTAGTAGGTGAGTGGGGTAGTTATAGTCAGTCGGGTAGTTAGTGAGTCTGGGGTAATCATACTGGGGTAGTAGGTGAGTGGGGTAATTATAGTCAGTGGGGTTGTTTGTGAGTCTGGGGTAATCATACTGGGGTAGTAGGTGAGTGGGGTAGTAGGTGAGTGGGGTAGTTAGTGAGTCTGGGGTAATCATACTGGGGTAGTAGGTGAGTGGGGTAGTTAGTGAGTCTGGGGTAATCATACTGGGGTAGTAGGTGAGTGGGCTAGTTAGTGAGTCTGGGGTAATCATACTGGGGTAGTAGGTGAGTGGGGTAGTTATAGTCAGTGGGGTAGTTAGTGAGTCTGGGGTAATCATACTGGGATAGTAGGAGAGTGGGGTAGTTATAGTCAGTGGGGTAGTTAGTGAGTCTGGGGTAATCATACTGGGGTAGTAGGTGAGTAGGGTAGTTATAGTCAGTGGCGTAGTTAGTGAGTCTGGGGTAATCATACTGGGGTAGTAGGTGAGTGGGGTAGTTATAATCAGTGGGGTAGTTAGTGAGTCTGGGGTAATCATACTGGGGTAGTAGGTGAGTGGGGTAGTTATAGTCAGTGGGGTAGTTAGTGAGTCTGGGGTAATCATACTGGGGTAGTAGGTGAGTGGGGTAGTTATAGTCAGTGGGGTAGTTAGTGAGTCTGGGGTAATCATACTGGGGTAGTAGGTGAGTGGGTAGTTATAGTCAGTGGGGTAGTTAGTGAGTCTGGGGTAATCATACTGGGGTAGTAGGTGAGTGGGGTAGTTATAGTCAGTGGGGTAGTTAGTGAGTCTGGGGTAATCATCCTGGGGTAGTAGGTGAGTGGGGTAGTTATAGTCAGTCGGGTAGTTAGTGAGTCTGGGGTAATCATACTGGGGTAGTAGGTGAGTGGGGTAATTATAGTCAGTGGGGTTGTTTGTGAGTCTGGGGTAATCATACTGGGGTAGTAGGTGAGTGGGGTAGTTAGTGAGTCTGGGGTAATCATACTGGGGTAGTAGGTGAGTGGGGTAGTTAGTGAGTCAGTGGTAATCATACTGGGGTAGTAGGTGAGTGGGGTAGTTAGTGAGTCTGGGGTAATCATACTGGGGTAGTAGGTGAGTGGGGTAGTTATAGTCCTTGGGGTAGTTAGAGAGTCTGGGGTAATCATACTGGGGTAGTAGGTGAGTGGGGTTGTTATAGTCAGTGGGGTAGTTAGTGAGTCTGGGGTAATCATACTGGGGTAGTAGGTGAGTGGGGTAGTTATAGTCAGTGGGGTAGTTAGTGAGTCTGGGGTAATCATACTGGGGTAGTTGGTGAGTGGGGTAGTTAGTGAGTCTGGGGTAATCATACTGGGGTAGTAGGTGAGTGGGGTAGTTATAGTCAGTGGGGTAGTTAATGAGTCTGGGGTAATCATACTGGGGTAGTAGGTGAGTGGGGTAGTTATAGTGAGTTGAATAGTAATGGTAAGGAAAGAGTTAAAATTACATGGTAATGAAAGGCTTAACATGTAGTGAGGGAAGTCACGTTAATTGCCATTGGTCAACGAATATGAATAATTAAAAATTCTACCAATGTGTATAGTGCAGTGAGTGCTGATGACATCATAATAGCTGTGGCAGAGGTCTAATGGAATGTTGGTCTTTTGAAAATGTTAAACTGTCAAAAAGTGACATAAAAATGAAGAAACTTAAACTGCTGTGGTTTAAAAAGTATAGCAGATATTTGAAGTCTGTAAAAGAGGTCTTTTAATATAGGTTGTCCACCCTACTCTAAAGTTTGAATGGTGTCTCTAGCTTAAACGGTCTAGGAGGAGCAGCTTCCAGAAAAAAAGTGGAAATAAGTTGGAAAAAGTTGAATTTCAATGGAAGTCTATGGGGAAAAAATGTCTCTTTAAACACCTGTAGTTTAAAAAGTATAACAAATATTAAAAATCTGTGGAGAAGCAACTTAATTCATGCGGTCCTACACATTTTAAAGTTTGAATGGTGTTTCTAGCTTAAACGGTGTAGGAGGAGTTGACGTGTGAAAAACGGCGGAAACCTATGACTATAATAATAATAATAAAAATAATAATAATAACTATGCAAGAGAACAGTAGTGTGTTGCTGAAGCATCACACTAACTAGAATGTAAAGTTTATGAATAAACTTTAGTGTGATTGCTTCAGTTGTATGGATTGTAATCATACTGGGGTAGTAGGTGAGTGGGATAGTTAGTGAGTCTGGGGTAACCATACTGGGGTAGTAGGTGAGTGGGGTAGTTAGTGAGTCTGGGGTAATCATACTGGGGTAGTTGGTGAGTGGGGTAGTTATAGTCAGTGGGGTAGTTAGTGAGTCTGGGGTAATCATACTGGGGTAGTAGGTGAGTGGGGTAGTTATAGTCAGTGGGGTAGTTAGTGAGCCTGTGGTAATCATACTGGGGTAGTAGGTGAGTGGGGTAGTTATAGTCAGTGGGGTAGTTAGTGAGTCTGGGGTAATCATACTGGGGTAGTAGGTGAGTGGGGTAGTTATAGTCAGTGGGGTAGTTAGTGAGTCTGGGGTAATCATACTGGGGTAGTAGGTGAGTGGGGTAGTTAGTGAGTCTGAGGTAATCATACTGTGGTAGTAGGTGAGTGGGGTGGTTATAGTGAGTTGAATAGTAATGGTAAGGAAAGAGTTAAAATCACATGGTAATGAAAGGCTTAACATGTAGTGAGGGAAGTCACGTTAATTGCCATTGGTCAACGAATATGAATAATTAAAAATTCTACCAATGAAAAGCCAATGTGTATAGTGCAGTGAGTGCTGATGACATCACAATAGCTGTGGCAGAGGGCTAATGGAATGTTGGTCTTTTGAAAATGTTAAACTGTCAAAAAATGAAGAAACTTAAACTGCTGTGGTTTAAAAAGTATAGCAGATATTTGAAGTCTGTAAAAGAGGTCTTTTAATATAGGTTGTCCACCCTACTCTAAAGTTTGAATGGTGTCTCTAGCTTAAACGGTCTAGGAGGAGCAGCTTCCAGAAAAAAAGTGGAAATAAGTTGGAAAAAGTTGAATTTCAATGGAAGTCTATGGGGGAAAAATGTCTCTTTAAACACCTGTAGTTTAAAAAGTATAACAAATATTAAAAATCTGTATAGAAGCAACTTAATTCATGCGGTCCTACACATTTTAAAGTTTGAATGGTGTTTCTAGCTTAAACGGTGTAGGAGGAGTTGACGTGTGAAAAACGGCGGAAACCTATGACTATAATAAAAATAAAAAGAACTATGCAAGAGAACAGTAGTGTGCTGCTGAAGCATCACACTAACTAGAATGTAAAGTTTAAGAATAAACTTTGGTGTGATTGCTTCAGTTGTATGGATTGTAATCATACTGGGGTAGTAGGTGAGTGGGATAGTTAGTGAGTCTGGGGTAACCAAACTGGGGTAGTAGGTGAGTGGGGTAGTTATAGTCAGTGGGGTAGTTAGTGAGTCTGGGGTAATCATACTGGGGTAGTAGGTGAGTGGGGTAGTTATAGTCAGTGGGGTAGTTAGTGAGTCTGGGGTAATCATACTGGGGTAGTAGGTGAGTGGGGTAATTATAGTCAGTGGGGTTGTTTGTGAGTCTGGGGTAATCATACTGGGGTAGTTATAGTCAGTGGGGTAGTTAGTGAGTCTGGGGTAATCATACTGGGGTAGTAGGTGAGTGGGGTAGTTAGTGAGTCTGGGGTAATCATACTGGGGTAGTAGGTGAGTGGGGTAGTTAGTGAGTCTGGGGTAATCATACTGGGGTAGTAGGTGAGTGGGGTAGTTAGTGAGTCTGGGGTAATCATACTGGGGTAGTAGGTGAGTGGGGTAGTTATAGTCAGTGGGGTAGGTAGTGAGTCTGGGGTAGTCATACTGGGGTAGTAGGTGAGTGGGGTAGTTATAGTCAGTGGGGTAGTTAGTGAGTCTGGGGTAATCATACTGGGGTAGTAGGTGAGTGGCGTAGTTATAGTCTGGGGTAATCATACTGGGGTAGTAGGTGAGTGGTGTAGTTAGTGAGTCTGGGGTAACCATACTGGGGTAGTAGGTGAGTGGGGTAGTTATAGTCAGTGGGGTAGTTAGTGAGTCTGGGGTAATCATACTGGGGTAGTAGGTGAGTGGGGTAGTTATTGTCAGTGGGGTAGTTAGTGAGTCTGGGGTAATCATACTGGGGTAGTAGGTGAGTGGGGTAGTTATAGTCAGTGGGGTAGTTAATGAGTCTGGGGTAATCCTACTGGGGTAGTAGGTGAGTGGCGTAGTTATAGTCAGTGGTAATCATACTGGGGTAGTAGGTGAGTGGGGTAGTTAGTGAGTCTGGGGTAATCATACTGGGGTAGTAGGTGAGTGGGGTAGTTATAGTCAGTGGGGTAATTAGTGAGTCTGGGGTAATCATACTGGGGTAGTAGGTGAGTGGGGTAGTTATAGTCAGTGGGGTAGTTAGTGAGTCTGGGGTAATCATACTGGGGTAGTAGGTGAGTGGGGTAGTTATAGTCAGTGGGGTAGTTAGTGAGTATGGGGTAATCATACTGGGGTAGTAGGTGAGTAGTGTAGTTATAGTCAGTGGGGTAGTTAGTGAGTCTGGGGTAATCATACTGGAGTAGTAGGTGAGTGGGGTAATTATAGTCAGTGGGGTTGTTAGTGAGTCTGGGGTAATCATACTGGGGTAGTAGGTGAGTGGGGTAGTTAGTGAGTCTGGGGTAATCATACTGGGGTAGTTGGTGAGTGGGGTAGTTAGTGAGTCTGGGGTAATCATACTGGGGTAGTAGGTGAGTGGGGTAGTTAGTGAGTCTGGGGTAATAGGTGAGTGGGGTAGTTATAGTCAGTGGGGTAGTTAGTGAGTCTGGGGTAATCATACTGGGGTAGTAGGTGAGTGGGGTAGCTATAGTCAGTGGGGTAGTTAGTGAGTCTGGGGTAATCATACTGGGGTAGCAGGTGAGTGGGGTAGTTATAGTCCGTGGGGTAGTTAGTGAGTCTGGGGTAATCATACTGGGGTAGTAGGTGAGTGGGGTAGTTATAGTCAGTGGGGTAGTTAGTGAGTCTGGGGTAATCATACTGGGGTAGTAGGTGAGTGGGGTAGTTATAGTCAGTGGGGTAGTTAGTGAGTCTGTGGTAATCATACTGGGGTAGTAGGTGAGTGGGGTAGTTATAGTCAGTGGGGTAGTTAGTGAGTCTGGGGTAATCATACTGGGGTAGTAGGTGAGTGGGTTAGTTATAGTCAGTGGGGTAGTTAGTGAGTCTGGGGTAATCATACTGGGGTAGTAGGTGAGTGGGGTAGTTATAGTCAGTGGAGTAGTTAGTGAGTCTGGGGTAATCATACTGGGGTAGTAGGTGAGTAGTGTAGTTATAGTCAGTGGGGTAGTTAGTGAGTCTGGGGTAATCATACTGGAGTAGTAGGTGAGTGGGGTAATTATAGTCAGTGGGGTTGTTAGTGAGTCTGAGGTAATCATACTGGGGTAGTAGGTGAGTGGGGTGGTTATAGTGAGTTGAATAGTAATGGTAAGGAAAGAGTTAAAATCACATGGTAATGAAAGGCTTAACATGTAGTGAGGGAAGTCACGTTAATTGCCATTGGTCAACGAATATGAATAATTAAAAATTCTACCAATGAAAAGCCAATGTGTATAGTGCAGTGAGTGCTGATGACATCACAATAGCTGTGGCAGAGGGCTAATGGAATGTTGGTCTTTTGAAAATGTTAAACTGTCAAAAAATGAAGAAACTTAAACTGCTGTGGTTTAAAAAGTATAGCAGATATTTGAAGTCTGTAAAAGAGGTCTTTTAAGATAGGTTGTCCACCCTACTCGAAAGTTTGAATGGTGTCTCTAGCTTAAACGGTCTAGGAGGAGCAGCTTCCAGAAAAAAAGTGGAAATAAGTTGGAAAAAGTTGAATTTCAATGGAAGTCTATGGGGAAAAAATGTCTCTTTAAACACCTGTAGTTTAAAAAGTATAACAAATATTAAAAATCTGTGGAGAAGCAACTTAAGTCATGCGGTCCTACACATTTTAAAGTTTGAATGGTGTTTCTAGCTTAAACGGTGTAGGAGGAGTTGACGTGTGAAAAACGGCGGAAAGAGACAATAATAAAAACTAGAATGTAAAGTTTATGAATAAACTTCGGTGTGATTGCTTCAGTTGTATGGATTGTAATCATACTGGGGTAGTAGGTGAGTGGGGTAGTTAGTGAGTCTTGGGTAATCATACTGTGGTAGTTGGTGAATGGGGTAGTTATAGTCAGTGGGGTAGTTAGTGAGTCTGGGGTAATCATACTGGGGTAGTAGGTGAGTGGGGTAGTTAGTGAGTCTGGGGTAATCATACTGGGGTAGTAGGTGAGTGGGGTAGTTATAGTCAGTGGGGTAGTTAGTGAGTCTGGGGTAATCATACTGGGGTAGTAGGTGAGTGGGGTAGTTATAGTCAGTGGGGTAGTTAGTGAGTCTGGGGTAATCATACTGGGGTAGTAGGTGAGTGGGGTAGTTATAGTCAGTGGGGTAGTTAGTGAGTCTGGGGTAATCCCACTGGTGTAGTAGGTGAGTGGGGTAATCCCACTGGTGTAGTAGGTGAGTGGGGTAGTTATAGTGAGTTGGATAGTAATGGTAAGGAAAGAGTTAAAATCACATGGTAATGAAAGGCTTAAAGTGGACATGAAGCACTCGGTAAAGTGGCTCTGGTTCGTTAGCTTTTTACCTTATATTAGATATGACCGTGCGTTCAAATCTCAAACCGACCCGTATTTGCTGGAAAAAGAAGTTACAATTTGCTTTTTTTGGCAGCAATGTGGTCAAAATACTCAGTCAATAAATTTTTTACACAAAAAAATTTAATTGCAATAGGTGCCTTTCCTTCATCTAATGCCTGTGCATGTGCTGATTTTTTTAAATATTGTGTCGTTTGGACGGGGTATTAACATTTGTTCAGGACCAATCAGAGGGACAGGTTGAGTCCTGGGATCCCCCTATCTCCTATATCAGCTGGCTGCAGGTTTGGAGAAAGCAGTTCTGGACGACGCATGCGCACTTTAGACAAAGACGTTCTGGACGACGCATGCGCACTTTAGACAAAGCAGTTCTGGACGACGCAGTTTTAACTGGAACATGGCATCGAGAAAGACTGTAAATTATAGAGTAACGTTACAACAATTAGGAACATCATTATTATGGAGTGTAATGTTATAATATAACAAGCGAGTAAATGTTTTTAAAACTATAAAATGCCTAAATCGTAATATATCACAATGGCGTATTGCTTAGTGTGCGCTTGTAAAGTTATATTTTTAGCGATGATGATGGACTAGCTTGGGTTAGCTTGCAAGGTATGCCTACTGACTGTAATGAATGCCAGCGACAGTCTCACTGCGCTCACTCGGAGGGGCGGGATCTATTTTTATACAGTCTATGCTTGGACAGGGAGACACGCTGTATTTTTGAGTGGAAGTCGATGGAGAAGCCAACCGTGAACAAGCTGTTTTGTGGACGCAGTTCGTAGCATAATAAATTGAGTGCCTTACCCGCTCATCTTCAACATGTTTGTCATCACATTCATTTTGGTTGAGCTATGATGCGTCTACTACGAAAAAAATACTGTTTCGTAAGATGAGACCGAATGGGATGTTGCAGCTACACTACAGGCCCAGTGTCTCGGAGCAAGCAGCCAAACTGTGGGTTAAGTATCTCAAATCAATTGCTCCATACCTGTATAACCTTATCAATTTAGATATTAATTTAGCTATTCCAACCCCTCCCGTACGCAATCGCCCCCTGTCATGTACTCCCCCTGTCATTAACGTTACTATTGCTTAGCAATGCTGGGTTAGCTAGCTAGCAAGCTAACGATATCTCACGGCAAGTCGTTTAAACATATATCTTAGTTACAACTACTTTAATCTAGCAAAACATTTTTGTGGTTAGAAGCAGTATTTATTCAGTTTGGAAATACGAATTGATCATAGTAGGAATTTACATGTAGGCTAAATTAACGTCGGCAACACACTGACTGCTTGTGAATGCAAGCTACTTCACAAAGCATGCTAATCTGTAGCCTATAGGCTATATGTAGAAATCTTTTTATCCAGCGAAAATTCTTTGATAAGTTACATGTAACTCCGTAGTATTTTTTAGATGGTCCCATGCATAGGACATCATGATGGGAATCTGCTACACACTGCGTGACCAAACTATTTTTAAAAAGCAAGACAAAGAGAGGGAGGTAATGCTTCGCGTCGGGTGGTTCTTCGCATCAACGTCGTGCGGTTAAAACCATGTAATCCACAGCTCGTCGTTGATTATTGCTTACTTAGCTAACGTTATTAGCTAGCTAGTTATCGAACACGTAAGTTAACGTTAGCTATCGATGTCAGTTGTGCGTTCAAATTCAGCAAACAAGGCGAACTATTTCAAACTTTTTTCCGTTAGCTTTGTGTTCGCCGCAAACATAAGCGAACGGTCTGAAAAGATCGATAGCTAGCTAGCTACTTACGGTCGTTC
Organism: Synaphobranchus kaupii; assembly: GCA_029718625.1. Lineage (NCBI taxonomy): Eukaryota > Metazoa > Chordata > Actinopteri > Anguilliformes > Synaphobranchidae > Synaphobranchus > Synaphobranchus kaupii. The sequence goes on from CM056385.1 coordinate 55,483,468, forward strand.
CATAACGTAACACATTAATCTCCACTAACAGTACTGATAGCTATCTAGCTAGTCTGTTAGCTATCGATATCTCAAACTGTCCAGAAACACTTACCCAATGAAACCAGCTTTTTTTGCGGGAGGAAAGCTTTAGAGGAAAACAACAGCTTTGATATTCTTTGGATTATCAATTTACGCTGTGAAATAAAGGGAAGTCACGTTAATTGCCATTGGTCAACGAATATGAATAATTAAAAATTCTACCAATGTGTATAGTGCAGTGAGTGCTGATGACATCATAATAGCTGTGGCAGAGGTCTAATGGAATGTTGGTCTTTTGAAAATGTTAAACTGTCAAAAAGTGACATAAAAATGAAGAAACTTAAACTGCTGTGGTTTAAAAAGTATAGCAGATATTTGAAGTCTGTAAAAGAGGTCTTTTAAGATAGGTTGTCCACCCTACTCTAAAGTTTGAATGGTGTCTCTAGCTTAAACGGTCTAGGAGGAGCAGCTTCCAGAAAAAAAGTGGAAATAAGTTGGAAAAAGTTGAATTTCAATGGAAGTCTATGGGGAAAAAATGTCTCTTTAAACACCTGTAGTTTAAAAAGTATAACAAATATTAAAAATCTGTGGAGAAGCAACTTAAGTCATGCGGTCCTACACATTTTAAAGTTTGAATGGTGTTTCTAGCTTAAACGGTGTAGGAGGAGTTGACGTGTGAAAAACGGCGGAAACCTATGACTATAATAATAATAATAATAAAAATAACTAGAATGTAAAGTTTATGAATAAACTTTGGTGTGATTGCTTCAGTTGTATGGATTGTAATCATACTGGGGTAGTAGGTGAGTGGGATAGTTAGTGAGTCTGGGGTAATCATACTGGGGTAGTAGGTGAGTGGGGTAGTTAGTGAGTCTGGGATAATCATACTGGGGTAGTTGGTGAGTGGGGTAGTTAGTGAGTCTGGGGTAATCATACTGGGGTAGTTGGTGAGTGGGGTAGTTAGTGAGTCTGGGGTAATCATACTGGGGTAGTAGGTGAGTGGGGTAGTTATAGTCAGTGGGGTAGTTAGTGAGTCTGGGGTAATCATACTGGGGTAGTAGGTGAGTGGGGTAGTTATAGTCAGTGGGGTAGTTAGTGAGTCTGGGGTAATCATACTGGGGTAGTAGGTGAGTGGGGTAGTTATAGTCAGTGGGGTAGTTAGTGAGTCTGGGGTAATGATACTGCGGTAGTAGGTGAGTGGGGTAGTTATAGTCAGTGGGGTAGTTAGTGAGTCTGGGGTAATCATACTGGGGTAGTAGGTGAGTGGGGTAGTTATAGTCAGTGGGGTAGTTAGTGAGTCTGGGGTAATCATACTGGGGTAGTAGGTGAGTGGGGTAGTTATAGTCAGTGGGGTAGTTAGTGAGTCTGGGGTAATCATACTGGGGTAGTAGGTGAGTGGGGTAGTTATAGTCAGTGGGGTAGTTAATGAGTCTGGGGTAATCATACTGGGGTAGTAGGTGAGTGGGGTAGTTATAGTGAGTTGAATAGTAATGGTAAGGAAAGAGTTAAAATTACATGGTAATGAAAGGCTTAACATGTAGTGAGGGAAGTCACGTTAATTGCCATTGGTCAACGAATATGAATAATTAAAAATTCTACCAATGTGTATAGTGCAGTGAGTGCTGATGACATCATAATAGCTGTGGCAGAGGTCTAATGGAATGTTGGTCTTTTGAAAATGTTAAACTGTCAAAAAGTGACATAAAAATGAAGAAACTTAAACTGCTGTGGTTTAAAAAGTATAGCAGATATTTGAAGTCTGTAAAAGAGGTCTTTTAATATAGGTTGTCCACCCTACTCTAAAGTTTGAATGGTGTCTCTAGCTTAAACGGTCTAGGAGGAGCAGCTTCCAGAAAAAAAGTGGAAATAAGTTGGAAAAAGTTGAATTTCAATGGAAGTCTATGGGGAAAAAATGTCTCTTTAAACACCTGTAGTTTAAAAAGTATAACAAATATTAAAAATCTGTGGAGAAGCAACTTAATTCATGCGGTCCTACACATTTTAAAGTTTGAATGGTGTTTCTAGCTTAAACGGTGTAGGAGGAGTTGACGTGTGAAAAACGGCGGAAACCTATGACTATAATAACTAGAATGTAAAGTTTATGAATAAACTTCGGTGTGATTGCTTCAGTTGTATGGATTGTAATCATACTGGGGTAGTAGGTGAGTGGGGTAGTTAGTGAGTCTTGGGTAATCATACTGTGGTAGTTGGTGAATGGGGTAGTTATAGTCAGTGGGGTAGTTAGTGAGTCTGGGGTAATCATACTGGGGTAGTAGGTGAGTGGGGTAGTTAGTGAGTCTGGGGTAATCATACTGGGGTAGTAGGTGAGTGGGGTAGTTATAGTCAGTGGGGTAGTTAGTGAGTCTGGGGTAATCATACTGGGGTAGTAGGTGAGTGGGGTAGTTATAGTCAGTGGGGTAGTTAGTGAGTCTGGGGTAATCATACTGGGGTAGTAGGTGAGTGGGGTAGTTATAGTCAGTGGGGTAGTTAGTGAGTCTGGGGTAATCCCACTGGTGTAGTAGGTGAGTGGGGTAATCCCACTGGTGTAGTAGGTGAGTGGGGTAGTTATAGTGAGTTGGATAGTAATGGTAAGGAAAGAGTTAAAATCACATGGTAATGAAAGGCTTAAAGTGGACATGAAGCACTCGGTAAAGTGGCTCTGGTTCGTTAGCTTTTTACCTTATATTAGATATGACCGTGCGTTCAAATCTCAAACCGACCCGTATTTGCTGGAAAAAGAAGTTACAATTTGCTTTTTTTGGCAGCAATGTGGTCAAAATACTCAGTCAATAAATTTTTTACACAAAAAAATTTAATTGCAATAGGTGCCTTTCCTTCATCTAATGCCTGTGCATGTGCTGATTTTTTTAAATATTGTGTCGTTTGGACGGGGTATTAACATTTGTTCAGGACCAATCAGAGGGACAGGTTGAGTCCTGGGATCCCCCTATCTCCTATATCAGCTGGCTGCAGGTTTGGAGAAAGCAGTTCTGGACGACGCATGCGCACTTTAGACAAAGACGTTCTGGACGACGCATGCGCACTTTAGACAAAGCAGTTCTGGACGACGCAGTTTTAACTGGAACATGGCATCGAGAAAGACTGTAAATTATAGAGTAACGTTACAACAATTAGGAACATCATTATTATGGAGTGTAATGTTATAATATAACAAGCGAGTAAATGTTTTTAAAACTATAAAATGCCTAAATCGTAATATATCACAATGGCGTATTGCTTAGTGTGCGCTTGTAAAGTTATATTTTTAGCGATGATGATGGACTAGCTTGGGTTAGCTTGCAAGGTATGCCTACTGACTGTAATGAATGCCAGCGACAGTCTCACTGCGCTCACTCGGAGGGGCGGGATCTATTTTTATACAGTCTATGCTTGGACAGGGAGACACGCTGTATTTTTGAGTGGAAGTCGATGGAGAAGCCAACCGTGAACAAGCTGTTTTGTGGACGCAGTTCGTAGCATAATAAATTGAGTGCCTTACCCGCTCATCTTCAACATGTTTGTCATCACATTCATTTTGGTTGAGCTATGATGCGTCTACTACGAAAAAAATACTGTTTCGTAAGATGAGACCGAATGGGATGTTGCAGCTACACTACAGGCCCAGTGTCTCGGAGCAAGCAGCCAAACTGTGGGTTAAGTATCTCAAATCAATTGCTCCATACCTGTATAACCTTATCAATTTAGATATTAATTTAGCTATTCCAACCCCTCCCGTACGCAATCGCCCCCTGTCATGTACTCCCCCTGTCATTAACGTTACTATTGCTTAGCAATGCTGGGTTAGCTAGCTAGCAAGCTAACGATATCTCACGGCAAGTCGTTTAAACATATATCTTAGTTACAACTACTTTAATCTAGCAAAACATTTTTGTGGTTAGAAGCAGTATTTATTCAGTTTGGAAATACGAATTGATCATAGTAGGAATTTACATGTAGGCTAAATTAACGTCGGCAACACACTGACTGCTTGTGAATGCAAGCTACTTCACAAAGCATGCTAATCTGTAGCCTATAGGCTATATGTAGAAATCTTTTTATCCAGCGAAAATTCTTTGATAAGTTACATGTAACTCCGTAGTATTTTTTAGATGGTCCCATGCATAGGACATCATGATGGGAATCTGCTACACACTGCGTGACCAAACTATTTTTAAAAAGCAAGACAAAGAGAGGGAGGTAATGCTTCGCGTCGGGTGGTTCTTCGCATCAACGTCGTGCGGTTAAAACCATGTAATCCACAGCTCGTCGTTGATTATTGCTTACTTAGCTAACGTTATTAGCTAGCTAGTTATCGAACACGTAAGTTAACGTTAGCTATCGATGTCAGTTGTGCGTTCAAATTCAGCAAACAAGGCGAACTATTTCAAACTTTTTTCCGTTAGCTTTGTGTTCGCCGCAAACATAAGCGAACGGTCTGAAAAGATCGATAGCTAGCTAGCTACTTACGGTCGTTCCATAACGTAACACATTAATCTCCACTAACAGTACTGATAGCTATCTAGCTAGTCTGTTAGCTATCGATATCTCAAACTGTCCAGAAACACTTACCCAATGAAACCAGCTTTTTTGCGGGAGGAAAGCTTTAGAGGAAAACAACAGCTTTGATATTCTTTGGATTATCAATTTACGCTGTGAAATAAAGGGAAGTCACGTTAATTGCCATTGGTCAACGAATATGAATAATTAAAAATTCTACCAATGTGTATAGTGCAGTGAGTGCTGATGACATCATAATAGCTGTGGCAGAGGTCTAATGGAATGTTGGTCTTTTGAAAATGTTAAACTGTCAAAAAGTGACATAAAAATGAAGAAACTTAAACTGCTGTGGTTTAAAAAGTATAGCAGATATTTGAAGTCTGTAAAAGAGGTCTTTTAATATAGGTTGTCCACCCTACTCTAAAGTTTGAATGGTGTCTCTAGCCTAAATGGTCTAGGAGGAGCAGCTTCCAGAAAAAAAGTGGAAATAAGTTGGAAAAAGTTGAATTTCAATGGAAGTCTATGGGGAAAAAATGTCTCTTTAAACACCTGTAGTTTAAAAAGTATAACAAATATTAAAAATCTGTGGAGAAGCAACTTAATTCATGCGGTCCTACACATTTTAAAGTTTGAATGGTGTTTCTAGCTTAAACGGTGTAGGAGGAGTTGACGTGTGAAAAACGGCGGAAACCTATGACTATAATAACTAGAATGTAAAGTTTATGAATAAACTTCGGTGTGATTGCTTCAGTTGTATGGATTGTAATCATACTGGGGTAGTAGGTGAGTGGGGTAGTTAGTGAGTCTTGGGTAATCATACTGTGGTAGTTGGTGAATGGGGTAGTTATAGTCAGTGGGGTAGTTAGTGAGTCTGGGGTAATCATACTGGGGTAGTAGGTGAGTGGGGTAGTTAGTGAGTCTGGGGTAATCATACTGGGGTAGTAGGTGAGTGGGGTAGTTATAGTCAGTGGGGTAGTTAGTGAGTCTGGGGTAATCATACTGGGGTAGTAGGTGAGTGGGGTAGTTATAGTCAGTGGGGTAGTTAGTGAGTCTGGGGTAATCATACTGGGGTAGTAGGTGAGTGGGGTAGTTATAGTCAGTGGGGTAGTTAGTGAGTCTGGGGTAATCCCACTGGTGTAGTAGGTGAGTGGGGTAATCCCACTGGTGTAGTAGGTGAGTGGGGTAGTTATAGTGAGTTGGATAGTAATGGTAAGGAAAGAGTTAAAATCACATGGTAATGAAAGGCTTAAAGTGGACATGAAGCACTCGGTAAAGTGGCTCTGGTTCGTTAGCTTTTTACCTTATATTAGATATGACCGTGCGTTCAAATCTCAAACCGACCCGTATTTGCTGGAAAAAGAAGTTACAATTTGCTTTTTTTGGCAGCAATGTGGTCAAAATACTCAGTCAATAAATTTTTTACACAAAAAAATTTAATTGCAATAGGTGCCTTTCCTTCATCTAATGCCTGTGCATGTGCTGATTTTTTTAAATATTGTGTCGTTTGGACGGGGTATTAACATTTGTTCAGGACCAATCAGAGGGACAGGTTGAGTCCTGGGATCCCCCTATCTCCTATATCAGCTGGCTGCAGGTTTGGAGAAAGCAGTTCTGGACGACGCATGCGCACTTTAGACAAAGACGTTCTGGACGACGCATGCGCACTTTAGACAAAGCAGTTCTGGACGACGCAGTTTTAACTGGAACATGGCATCGAGAAAGACTGTAAATTATAGAGTAACGTTACAACAATTAGGAACATCATTATTATGGAGTGTAATGTTATAATATAACAAGCGAGTAAATGTTTTTAAAACTATAAAATGCCTAAATCGTAATATATCACAATGGCGTATTGCTTAGTGTGCGCTTGTAAAGTTATATTTTTAGCGATGATGATGGACTAGCTTGGGTTAGCTTGCAAGGTATGCCTACTGACTGTAATGAATGCCAGCGACAGTCTCACTGCGCTCACTCGGAGGGGCGGGATCTATTTTTATACAGTCTATGCTTGGACAGGGAGACACGCTGTATTTTTGAGTGGAAGTCGATGGAGAAGCCAACCGTGAACAAGCTGTTTTGTGGACGCAGTTCGTAGCATAATAAATTGAGTGCCTTACCCGCTCATCTTCAACATGTTTGTCATCACATTCATTTTGGTTGAGCTATGATGCGTCTACTACGAAAAAAATACTGTTTCGTAAGATGAGACCGAATGGGATGTTGCAGCTACACTACAGGCCCAGTGTCTCGGAGCAAGCAGCCAAACTGTGGGTTAAGTATCTCAAATCAATTGCTCCATACCTGTATAACCTTATCAATTTAGATATTAATTTAGCTATTCCAACCCCTCCCGTACGCAATCGCCCCCTGTCATGTACTCCCCCTGTCATTAACGTTACTATTGCTTAGCAATGCTGGGTTAGCTAGCTAGCAAGCTAACGATATCTCACGGCAAGTCGTTTAAACATATATCTTAGTTACAACTACTTTAATCTAGCAAAACATTTTTGTGGTTAGAAGCAGTATTTATTCAGTTTGGAAATACGAATTGATCATAGTAGGAATTTACATGTAGGCTAAATTAACGTCGGCAACACACTGACTGCTTGTGAATGCAAGCTACTTCACAAAGCATGCTAATCTGTAGCCTATAGGCTATATGTAGAAATCTTTTTATCCAGCGAAAATTCTTTGATAAGTTACATGTAACTCCGTAGTATTTTTTAGATGGTCCCATGCATAGGACATCATGATGGGAATCTGCTACACACTGCGTGACCAAACTATTTTTAAAAAGCAAGACAAAGAGAGGGAGGTAATGCTTCGCGTCGGGTGGTTCTTCGCATCAACGTCGTGCGGTTAAAACCATGTAATCCACAGCTCGTCGTTGATTATTGCTTACTTAGCTAACGTTATTAGCTAGCTAGTTATCGAACACGTAAGTTAACGTTAGCTATCGATGTCAGTTGTGCGTTCAAATTCAGCAAACAAGGCGAACTATTTCAAACTTTTTTCCGTTAGCTTTGTGTTCGCCGCAAACATAAGCGAACGGTCTGAAAAGATCGATAGCTAGCTAGCTACTTACGGTCGTTCCATAACGTAACACATTAATCTCCACTAACAGTACTGATAGCTATCTAGCTAGTCTGTTAGCTATCGATATCTCAAACTGTCCAGAAACACTTACCCAATGAAACCAGCTTTTTTGCGGGAGGAAAGCTTTAGAGGAAAACAACAGCTTTGATATTCTTTGGATTATCAATTTACGCTGTGAAATAAAGGGAAGTCACGTTAATTGCCATTGGTCAACGAATATGAATAATTAAAAATTCTACCAATGTGTATAGTGCAGTGAGTGCTGATGACATCATAATAGCTGTGGCAGAGGTCTAATGGAATGTTGGTCTTTTGAAAATGTTAAACTGTCAAAAAGTGACATAAAAATGAAGAAACTTAAACTGCTGTGGTTTAAAAAGTATAGCAGATATTTGAAGTCTGTAAAAGAGGTCTTTTAAGATAGGTTGTCCACCCTACTCTAAAGTTTGAATGGTGTCTCTAGCTTAAACGGTCTAGGAGGAGCAGCTTCCAGAAAAAAAGTGGAAATAAGTTGGAAAAAGTTGAATTTCAATGGAAGTCTATGGGGAAAAAATGTCTCTTTAAACACCTGTAGTTTAAAAAGTATAACAAATATTAAAAATCTGTGGAGAAGCAACTTAAGTCATGCGGTCCTACACATTTTAAAGTTTGAATGGTGTTTCTAGCTTAAACGGTGTAGGAGGAGTTGACGTGTGAAAAACGGCGGAAACCTATGACTATAATAATAATAATAACTAGAATGTAAAGTTTATGAATAAACTTCGGTGTGATTGCTTCAGTTGTATGGATTGTAATCATACTGGGGTAGTAGGTGAGTGGGGTAGTTAGTGAGTCTTGGGTAATCATACTGTGGTAGTTGGTGAATGGGGTAGTTATAGTCAGTGGGGTAGTTAGTGAGTCTGGGGTAATCATACTGGGGTAGTAGGTGAGTGGGGTAGTAGGTGAGTGGGGTAGTTAGTGAGTCTGGGGTAATCATACTGGGGTAGTAGGTGAGTGGGGTAGTTAGTGAGTCAGTGGTAATCATACTGGGGTAGTAGGTGAGTGGGGTAGTTAGTGAGTCTGGGGTAATCATACTGGGGTAGTAGGTGAGTGGGGTAGTTATAGTCCTTGGGGTAGTTAGAGAGTCTGGGGTAATCATACTGGGGTAGTAGGTGAGTGGGGTTGTTATAGTCAGTGGGGTAGTTAGTGAGTCTGGGGTAATCATACTGGGGTAGTAGGTGAGTGGGGTAGTTATAGTCAGTGGGGTAGTTAGTGAGTCTGGGGTAATCATACTGGGGTAGTTGGTGAGTGGGGTAGTTAGTGAGTCTGGGGTAATCATACTGGGGTAGTAGGTGAGTGGGGTAGTTATAGTCAGTGGGGTAGTTAATGAGTCTGGGGTAATCATACTGGGGTAGTAGGTGAGTGGGGTAGTTATAGTGAGTTGAATAGTAATGGTAAGGAAAGAGTTAAAATTACATGGTAATGAAAGGCTTAACATGTAGTGAGGGAAGTCACGTTAATTGCCATTGGTCAACGAATATGAATAATTAAAAATTCTACCAATGTGTATAGTGCAGTGAGTGCTGATGACATCATAATAGCTGTGGCAGAGGTCTAATGGAATGTTGGTCTTTTGAAAATGTTAAACTGTCAAAAAGTGACATAAAAATGAAGAAACTTAAACTGCTGTGGTTTAAAAAGTATAGCAGATATTTGAAGTCTGTAAAAGAGGTCTTTTAATATAGGTCGTCCACCCTACTCTAAAGTTTGAATGGTGTCTCTAGCTTAAACGGTCTAGGAGGAGCAGCTTCCAGAAAAAAAGTGGAAATAAGTTGGAAAAAGTTGAATTTCAATGGAAGTCTATGGGGAAAAAATGTCTCTTTAAACACCTGTAGTTTAAAAAGTATAACAAATATTAAAAATCTGTGGAGAAGCAACTTAATTCATGCGGTCCTACACATTTTAAAGTTTGAATGGTGTTTCTAGCTTAAACGGTGTAGGAGGAGTTGACGTGTGAAAAACGGCGGAAACCTATGACTATAATAATAATAATAAAAATAATAATAATAACTATGCAAGAGAACAGTAGTGTGTTGCTGAAGCATCACACTAACTAGAATGTAAAGTTTATGAATAAACTTTAGTGTGATTGCTTCAGTTGTATGGATTGTAATCATACTGGGGTAGTAGGTGAGTGGGATAGTTAGTGAGTCTGGGGTAACCATACTGGGGTAGTAGGTGAGTGGGGTAGTTAGTGAGTCTGGGGTAATCATACTGGGGTAGTTGGTGAGTGGGGTAGTTATAGTCAGTGGGGTAGTTAGTGAGTCTGGGGTAATCATACTGGGGTAGTAGGTGAGTGGGGTAGTTATAGTCAGTGGGGTAGTTAGTGAGCCTGTGGTAATCATACTGGGGTAGTAGGTGAGTGGGGTAGTTATAGTCAGTGGGGTAGTTAGTGAGTCTGGGGTAATCATACTGGGGTAGTAGGTGAGTGGGGTAGTTATAGTCAGTGGGGTAGTTAGTGAGTCTGGGGTAATCATACTGGGGTAGTAGGTGAGTGGGGTAGTTAGTGAGTCTGAGGTAATCATACTGTGGTAGTAGGTGAGTGGGGTGGTTATAGTGAGTTGAATAGTAATGGTAAGGAAAGAGTTAAAATCACATGGTAATGAAAGGCTTAACATGTAGTGAGGGAAGTCACGTTAATTGCCATTGGTCAACGAATATGAATAATTAAAAATTCTACCAATGAAAAGCCAATGTGTATAGTGCAGTGAGTGCTGATGACATCACAATAGCTGTGGCAGAGGGCTAATGGAATGTTGGTCTTTTGAAAATGTTAAACTGTCAAAAAATGAAGAAACTTAAACTGCTGTGGTTTAAAAAGTATAGCAGATATTTGAAGTCTGTAAAAGAGGTCTTTTAATATAGGTTGTCCACCCTACTCTAAAGTTTGAATGGTGTCTCTAGCTTAAACGGTCTAGGAGGAGCAGCTTCCAGAAAAAAAGTGGAAATAAGTTGGAAAAAGTTGAATTTCAATGGAAGTCTATGGGGGAAAAATGTCTCTTTAAACACCTGTAGTTTAAAAAGTATAACAAATATTAAAAATCTGTATAGAAGCAACTTAATTCATGCGGTCCTACACATTTTAAAGTTTGAATGGTGTTTCTAGCTTAAACGGTGTAGGAGGAGTTGACGTGTGAAAAACGGCGGAAACCTATGACTATAATAAAAATAAAAAGAACTATGCAAGAGAACAGTAGTGTGCTGCTGAAGCATCACACTAACTAGAATGTAAAGTTTAAGAATAAACTTTGGTGTGATTGCTTCAGTTGTATGGATTGTAATCATACTGGGGTAGTAGGTGAGTGGGATAGTTAGTGAGTCTGGGGTAACCAAACTGGGGTAGTAGGTGAGTGGGGTAGTTATAGTCAGTGGGGTAGTTAGTGAGTCTGGGGTAATCATACTGGGGTAGTAGGTGAGTGGGGTAGTTATAGTCAGTGGGGTAGTTAGTGAGTCTGGGGTAATCATACTGGGGTAGTAGGTGAGTGGGGTAATTATAGTCAGTGGGGTTGTTTGTGAGTCTGGGGTAATCATACTGGGGTAGTTATAGTCAGTGGGGTAGTTAGTGAGTCTGGGGTAATCATACTGGGGTAGTAGGTGAGTGGGGTAGTTAGTGAGTCTGGGGTAATCATACTGGGGTAGTAGGTGAGTGGGGTAGTTAGTGAGTCTGGGGTAATCATACTGGGGTAGTAGGTGAGTGGGGTAGTTAGTGAGTCTGGGGTAATCATACTGGGGTAGTAGGTGAGTGGGGTAGTTATAGTCAGTGGGGTAGGTAGTGAGTCTGGGGTAGTCATACTGGGGTAGTAGGTGAGTGGGGTAGTTATAGTCAGTGGGGTAGTTAGTGAGTCTGGGGTAATCATACTGGGGTAGTAGGTGAGTGGCGTAGTTATAGTCTGGGGTAATCATACTGGGGTAGTAGGTGAGTGGTGTAGTTAGTGAGTCTGGGGTAACCATACTGGGGTAGTAGGTGAGTGGGGTAGTTATAGTCAGTGGGGTAGTTAGTGAGTCTGGGGTAATCATACTGGGGTAGTAGGTGAGTGGGGTAGTTATTGTCAGTGGGGTAGTTAGTGAGTCTGGGGTAATCATACTGGGGTAGTAGGTGAGTGGGGTAGTTATAGTCAGTGGGGTAGTTAATGAGTCTGGGGTAATCCTACTGGGGTAGTAGGTGAGTGGCGTAGTTATAGTCAGTGGTAATCATACTGGGGTAGTAGGTGAGTGGGGTAGTTAGTGAGTCTGGGGTAATCATACTGGGGTAGTAGGTGAGTGGGGTAGTTATAGTCAGTGGGGTAATTAGTGAGTCTGGGGTAATCATACTGGGGTAGTAGGTGAGTGGGGTAGTTATAGTCAGTGGGGTAGTTAGTGAGTCTGGGGTAATCATACTGGGGTAGTAGGTGAGTGGGGTAGTTATAGTCAGTGGGGTAGTTAGTGAGTATGGGGTAATCATACTGGGGTAGTAGGTGAGTAGTGTAGTTATAGTCAGTGGGGTAGTTAGTGAGTCTGGGGTAATCATACTGGAGTAGTAGGTGAGTGGGGTAATTATAGTCAGTGGGGTTGTTAGTGAGTCTGGGGTAATCATACTGGGGTAGTAGGTGAGTGGGGTAGTTAGTGAGTCTGGGGTAATCATACTGGGGTAGTTGGTGAGTGGGGTAGTTAGTGAGTCTGGGGTAATCATACTGGGGTAGTAGGTGAGTGGGGTAGTTAGTGAGTCTGGGGTAATAGGTGAGTGGGGTAGTTATAGTCAGTGGGGTAGTTAGTGAGTCTGGGGTAATCATACTGGGGTAGTAGGTGAGTGGGGAGCTATAGTCAGTGGGGTAGTTAGTGAGTCTGGGGTAATCATACTGGGTAGCAGGTGAGTGGGGTAGTTATAGTCAGTGGGGTAGTTAGTGAGTCTGGGGTAATCATACTGGGGTAGTAGGTGAGTGGGGTAGTTATAGTCAAGTGGGGGTAGTTAGTGAGTCTGGGGTAATCATACTGGGGTAGTAGGTGAGTGGGGTAGTTATAGTCAGTGGGGTAGTTAGTGAGTCTGTGGTAATCATACTGGGGTAGTAGTGTGAGTGGGGTAGTTATAGTCAGTGGGGTAGTTAGTGAGTCTGGGGTAATCATACTGGGGTAGTAGGTGAGTGGGTTAGTTATAGTCAGTGGGGTAGTTAGTGAGTCTGGGGTAATCATACTGGGGTAGTAGGTGAGTGGGGTAGTTATAGTCAGTGGAGTAGTTAGTGAGTCTGGGGTAATCATACTGGGGTAGTAGGAGTGAGTAGTGTAGTTATAGTCAGTGGGGTAGTTAGTGAGTCTGGGGTAATCATACTGGAGTAGTAGGTGAGTGGGGGTAATTATAGTCAGTGGGGTTGTTAGTGAGTCTGAGGTAATCATACTGGGGTAGTAGGTGAGTGGGGTGGTTATAGTGAGTTGAATAGTAATGGTAAGGAAAGAGTTAAATCACATGGTAATGAAAGGCTTAACATGTAGTGAGGGAAGTCACGTTAATTGCATTGGTCAACGAATATGAATAATTAAAAATTCTACCAATGAAAAGCAATGTGTATAGTGCAGTGAGTGCTGATGACATCACAATAGCTGTGGCAGAGGGCTAATGGAAATGTGGGTCTTTTGAAAAATGTTAAACTGTCAAAAATGAAGAAACTTAAACTGCTGTGGTTTAAAAAGTATAGCAGATATTTGAAGTCTGTAAAAGAGGTCTTTTAAGATAGGTTGTCCACCCTACTCGAAAGTTTGAATGGTGTCTCTAGCTTAAACGGTCTAGGAGGAGCAGCTTCCAGAAAAAAAGTGGAAATAAGTTGGAAAAAGTTGAATTTCAATGGAAGTCTATGGGGAAAAAATGTCTCTTTAAACACCTGTAGTTTTAAAAAGTATAACAAATATTAAAAATCTGTGGAGAAGCAACTTAAGTCATGCGGTCCTACACATTTTAAAGTTTGAATGGTGTTTCTAGCTTAAACGGTGTAGGAGGAGTTGACGTGTGAAAAACGGCGGAAAGAGACAATAATAAAAACTAGAATGTAAAGTTTATGAATAAACTTCGGTGTGATTGCTTCAGTTGTATGGAATGTAATCATACTGGGGTAGTAGGTGAGTGGGGTAGTTAGTGAGTCTTGGGTAATCATACTGTGGTAGTTGGTGAATGGGGTAGTTATAGTCAGTGGGGTAGTTAGTGAGTCTGGGGTAATCATACTGGGGTAGTAGGTGAGTGGGGTAGTTAGTGAGTCTGGGGTAATCATACTGGGGTAGTAGGTGAGTGGGGTAGTTATGTCAGTGGGGTAGTTAGTGAGTCTGGGGGTAATCATACTGGGGTAGTAGGTGAGTGGGGTAGTTATAGTCAGTGGGGTAGTTAGAGTGAGTCACGGGGTAATCAGTACTGGGGTAGTAGGTGAGTGGGGTAGTTATAGTCAGTGGGGTAGTTAGGGAGTCTGGGGTAATCCCACTGGTGTAGTAGGTGAGTGGGGTAATCCCCTGGTGTAGTAGGTGAGTGGGGTAGTTATAGTGAGTTGGATAGTAATGGTAAGGAAAGAGTAAAAATCACATGTAATGAAAGGCTTAAAGTGGACATGAAGCACTCGGTAAAGTGGCTCTGGTTCGTTAGCTTTTTCTTATATTAGATATGACCGTGCGTTCAAATCTCAAACCGACCCGTATTTGCTGGAAAAAGAAGTTACAATTTGCTTTTTTTGGCAGCAATGTGGTCAAAATACTCAGTCAATAAATTTTTTACACAAAAAAATTTAATTGCAATAGTGCCTTTCCTTCATCTAATGCCTGTGCATGTGCTGATTTTTTAAATATTGTGTCGTTTGGACGGGGTATTAACATTTGTTCAGGACCAATCAGAGGGACAGTTGAGTCCCTGGGATCCCCCTATCGCCTATATCAGCTGGCTGCAGGTTTGGAGAAAGCAGTTCTGGACGACGCATGCGCACTTTAGACAAAGACGTTCTGGACGACGCATGCGCACTTTAGGACAAAGCAGTTCTGGACGACGCAGTTTTAACTGGAACATGGCATCGAGAAAGACTGTAAATTATAGAGTAAGCGTTACAACAATTAGGAACATCATTATTATGGAGTGTAATGTTATAATATAACAAGCGAGTAAATGTTTTTAAAACTATAAATGCCTAAATCGTAATATATCACAATGCGTATTGCTTAGTGTGCGCTTGTAAAGTTATATTTTTAGCGATGATGATGGACTAGCTTGGGTTAGCTTGCAAGGTATGCCTACTGACTGTAATGAATGCCAGCGACAGTCTCACTGCGCTCACTCGGAGGGGCGGGATCTATTTTTATACAGTCTATGCTTGGACAGGGAGACACGCTGTATTTTTGAGTGGAAGTCGATGGAGGAAGCCAACCGTGAACAAGCTGTTTTGTGGACGCAGTTCGTAGCATAATAAATGAGTGCCTTACCGCTCATCTTCAACATGTTTGTCATCACATCATTTTGGTGAGCTATGATGCGTCTACTACGAAAAAAATACTGTTTCGTAAGATGAGACCGAATGGGATGTTGCAAGCTACAACTACAGGCCCAGTGTCTCGGAGCAAGCAGCCAAACTGTGGGGTAAGTATCTCAAATCAATTGCTCCATACAGTATAACCTTATCAATTTAGATATTAATTTAGCTATTCCAACCCCTCCCGTACGCAATCGCCCCCTGTCATGTACTCCCCCTGTCATTAACGTTACTATTGCTTAGCAATGCTGGGTTAGCTAGCTAGCAAGCTAACGATATCTCACGGCAAGTCGTTTAAACATATATCTTAGTTACAACTACTTTAATCTAGCAAAACATTTTTGTGGTTAGAAGCAGTATTTATTCAGTTTGGAAATACGAATTGATCATAGTAGGAATTTACATGTAGGCTAAATTAACGTCGGCAACACACTGACTGCTTGTGAATGCAAGCTACTTCACAAAGCATGCTAATCTGTAGCCTATAGGCTATATGTAGAAATCTTTTTATCCAGCGAAAATTCTTTGATAAGTTACATGTAACTCCGTAGTATTTTTTAGATGGTCCCATGCATAGGACATCATGATGGGAATCTGCTACACACTGCGTGACCAAACTATTTTTAAAAAGCAAGACAAAGAGAGGGAGGTAATGCTTCGCGTCGGGTGGTTCTTCGCATCAACGTCGTGCGGTTAAAACCATGTAATCCACAGCTCGTCGTTGATTATTGCTTACTTAGCTAACGTTATTAGCTAGCTAGTTATCGAACACGTAAGTTAACGTTAGCTATCGATGTCAGTTGTGCGTTCAAATTCAGCAAACAAGGCGAACTATTTCAAACTTTTTTCCGTTAGCTTTGTGTTCGCCGCAAACATAAGCGAACGGTCTGAAAAGATCGATAGCTAGCTAGCTACTTACGGTCGTTCCATAACGTAACACATTAATCTCCACTAACAGTACTGATAGCTATCTAGCTAGTCTGTTAGCTATCGATATCTCAAACTGTCCAGAAACACTTACCCAATGAAACCAGCTTTTTTTGCGGGAGGAAAGCTTTAGAGGAAAACAACAGCTTTGATATTCTTTGGATTATCAATTTACGCTGTGAAATAAAGGGAAGTCACGTTAATTGCCATTGGTCAACGAATATGAATAATTAAAAATTCTACCAATGTGTATAGTGCAGTGAGTGCTGATGACATCATAATAGCTGTGGCAGAGGTCTAATGGAATGTTGGTCTTTTGAAAATGTTAAACTGTCAAAAAGTGACATAAAAATGAAGAAACTTAAACTGCTGTGGTTTAAAAAGTATAGCAGATATTTGAAGTCTGTAAAAGAGGTCTTTTAAGATAGGTTGTCCACCCTACTCTAAAGTTTGAATGGTGTCTCTAGCTTAAACGGTCTAGGAGGAGCAGCTTCCAGAAAAAAAGTGGAAATAAGTTGGAAAAAGTTGAATTTCAATGGAAGTCTATGGGGAAAAAATGTCTCTTTAAACACCTGTAGTTTAAAAAGTATAACAAATATTAAAAATCTGTGGAGAAGCAACTTAAGTCATGCGGTCCTACACATTTTAAAGTTTGAATGGTGTTTCTAGCTTAAACGGTGTAGGAGGAGTTGACGTGTGAAAAACGGCGGAAACCTATGACTATAATAATAATAATAATAAAAATAACTAGAATGTAAAGTTTATGAATAAACTTTGGTGTGATTGCTTCAGTTGTATGGATTGTAATCATACTGGGGTAGTAGGTGAGTGGGATAGTTAGTGAGTCTGGGGTAATCATACTGGGGTAGTAGGTGAGTGGGGTAGTTAGTGAGTCTGGGATAATCATACTGGGGTAGTTGGTGAGTGGGGTAGTTAGTGAGTCTGGGGTAATCATACTGGGGTAGTTGGTGAGTGGGGTAGTTAGTGAGTCTGGGGTAATCATACTGGGGTAGTAGGTGAGTGGGGTAGTTATAGTCAGTGGGGTAGTTAGTGAGTCTGGGGTAATCATACTGGGGTAGTAGGTGAGTGGGGTAGTTATAGTCAGTGGGGTAGTTAGTGAGTCTGGGGTAATCATACTGGGGTAGTAGGTGAGTGGGGTAGTTATAGTCAGTGGGGTAGTTAGTGAGTCTGGGGTAATGATACTGCGGTAGTAGGTGAGTGGGGTAGTTATAGTCAGTGGGGGTAGTTAGTGAGTCTGGGGTAATCATACTGGGGTAGTAGGTGAGTGGGGTAGTTATAGTCAGTGGGGTAGTTAGTGAGTCTGGGGTAATCATACTGGGGTAGTAGGTGAGTGGGGTAGTTATAGTCAGTGGGGTAGTTAGTGAGTCTGGGGTAATCATACTGGGGTAGTAGGTGAGTGGGGTAGTTATAGTCAGTGGGGTAGTTAATGAGTCTGGGGTAATCATACTGGGGTAGTAGGTGAGTGGGGTAGTTATAGTGAGTTGAATAGTAATGGTAAGGAAAGAGTTAAAATTACATGGTAATGAAAGGCTTAACATGTAGTGAGGGAAGTCACGTTAATTGCCATTGGTCAACGAATATGAATAATTAAAAATTCTACCAATGTGTATAGTGCAGTGAGTGCTGATGACATCATAATAGCTGTGGCAGAGGTCTAATGGAATGTTGGTCTTTTGAAAATGTTAAACTGTCAAAAAGTGACATAAAAATGAAGAAACTTAAACTGCTGTGGTTTAAAAAGTATAGCAGATATTTGAAGTCTGTAAAAGAGGTCTTTTAATATAGGTTGTCCACCCTACTCTAAAGTTTGAATGGTGTCTCTAGCTTAAACGGTCTAGGAGGAGCAGCTTCCAGAAAAAAAGTGGAAATAAGTTGGAAAAAGTTGAATTTCAATGGAAGTCTATGGGGAAAAAATGTCTCTTTAAACACCTGTAGTTTAAAAAGTATAACAAATATTAAAAATCTGTGGAGAAGCAACTTAATTCATGCGGTCCTACACATTTTAAAGTTTGAATGGTGTTTCTAGCTTAAACGGTGTAGGAGGAGTTGACGTGTGAAAAACGGCGGAAACCTATGACTATAATAACTAGAATGTAAAGTTTATGAATAAACTTCGGTGTGATTGCTTCAGTTGTATGGATTGTAATCATACTGGGGTAGTAGGTGAGTGGGGTAGTTAGTGAGTCTTGGGTAATCATACTGTGGTAGTTGGTGAATGGGGTAGTTATAGTCAGTGGGGTAGTTAGTGAGTCTGGGGTAATCATACTGGGGTAGTAGGTGAGTGGGGTAGTTAGTGAGTCTGGGGTAATCATACTGGGGTAGTAGGTGAGTGGGGTAGTTATAGTCAGTGGGGTAGTTAGTGAGTCTGGGGTAATCATACTGGGGTAGTAGGTGAGTGGGGTAGTTATAGTCAGTGGGGTAGTTAGTGAGTCTGGGGTAATCATACTGGGGTAGTAGGTGAGTGGGGTAGTTATAGTCAGTGGGGTAGTTAGTGAGTCTGGGGTAATCCCACTGGTGTAGTAGGTGAGTGGGGTAATCCCACTGGTGTAGTAGGTGAGTGGGGTAGTTATAGTGAGTTGGATAGTAATGGTAAGGAAAGAGTTAAAATCACATGGTAATGAAAGGCTTAAAGTGGACATGAAGCACTCGGTAAAGTGGCTCTGGTTCGTTAGCTTTTTACCTTATATTAGATATGACCGTGCGTTCAAATCTCAAACCGACCCGTATTTGCTGGAAAAAGAAGTTACAATTTGCTTTTTTTGGCAGCAATGTGGTCAAAATACTCAGTCAATAAATTTTTTACACAAAAAAATTTAATTGCAATAGGTGCCTTTCCTTCATCTAATGCCTGTGCATGTGCTGATTTTTTTAAATATTGTGTCGTTTGGACGGGGTATTAACATTTGTTCAGGACCAATCAGAGGGACAGGTTGAGTCCTGGGATCCCCCTATCTCCTATATCAGCTGGCTGCAGGTTTGGAGAAAGCAGTTCTGGACGACGCATGCGCACTTTAGACAAAGACGTTCTGGACGACGCATGCGCACTTTAGACAAAGCAGTTCTGGACGACGCAGTTTTAACTGGAACATGGCATCGAGAAAGACTGTAAATTATAGAGTAACGTTACAACAATTAGGAACATCATTATTATGGAGTGTAATGTTATAATATAACAAGCGAGTAAATGTTTTTAAAACTATAAAATGCCTAAATCGTAATATATCACAATGGCGTATTGCTTAGTGTGCGCTTGTAAAGTTATATTTTTAGCGATGATGATGGACTAGCTTGGGTTAGCTTGCAAGGTATGCCTACTGACTGTAATGAATGCCAGCGACAGTCTCACTGCGCTCACTCGGAGGGGCGGGATCTATTTTTATACAGTCTATGCTTGGACAGGGAGACACGCTGTATTTTTGAGTGGAAGTCGATGGAGAAGCCAACCGTGAACAAGCTGTTTTGTGGACGCAGTTCGTAGCATAATAAATTGAGTGCCTTACCCGCTCATCTTCAACATGTTTGTCATCACATTCATTTTGGTTGAGCTATGATGCGTCTACTACGAAAAAAATACTGTTTCGTAAGATGAGACCGAATGGGATGTTGCAGCTACACTACAGGCCCAGTGTCTCGGAGCAAGCAGCCAAACTGTGGGTTAAGTATCTCAAATCAATTGCTCCATACCTGTATAACCTTATCAATTTAGATATTAATTTAGCTATTCCAACCCCTCCCGTACGCAATCGCCCCCTGTCATGTACTCCCCCTGTCATTAACGTTACTATTGCTTAGCAATGCTGGGTTAGCTAGCTAGCAAGCTAACGATATCTCACGGCAAGTCGTTTAAACATATATCTTAGTTACAACTACTTTAATCTAGCAAAACATTTTTGTGGTTAGAAGCAGTATTTATTCAGTTTGGAAATACGAATTGATCATAGTAGGAATTTACATGTAGGCTAAATTAACGTCGGCAACACACTGACTGCTTGTGAATGCAAGCTACTTCACAAAGCATGCTAATCTGTAGCCTATAGGCTATATGTAGAAATCTTTTTATCCAGCGAAAATTCTTTGATAAGTTACATGTAACTCCGTAGTATTTTTTAGATGGTCCCATGCATAGGACATCATGATGGGAATCTGCTACACACTGCGTGACCAAACTATTTTTAAAAAGCAAGACAAAGAGAGGGAGGTAATGCTTCGCGTCGGGTGGTTCTTCGCATCAACGTCGTGCGGTTAAAACCATGTAATCCACAGCTCGTCGTTGATTATTGCTTACTTAGCTAACGTTATTAGCTAGCTAGTTATCGAACACGTAAGTTAACGTTAGCTATCGATGTCAGTTGTGCGTTCAAATTCAGCAAACAAGGCGAACTATTTCAAACTTTTTTCCGTTAGCTTTGTGTTCGCCGCAAACATAAGCGAACGGTCTGAAAAGATCGATAGCTAGCTAGCTACTTACGGTCGTTCCATAACGTAACACATTAATCTCCACTAACAGTACTGATAGCTATCTAGCTAGTCTGTTAGCTATCGATATCTCAAACTGTCCAGAAACACTTACCCAATGAAACCAGCTTTTTTGCGGGAGGAAAGCTTTAGAGGAAAACAACAGCTTTGATATTCTTTGGATTATCAATTTACGCTGTGAAATAAAGGGAAGTCACGTTAATTGCCATTGGTCAACGAATATGAATAATTAAAAATTCTACCAATGTGTATAGTGCAGTGAGTGCTGATGACATCATAATAGCTGTGGCAGAGGTCTAATGGAATGTTGGTCTTTTGAAAATGTTAAACTGTCAAAAAGTGACATAAAAATGAAGAAACTTAAACTGCTGTGGTTTAAAAAGTATAGCAGATATTTGAAGTCTGTAAAAGAGGTCTTTTAAGATAGGTTGTCCACCCTACTCTAAAGTTTGAATGGTGTCTCTAGCTTAAACGGTCTAGGAGGAGCAGCTTCCAGAAAAAAAGTGGAAATAAGTTGGAAAAAGTTGAATTTCAATGGAAGTCTATGGGGAAAAAATGTCTCTTTAAACACCTGTAGTTTAAAAAGTATAACAAATATTAAAAATCTGTGGAGAAGCAACTTAAGTCATGCGGTCCTACACATTTTAAAGTTTGAATGGTGTTTCTAGCTTAAACGGTGTAGGAGGAGTTGACGTGTGAAAAACGGCGGAAACCTATGACTATAATAATAACTAGAATGTAAAGTTTATGAATAAACTTCGGTGTGATTGCTTCAGTTGTATGGATTGTAATCATACTGGGGTAGTAGGTGAGTGGGGTAGTTAGTGAGTCTTGGGTAATCATACTGTGGTAGTTGGTGAATGGGGTAGTTATAGTCAGTGGGGTAGTTAGTGAGTCTGGGGTAATCATACTGGGGTAGTAGGTGAGTGGGGTAGTTAGTGAGTCTGGGGTAATCATACTGGGGTAGTAGGTGAGTGGGGTAGTTATAGTCAGTGGGGTAGTTAGTGAGTCTGGGGTAATCATACTGGGGTAGTAGGTGAGTGGGGTAGTTAGTGAGTCTTGGGTAATCATACTGTGGTAGTTGGTGAATGGGGTAGTTATAGTCAGTGGGGTAGTTAGTGAGTCTGGGGTAATCATACTGGGGTAGTAGGTGAGTGGGGTAGTTAGTGAGTCTGGGGTAATCATACTGGGGTAGTAGGTGAGTGGGGTAGTTATAGTCAGTGGGGTAGTTAGTGAGTCTGGGGTAATCATACTGGGGTAGTAGGTGAGTGGGGTAGTTATAGTCAGTGGGGTAGTTAGTGAGTCTGGGGTAATCATACTGGGGTAGTAGGTGAGTGGGGTAGTTATAGTCAGTGGGGTAGTTAGTGAGTCTGGGGTAATCCCACTGGTGTAGTAGGTGAGTGGGGTAATCCCACTGGTGTAGTAGGTGAGTGGGGTAGTTATAGTGAGTTGGATAGTAATGGTAAGGAAAGAGTTAAAATCACATGGTAATGAAAGGCTTAAAGTGGACATGAAGCACTCGGTAAAGTGGCTCTGGTTCGTTAGCTTTTTACCTTATATTAGATATGACCGTGCGTTCAAATCTCAAACCGACCCGTATTTGCTGGAAAAAGAAGTTACAATTTGCTTTTTTTGGCAGCAATGTGGTCAAAATACTCAGTCAATAAATTTTTTACACAAAAAAATTTAATTGCAATAGGTGCCTTTCCTTCATCTAATGCCTGTGCATGTGCTGATTTTTTTAAATATTGTGTCGTTTGGACGGGGTATTAACATTTGTTCAGGACCAATCAGAGGGACAGGTTGAGTCCTGGGATCCCCCTATCTCCTATATCAGCTGGCTGCAGGTTTGGAGAAAGCAGTTCTGGACGACGCATGCGCACTTTAGACAAAGACGTTCTGGACGACGCATGCGCACTTTAGACAAAGCAGTTCTGGACGACGCAGTTTTAACTGGAACATGGCATCGAGAAAGACTGTAAATTATAGAGTAACGTTACAACAATTAGGAACATCATTATTATGGAGTGTAATGTTATAATATAACAAGCGAGTAAATGTTTTTAAAACTATAAAATGCCTAAATCGTAATATATCACAATGGCGTATTGCTTAGTGTGCGCTTGTAAAGTTATATTTTTAGCGATGATGATGGACTCGCTTGGGTTAGCTTGCAAGGTATGCCTACTGACTGTAATGAATGCCAGCGACAGTCTCACTGCGCTCACTCGGAGGGGCGGGATCTATTTTTATACAGTCTATGCTTGGACAGGGAGACACGCTGTATTTTTGAGTGGAAGTCGATGGAGAAGCCAACCGTGAACAAGCTGTTTTGTGGACGCAGTTCGTAGCATAATAAATTGAGTGCCTTACCCGCTCATCTTCAACATGTTTGTCATCACATTCATTTTGGTTGAGCTATGATGCGTCTACTACGAAAAAAATACTGTTTCGTAAGATGAGACCGAATGGGATGTTGCAGCTACACTACAGGCCCAGTGTCTCGGAGCAAGCAGCCAAACTGTGGGTTAAGTATCTCAAATCAATTGCTCCATACCTGTATAACCTTATCAATTTAGATATTAATTTAGCTATTCCAACCCCTCCCGTACGCAATCGCCCCCTGTCATGTACTCCCCCTGTCATTAACGTTACTATTGCTTAGCAATGCTGGGTTAGCTAGCTAGCAAGCTAACGATATCTCACGGCAAGTCGTTTAAACATATATCTTAGTTACAACTACTTTAATCTAGCAAAACATTTTTGTGGTTAGAAGCAGTATTTATTCAGTTTGGAAATACGAATTGATCATAGTAGGAATTTACATGTAGGCTAAATTAACGTCGGCAACACACTGACTGCTTGTGAATGCAAGCTACTTCACAAAGCATGCTAATCTGTAGCCTATAGGCTATATGTAGAAATCTTTTTATCCAGCGAAAATTCTTTGATAAGTTACATGTAACTCCGTAGTATTTTTTAGATGGTCCCATGCATAGGACATCATGATGGGAATCTGCTACACACTGCGTGACCAAACTATTTTTAAAAAGCAAGACAAAGAGAGGGAGGTAATGCTTCGCGTCGGGTGGTTCTTCGCATCAACGTCGTGCGGTTAAAACCATGTAATCCACAGCTCGTCGTTGATTATTGCTTACTTAGCTAACGTTATTAGCTAGCTAGTTATCGAACACGTAAGTTAACGTTAGCTATCGATGTCAGTTGTGCGTTCAAATTCAGCAAACAAGGCGAACTATTTCAAACTTTTTTCCGTTAGCTTTGTGTTCGCCGCAAACATAAGCGAACGGTCTGAAAAGATCGATAGCTAGCTAGCTACTTACGGTCGTTCCATAACGTAACACATTAATCTCCACTAACAGTACTGATAGCTATCTAGCTAGTCTGTTAGCTATCGATATCTCAAACTGTCCAGAAACACTTACCCAATGAAACCAGCTTTTTTTGCGGGAGGAAAGCTTTAGAGGAAAACAACAGCTTTGATATTCTTTGGATTATCAATTTACGCTGTGAAATAAAGGGAAGTCACGTTAATTGCCATTGGTCAACGAATATGAATAATTAAAAATTCTACCAATGTGTATAGTGCAGTGAGTGCTGATGACATCATAATAGCTGTGGCAGAGGTCTAATGGAATGTTGGTCTTTTGAAAATGTTAAACTGTCAAAAAGTGACATAAAAATGAAGAAACTTAAACTGCTGTGGTTTAAAAAGTATAGCAGATATTTGAAGTCTGTAAAAGAGGTCTTTTAAGATAGGTTGTCCACCCTACTCTAAAGTTTGAATGGTGTCTCTAGCTTAAACGGTCTAGGAGGAGCAGCTTCCAGAAAAAAAGTGGAAATAAGTTGGAAAAAGTTGAATTTCAATGGAAGTCTATGGGGAAAAAATGTCTCTTTAAACACCTGTAGTTTAAAAAGTATAACAAATATTAAAAATCTGTGGAGAAGCAACTTAAGTCATGCGGTCCTACACATTTTAAAGTTTGAATGGTGTTTCTAGCTTAAACGGTGTAGGAGGAGTTGACGTGTGAAAAACGGCGGAAACCTATGACTATAATAATAATAATAATAAAAATAACTAGAATGTAAAGTTTATGAATAAACTTTGGTGTGATTGCTTCAGTTGTATGGATTGTAATCATACTGGGGTAGTAGGTGAGTGGGATAGTTAGTGAGTCTGGGGTAATCATACTGGGGTAGTAGGTGAGTGGGGTAGTTAGTGAGTCTGGGATAATCATACTGGGGTAGTTGGTGAGTGGGGTAGTTAGTGAGTCTGGGGTAATCATACTGGGGTAGTTGGTGAGTGGGGTAGTTAGTGAGTCTGGGGTAATCATACTGGGGTAGTAGGTGAGTGGGGTAGTTATAGTCAGTGGGGTAGTTAGTGAGTCTGGGGTAATCATACTGGGGTAGTAGGTGAGTGGGGTAGTTATAGTCAGTGGGGTAGTTAGTGAGTCTGGGGTAATCATACTGGGGTAGTAGGTGAGTGGGGTAGTTATAGTCAGTGGGGTAGTTAGTGAGTCTGGGGTAATGATACTGCGGTAGTAGGTGAGTGGGGTAGTTATAGTCAGTGGGGTAGTTAGTGAGTCTGGGGTAATCATACTGGGGTAGTAGGTGAGTGGGGTAGTTATAGTCAGTGGGGTAGTTAGTGAGTCTGGGGTAATCATACTGGGGTAGTAGGTGAGTGGGGTAGTTATAGTCAGTGGGGTAGTTAGTGAGTCTGGGGTAATCATACTGGGGTAGTAGGTGAGTGGGGTAGTTATAGTCAGTGGGGTAGTTAATGAGTCTGGGGTAATCATACTGGGGTAGTAGGTGAGTGGGGTAGTTATAGTGAGTTGAATAGTAATGGTAAGGAAAGAGTTAAAATTACATGGTAATGAAAGGCTTAACATGTAGTGAGGGAAGTCACGTTAATTGCCATTGGTCAACGAATATGAATAATTAAAAATTCTACCAATGTGTATAGTGCAGTGAGTGCTGATGACATCATAATAGCTGTGGCAGAGGTCTAATGGAATGTTGGTCTTTTGAAAATGTTAAACTGTCAAAAAGTGACATAAAAATGAAGAAACTTAAACTGCTGTGGTTTAAAAAGTATAGCAGATATTTGAAGTCTGTAAAAGAGGTCTTTTAATATAGGTTGTCCACCCTACTCTAAAGTTTGAATGGTGTCTCTAGCTTAAACGGTCTAGGAGGAGCAGCTTCCAGAAAAAAAGTGGAAATAAGTTGGAAAAAGTTGAATTTCAATGGAAGTCTATGGGGAAAAAATGTCTCTTTAAACACCTGTAGTTTAAAAAGTATAACAAATATTAAAAATCTGTGGAGAAGCAACTTAATTCATGCGGTCCTACACATTTTAAAGTTTGAATGGTGTTTCTAGCTTAAACGGTGTAGGAGGAGTTGACGTGTGAAAAACGGCGGAAACCTATGACTATAATAACTAGAATGTAAAGTTTATGAATAAACTTCGGTGTGATTGCTTCAGTTGTATGGATTGTAATCATACTGGGGTAGTAGGTGAGTGGGGTAGTTAGTGAGTCTTGGGTAATCATACTGTGGTAGTTGGTGAATGGGGTAGTTATAGTCAGTGGGGTAGTTAGTGAGTCTGGGGTAATCATACTGGGGTAGTAGGTGAGTGGGGTAGTTAGTGAGTCTGGGGTAATCATACTGGGGTAGTAGGTGAGTGGGGTAGTTATAGTCAGTGGGGTAGTTAGTGAGTCTGGGGTAATCATACTGGGGTAGTAGGTGAGTGGGGTAGTTATAGTCAGTGGGGTAGTTAGTGAGTCTGGGGTAATCATACTGGGGTAGTAGGTGAGTGGGGTAGTTATAGTCAGTGGGGTAGTTAGTGAGTCTGGGGTAATCCCACTGGTGTAGTAGGTGAGTGGGGTAATCCCACTGGTGTAGTAGGTGAGTGGGGTAGTTATAGTGAGTTGGATAGTAATGGTAAGGAAAGAGTTAAAATCACATGGTAATGAAAGGCTTAAAGTGGACATGAAGCACTCGGTAAAGTGGCTCTGGTTCGTTAGCTTTTTACCTTATATTAGATATGACCGTGCGTTCAAATCTCAAACCGACCCGTATTTGCTGGAAAAAGAAGTTACAATTTGCTTTTTTTGGCAGCAATGTGGTCAAAATACTCAGTCAATAAATTTTTTACACAAAAAAATTTAATTGCAATAGGTGCCTTTCCTTCATCTAATGCCTGTGCATGTGCTGATTTTTTTAAATATTGTGTCGTTTGGACGGGGTATTAACATTTGTTCAGGACCAATCAGAGGGACAGGTTGAGTCCTGGGATCCCCCTATCTCCTATATCAGCTGGCTGCAGGTTTGGAGAAAGCAGTTCTGGACGACGCATGCGCACTTTAGACAAAGACGTTCTGGACGACGCATGCGCACTTTAGACAAAGCAGTTCTGGACGACGCAGTTTTAACTGGAACATGGCATCGAGAAAGACTGTAAATTATAGAGTAACGTTACAACAATTAGGAACATCATTATTATGGAGTGTAATGTTATAATATAACAAGCGAGTAAATGTTTTTAAAACTATAAAATGCCTAAATCGTAATATATCACAATGGCGTATTGCTTAGTGTGCGCTTGTAAAGTTATATTTTTAGCGATGATGATGGACTAGCTTGGGTTAGCTTGCAAGGTATGCCTACTGACTGTAATGAATGCCAGCGACAGTCTCACTGCGCTCACTCGGAGGGGCGGGATCTATTTTTATACAGTCTATGCTTGGACAGGGAGACACGCTGTATTTTTGAGTGGAAGTCGATGGAGAAGCCAACCGTGAACAAGCTGTTTTGTGGACGCAGTTCGTAGCATAATAAATTGAGTGCCTTACCCGCTCATCTTCAACATGTTTGTCATCACATTCATTTTGGTTGAGCTATGATGCGTCTACTACGAAAAAAATACTGTTTCGTAAGATGAGACCGAATGGGATGTTGCAGCTACACTACAGGCCCAGTGTCTCGGAGCAAGCAGCCAAACTGTGGGTTAAGTATCTCAAATCAATTGCTCCATACCTGTATAACCTTATCAATTTAGATATTAATTTAGCTATTCCAACCCCTCCCGTACGCAATCGCCCCCTGTCATGTACTCCCCCTGTCATTAACGTTACTATTGCTTAGCAATGCTGGGTTAGCTAGCTAGCAAGCTAACGATATCTCACGGCAAGTCGTTTAAACATATATCTTAGTTACAACTACTTTAATCTAGCAAAACATTTTTGTGGTTAGAAGCAGTATTTATTCAGTTTGGAAATACGAATTGATCATAGTAGGAATTTACATGTAGGCTAAATTAACGTCGGCAACACACTGACTGCTTGTGAATGCAAGCTACTTCACAAAGCATGCTAATCTGTAGCCTATAGGCTATATGTAGAAATCTTTTTATCCAGCGAAAATTCTTTGATAAGTTACATGTAACTCCGTAGTATTTTTTAGATGGTCCCATGCATAGGACATCATGATGGGAATCTGCTACACACTGCGTGACCAAACTATTTTTAAAAAGCAAGACAAAGAGAGGGAGGTAATGCTTCGCGTCGGGTGGTTCTTCGCATCAACGTCGTGCGGTTAAAACCATGTAATCCACAGCTCGTCGTTGATTATTGCTTACTTAGCTAACGTTATTAGCTAGCTAGTTATCGAACACGTAAGTTAACGTTAGCTATCGATGTCAGTTGTGCGTTCAAATTCAGCAAACAAGGCGAACTATTTCAAACTTTTTTCCGTTAGCTTTGTGTTCGCCGCAAACATAAGCGAACGGTCTGAAAAGATCGATAGCTAGCTAGCTACTTACGGTCGTTCCATAACGTAACACATTAATCTCCACTAACAGTACTGATAGCTATCTAGCTAGTCTGTTAGCTATCGATATCTCAAACTGTCCAGAAACACTTACCCAATGAAACCAGCTTTTTTGCGGGAGGAAAGCTTTAGAGGAAAACAACAGCTTTGATATTCTTTGGATTATCAATTTACGCTGTGAAATAAAGGGAAGTCACGTTAATTGCCATTGGTCAACGAATATGAATAATTAAAAATTCTACCAATGTGTATAGTGCAGTGAGTGCTGATGACATCATAATAGCTGTGGCAGAGGTCTAATGGAATGTTGGTCTTTTGAAAATGTTAAACTGTCAAAAAGTGACATAAAAATGAAGAAACTTAAACTGCTGTGGTTTAAAAAGTATAGCAGATATTTGAAGTCTGTAAAAGAGGTCTTTTAAGATAGGTTGTCCACCCTACTCTAAAGTTTGAATGGTGTCTCTAGCTTAAACGGTCTAGGAGGAGCAGCTTCCAGAAAAAAAGTGGAAATAAGTTGGAAAAAGTTGAATTTCAATGGAAGTCTATGGGGAAAAAATGTCTCTTTAAACACCTGTAGTTTAAAAAGTATAACAAATATTAAAAATCTGTGGAGAAGCAACTTAAGTCATGCGGTCCTACACATTTTAAAGTTTGAATGGTGTTTCTAGCTTAAACGGTGTAGGAGGAGTTGACGTGTGAAAAACGGCGGAAACCTATGACTATAATAATAACTAGAATGTAAAGTTTATGAATAAACTTCGGTGTGATTGCTTCAGTTGTATGGATTGTAATCATACTGGGGTAGTAGGTGAGTGGGGTAGTTAGTGAGTCTTGGGTAATCATACTGTGGTAGTTGGTGAATGGGGTAGTTATAGTCAGTGGGGTAGTTAGTGAGTCTGGGGTAATCATACTGGGGTAGTAGGTGAGTGGGGTAGTTAGTGAGTCTGGGGTAATCATACTGGGGTAGTAGGTGAGTGGGGTAGTTATAGTCAGTGGGGTAGTTAGTGAGTCTGGGGTAATCATACTGGGGTAGTAGGTGAGTGGGGTAGTTATAGTCAGTGGGGTAGTTAGTGAGTCTGGGGTAATCATACTGGGGTAGTAGGTGAGTGGGGTAGTTATAGTCAGTGGGGTAGTTAGTGAGTCTGGGGTAATCCCACTGGTGTAGTAGGTGAGTGGGGTAATCCCACTGGTGTAGTAGGTGAGTGGGGTAGTTATAGTGAGTTGGATAGTAATGGTAAGGAAAGAGTTAAAATCACATGGTAATGAAAGGCTTAAAGTGGACATGAAGCACTCGGTAAAGTGGCTCTGGTTCGTTAGCTTTTTACCTTATATTAGATATGACCGTGCGTTCAAATCTCAAACCGACCCGTATTTGCTGGAAAAAGAAGTTACAATTTGCTTTTTTTGGCAGCAATGTGGTCAAAATACTCAGTCAATAAATTTTTTACACAAAAAAATTTAATTGCAATAGGTGCCTTTCCTTCATCTAATGCCTGTGCATGTGCTGATTTTTTTAAATATTGTGTCGTTTGGACGGGGTATTAACATTTGTTCAGGACCAATCAGAGGGACAGGTTGAGTCCTGGGATCCCCCTATCTCCTATATCAGCTGGCTGCAGGTTTGGAGAAAGCAGTTCTGGACGACGCATGCGCACTTTAGACAAAGACGTTCTGGACGACGCATGCGCACTTTAGACAAAGCAGTTCTGGACGACGCAGTTTTAACTGGAACATGGCATCGAGAAAGACTGTAAATTATAGAGTAACGTTACAACAATTAGGAACATCATTATTATGGAGTGTAATGTTATAATATAACAAGCGAGTAAATGTTTTTAAAACTATAAAATGCCTAAATCGTAATATATCACAATGGCGTATTGCTTAGTGTGCGCTTGTAAAGTTATATTTTTAGCGATGATGATGGACTAGCTTGGGTTAGCTTGCAAGGTATGCCTACTGACTGTAATGAATGCCAGCGACAGTCTCACTGCGCTCACTCGGAGGGGCGGGATCTATTTTTATACAGTCTATGCTTGGACAGGGAGACACGCTGTATTTTTGAGTGGAAGTCGATGGAGAAGCCAACCGTGAACAAGCTGTTTTGTGGACGCAGTTCGTAGCATAATAAATTGAGTGCCTTACCCGCTCATCTTCAACATGTTTGTCATCACATTCATTTTGGTTGAGCTATGATGCGTCTACTACGAAAAAAATACTGTTTCGTAAGATGAGACCGAATGGGATGTTGCAGCTACACTACAGGCCCAGTGTCTCGGAGCAAGCAGCCAAACTGTGGGTTAAGTATCTCAAATCAATTGCTCCATACCTGTATAACCTTATCAATTTAGATATTAATTTAGCTATTCCAACCCCTCCCGTACGCAATCGCCCCCTGTCATGTACTCCCCCTGTCATTAACGTTACTATTGCTTAGCAATGCTGGGTTAGCTAGCTAGCAAGCTAACGATATCTCACGGCAAGTCGTTTAAACATATATCTTAGTTACAACTACTTTAATCTAGCAAAACATTTTTGTGGTTAGAAGCAGTATTTATTCAGTTTGGAAATACGAATTGATCATAGTAGGAATTTACATGTAGGCTAAATTAACGTCGGCAACACACTGACTGCTTGTGAATGCAAGCTACTTCACAAAGCATGCTAATCTGTAGCCTATAGGCTATATGTAGAAATCTTTTTATCCAGCGAAAATTCTTTGATAAGTTACATGTAACTCCGTAGTATTTTTTAGATGGTCCCATGCATAGGACATCATGATGGGAATCTGCTACACACTGCGTGACCAAACTATTTTTAAAAAGCAAGACAAAGAGAGGGAGGTAATGCTTCGCGTCGGGTGGTTCTTCGCATCAACGTCGTGCGGTTAAAACCATGTAATCCACAGCTCGTCGTTGATTATTGCTTACTTAGCTAACGTTATTAGCTAGCTAGTTATCGAACACGTAAGTTAACGTTAGCTATCGATGTCAGTTGTGCGTTCAAATTCAGCAAACAAGGCGAACTATTTCAAACTTTTTTCCGTTAGCTTTGTGTTCGCCGCAAACATAAGCGAACGGTCTGAAAAGATCGATAGCTAGCTAGCTACTTACGGTCGTTCCATAACGTAACACATTAATCTCCACTAACAGTACTGATAGCTATCTAGCTAGTCTGTTAGCTATCGATATCTCAAACTGTCCAGAAACACTTACCCAATGAAACCAGCTTTTTTGCGGGAGGAAAGCTTTAGAGGAAAACAACAGCTTTGATATTCTTTGGATTATCAATTTACGCTGTGAAATAAAGGGAAGTCACGTTAATTGCCATTGGTCAACGAATATGAATAATTAAAAATTCTACCAATGTGTATAGTGCAGTGAGTGCTGATGACATCATAATAGCTGTGGCAGAGGTCTAATGGAATGTTGGTCTTTTGAAAATGTTAAACTGTCAAAAAGTGACATAAAAATGAAGAAACTTAAACTGCTGTGGTTTAAAAAGTATAGCAGATATTTGAAGTCTGTAAAAGAGGTCTTTTAAGATAGGTTGTCCACCCTACTCTAAAGTTTGAATGGTGTCTCTAGCTTAAACGGTCTAGGAGGAGCAGCTTCCAGAAAAAAAGTGGAAATAAGTTGGAAAAAGTTGAATTTCAATGGAAGTCTATGGGGAAAAAATGTCTCTTTAAACACCTGTAGTTTAAAAAGTATAACAAATATTAAAAATCTGTGGAGAAGCAACTTAAGTCATGCGGTCCTACACATTTTAAAGTTTGAATGGTGTTTCTAGCTTAAACGGTGTAGGAGGAGTTGACGTGTGAAAAACGGCGGAAACCTATGACTATAATAATAATAATAACTAGAATGTAAAGTTTATGAATAAACTTCGGTGTGATTGCTTCAGTTGTATGGATTGTAATCATACTGGGGTAGTAGGTGAGTGGGGTAGTTAGTGAGTCTTGGGTAATCATACTGTGGTAGTTGGTGAATGGGGTAGTTATAGTCAGTGGGGTAGTTAGTGAGTCTGGGGTAATCATACTGGGGTAGTAGGTGAGTGGGGTAGTTAGTGAGTCTGGGGTAATCATACTGGGGTAGTAGGTGAGTGGGGTAGTTATAGTCAGTGGGGTAGTTAGTGAGTCTGGGGTAATCATACTGGGGTAGTAGGTGAGTGGGGTAGTTATAGTCAGTGGGGTAGTTAGTGAGTCTGGGGTAATCATACTGGGGTAGTAGGTGAGTGGGGTAGTTATAGTCAGTGGGGTAGTTAGTGAGTCTGGGGTAATCCCACTGGTGTAGTAGGTGAGTGGGGTAATCCCACTGGTGTAGTAGGTGAGTGGGGTAGTTATAGTGAGTTGGATAGTAATGGTAAGGAAAGAGTTAAAATCACATGGTAATGAAAGGCTTAAAGTGGACATGAAGCACTCGGTAAAGTGGCTCTGGTTCGTTAGCTTTTTACCTTATATTAGATATGACCGTGCGTTCAAATCTCAAACCGACCCGTATTTGCTGGAAAAAGAAGTTACAATTTGCTTTTTTTGGCAGCAATGTGGTCAAAATACTCAGTCAATAAATTTTTTACACAAAAAAATTTAATTGCAATAGGTGCCTTTCCTTCATCTAATGCCTGTGCATGTGCTGATTTTTTTAAATATTGTGTCGTTTGGACGGGGTATTAACATTTGTTCAGGACCAATCAGAGGGACAGGTTGAGTCCTGGGATCCCCCTATCTCCTATATCAGCTGGCTGCAGGTTTGGAGAAAGCAGTTCTGGACGACGCATGCGCACTTTAGACAAAGACGTTCTGGACGACGCATGCGCACTTTAGACAAAGCAGTTCTGGACGACGCAGTTTTAACTGGAACATGGCATCGAGAAAGACTGTAAATTATAGAGTAACGTTACAACAATTAGGAACATCATTATTATGGAGTGTAATGTTATAATATAACAAGCGAGTAAATGTTTTTAAAACTATAAAATGCCTAAATCGTAATATATCACAATGGCGTATTGCTTAGTGTGCGCTTGTAAAGTTATATTTTTAGCGATGATGATGGACTAGCTTGGGTTAGCTTGCAAGGTATGCCTACTGACTGTAATGAATGCCAGCGACAGTCTCACTGCGCTCACTCGGAGGGGCGGGATCTATTTTTATACAGTCTATGCTTGGACAGGGAGACACGCTGTATTTTTGAGTGGAAGTCGATGGAGAAGCCAACCGTGAACAAGCTGTTTTGTGGACGCAGTTCGTAGCATAATAAATTGAGTGCCTTACCCGCTCATCTTCAACATGTTTGTCATCACATTCATTTTGGTTGAGCTATGATGCGTCTACTACGAAAAAAATACTGTTTCGTAAGATGAGACCGAATGGA
>CM056385.1:55517730-55773245 GCA_029718625.1 Synaphobranchus kaupii
CGTACAGGAGATAAGTACATAATCGCCAGACTTGGAAAATGTGCAACAACAGGGTGACGGTGAGAGGCTACATAGTTTGGTAAACGCCGAAGGACGGGATGACAGCGTTGGGCCGGGTAGCAGTGATGGGCGGAGTTGCAGTGCTCCACAGGCTAAGCAGGGAGTGCAGCAAAGTTCTGAAAATAGATCACTGGGGACGGCAGAGCTTGCGGATGAGGCAATGGGAGACGATGATAGGTGGTCCGATGACTCCGATATCTCTTTTAGCCAGAATGCTACATTCTGTAGAACAAATTAACGATTTTCTTGACAAAACTAAAGGGAAATCAGTAGACTTGGGGTTTTTTCCCCCCGATCTTGATAAGTTTGTGCTTTTCGGCCATAAAGTCACAGAAAAGCGTTGGTTATGATGTTCTTGGTAGGCAAAAATGTTTCCATCTGAAGAAACATTTAACTTGAATTTGAGAGGAGAAAAGTGTAAAAAACACTGGATGGGTTAAATCGTTAAAAAAACAAGAATAAATGCACTTGGCTATATTTCTAGTTTTCTGCTTTCTTTTCCATCTGTTTTTCCGTCTTTCCCCCTCTCACTATCAGTCTATGGAAGTTTCACGGATAGGATCTTTTTAAACGTAAACGGGGCAAGGGATAAAGGCAAACAGGCACAAATAATGAAGCAGAGTGGGGGTTATGGTGGGATGGGGAATATGCCATCAGTCACGGCTCCAAAGTAAGCGTAGGGGTTGGAATTTTTTTTACTCCAAATGCAAATGTAAATATATTATCAAGACTAGAAGTCGAGAAAGTCCGTATTCTGATCGTTAGGGTGGAAATAAAGGAAAACCACGACACATTTGTTAACATATATGCCCCTAATAGAGGGGGGGATCGGTTAGTGTTTTTAACAAATTAAAAGCTGCTTTAAATAACATTGATAGTGAAGACATTTTGGTGGTGGGGGGGGGGGGGGGGATTGGAATTGCACCCTTGATTTTACTATGGATAGAAATGGTGAAGAGCCTTATCCACTTAATCCACAACTGTTTTAGCTGGGATTACAAGTCAATTTGATTTATCCGATGTGTGGAGGGGGAGAAACGCTCTACACCTGGACAAAGGTATTGAGTGAAAGGGTAAGAGCAGCACGTTTAGACCGAATATATGTGAGCAAGGCAGTGAGTCTTAGCTACACATTTGTTTCCAACCAGTTTTTCAGACCATCATTTTGTTACTGTAAACCTGACAGTCTTGCACACTACCCCACGGAGTTCCTATTGGAAGTTTAATTCTCAACTTATACAGGATACAGTTTTTTGTGAAAATTTAAAACTTTTCTGGAGAAATTGGAGTGAGCAGAAAGGCGAATATGAAAACCTATTACAATGGTGGGATGTAGGGAAGACACAATTGAGGGTTTTCTGCCAGCAGTATACCTTGCACTCTACAGAAAAACTGAAACAAACTATATACAAATTAGAACAGGATATCAGTAAAATTCAGTCACACATGGTACTACAGTACACTACAAACTTACACACTAGTATAAGAAGAAAAAGAATGGAATTGGGGGACGTACTGCAAAAAAAAGCCAAAGAGGCACTGGTAAGGTCTCGTTATACAAGTGTACATGATATGGATGCTCCTACCACTTTATTTTTTAATTTGGGCAAGGGCACAGCCCAGAATAAAGCTATGCACTGCCTCCGCTCTCCTGATGGGACAGAGACATCAGACCCAATGGAGATGACTCGCTGTTGATTTCTATTCCGAGTTGTTTAGGGCAGAAGGCTCAGAAGGACATTGTGCAGAGGAGCTGTTTCAGCTATTTCCCTCATTGGACCAGCAAGATCAAGAGATCTTGGACAGTGATTTCTATTTGAAGAAGTGACTGAGGCAGTGCACCAGCTCTCCACGGGTCGTGCACCTGGAATTGATGGACTGCCAACAGAGTTTTATAAAGAATTTTGGGGAGTTATCCGACGGGATTTCTTTAACGTTTTAAGGTGTAGTTTTGCAGCAAAGACTCTTCCCAAAAGCTGCCAGCATGCGGTTCTGTCTCTGCTTCCAAAAAAAAGGAGACCTAGGCCTCTTCAAGAACTGGCAACCAGTAGCTCTCCTTTGTTCTGATTACAAAGTCCTTTCCAGATGTCTTGCAAACAGACTAAAAACTGTGTTAGGAAAACTTATTCAGAATGACCAGTCATATTGTATACCAGAAATCAATATACGAAAATCTGTTTTTTGATGCGTGACTTGTGGGATTATGCCAATGTCCGTGAGATAGTTTGGTTTTCTTTCTCTAGATCAAGAGACAGAATTTGATAGGGTTGATCATGAATATTTATTTAAAACACTAAAAAAGTTTGGGTTTGGGGAAGTCTTTGTGTCATGGGAGAAGCTAGTATATGCAGGTGCTACATGTATGTTGAAAATAGGGGGGAGTGTGAGCGTTCCAGTGAATGTACAGAGGGGAATTAGGCAGGGATGCCCCCTATCTGGCCAACTTTACGCATTGGCAATAGAACCATTACTCTGCATGCTGTGGAGGAATTTAGAGGGGCTACATGTCCAAGGGAAAGCAAACAGGGATGCAATAAAGTTGTCTGCCTATGCAGATGATATTGCGGTAATAATTAAGAGTTCACAAGATGTACAGGCTGTAGAACGGGTACTCAGGGTTTATGAACAAGCTTCATCTGCGAGAGTGAGCTGGGGGAAGACTGAAGCAGTATGGCGTGGAACATGTAATCAGGCGGGGGGCGGGGGGTGTGGCTTTTCTTTGCCAGTTCTCCCAGGTAATGTGCAATGGGGGAGATCAGGTTTTAAATACTTGGGGGTTTACTTGGGCACAGAAGAATATAAAAAGAAGAATTGGTTGGGAGGGCACAGTGGAAACAGTGTGCGCAAAGCTGTCTAAGTGGAAATGGTTGCTACCTCAGCTATCATATAGGAAAAGAGTCCTGATCATTAATAATCTGGTCGCTGCCACATTATGTCACAGATTCACTGTGCTGGACCCTCTGGTGAATCTGGTTGAAGAAATACAGAAGTCACTGCAGGATTTTTTCTGGTCTGGGCATCACTGGCTAAGGGCAGCAGTGCTCTATCTGCCAGTCAATGAGGGAGGCCAAGGACTAATTGACATCAAAAGCAGAGTGGCAGCGTTCCGCTTGCAGGCTGTCCAACGCCTGCTGTGTCATGACCACCACAAATGGATGGATGTTGCCTTTGTTCTCTTGAACAGGGTAGGTCAGATGGGCCTCAACAGGCATTTGTTTTTAATGTCACTGAACAGAATGGACTTGGCACGGCTCACTCCCTTTTACAGCACAGTCTTACATGTGTGGCAGCTTCTTGCTGTATCACGGGAAGATATCACTGCACCTGGTTATTGGACCCTCGAGGAGCCTTTGTTTTTGAATCCATTACTACACATTGGGACACTGGATTCACTAACAGTGCGGTCTGTCCTGGTGGAGGCAGGAATTTCAAAGCTTCGCCATCTGCGGACGGGAGATGGGTGGTTGACAGCAGGACAGGTGGCAGCCCTGGCAAGTTTCAAATCCATCCGCACCTTTCAGAAGATGCTGGAAGAACTCTGCACTTCCCTGCCCTTTTCAATGGAGGACTACTTGAACAGTATAACTGGGAAGAACACTGAAGTTGAAGAGTCAACGTTTCCGGAGACTGTGGCAGTTGAGCTGGGGGACTGGCATGAATGCGAGGGGATGATCCTTTTTTTTTGTTTTTAGTACAGTTGGAAAAAAGGCGCTTTACACTGTATGTGTAAAAGTTCGAAATCTCCGACTGCTCTGCGACCTGAAGGACTCAAAATGGTCTGTTTCTTTAGGGTCAGGTTCTTCCCCGAAAGGTAGCTGGAGGTCTCTGTACAAAAGGGCCATTGAGAGAAGGACAGCAGACATTCAGTGGCGTATTGTACATGGAGCGATAGCTACAAACAGATACAAGGCACACCTGGATCCTTCTGTGGGGCAGGGATGTCCTTTTTGTGGGGACTCCGAAACAAATTTTCATGTATTTTTAGGGTGTCCACGTTTGCAAATAATTTTACAATCAGTAAAAGGGTGGTGTTTAGCACTGGGGTTTTTATTTACAGATGCACTTTTTGTCTTCGGGCCAAGGTACTATGTTACCAAAAGAGAAAAAGTTGTTTTACTTAATTTTTTGCTTGGCAAAGCAAAAATGTCTATCTGGTTGACACGTCGAAATAAGATTCAAGGCAGTGGGGGACTAGATCCCGATCAAATGGTGAGAGGGTTGGTAAAGGGAAGACTGGTGGTGGAGCATTCATATTATGAATTAATTGGGGAGGTTGACAAATTTTTTGCAATTTGGGGGGTGGATGGGTGCATTTGCAAACCTGATGAAGGTGAGGGCTTTGAATTAATGCTTGGAGGTGGTGTAGATGACTGATGTTGTACTGGTAATTGTTTCTAAGGTATTTATTTGTTTCTGTTTTAGTTTTTCTTTTCTTTTCTTTTTTTATTCTTCATAATGCATTTTCTTTTTTTTCCTTATTTAACTTATTCTCCCCCTTTTTTGTGAATAAAGGGAAGTTTAAAAGTAAAAGTCTCTCTCTCTCTCTCTCTCTCTCTCTCAAATTCTAATTCAAATTCAAAAATGCTTTATTGGCATGAAATGCACTTGTAAATGTTGCCAAAGCGTACATACAGAAATGCAGAAGTACACTACAACATGGATGTAAATAAATCAGAATTGCTATATCTAACTGTAACTGCAACCGCTATATCGGAGTAATAATATTATTATATAATTATTAATAACAACAAGAACAATAATAATAATGCCGAAAAAAAGTCATTAATAATAAATTAATAAATTAATAAAATTAATATGTTTTTGGTTGTCAGCCAGTGTCCCTCAGTTCATGGCAGGCAACTATTGGAGCTGTTGGCCCTTCTCCTAGTAGGATTTGCAGTTTTTTCTCTTTTGTTTGGGAATCAAAGTCTTTTATAATTAGAGATAATTTGTCGAAGTAATGTTTTCTAATTTATGTATATTTTCCACAATGTAGGAGAAAGTGCATCTGTTTCCACCTCTTCTGTCTTACAGTGACCACATATACGTTCTTCTTTTGATAACTATGTATTCCGGTGTCTGCCTTTCTCAATTGCAAGGGTGTGGTCACTGAGCCTGTACTTGGTCAGGATCCGTCTCTGCTTTGTATCTCTGACAGAGAAGAGATACTCAGCTAATGTGTATAGTCTCTTTTTAGGGTCCGATAACAATCAAGTTTGTTTTGTGTTTTGGTTACACCATCCCAATATTCCAGATAAGAGATTTTGGTTTGTTTGATAATTTGGTTTACTCTGATTTGCTGGTAAGCAGTGCTAGTATGAAGCTGGTCTGTGCTTCGTGTTAGTGGAGTTAATGGGTTAGTCAGCTTCAATACCAGCTGACTGAGGGGACTCTTTTCATGACTGAGCTCTTGGGCTTTCATTGCCTTAAATTGCAATATGTCTTGGGGGCTTGAGTTGAGGTGCATCTTTTTTGGATATGAATCATTAATGGATAATGGCCTAATTCTGCCCTGCATGCATTATTTGGTGTTTTCCTTTGTACTTGTAGAATGTACAAAATTCTACATGCAGGGTTTCTATTGGATGTTTGTCCCATTTAGAATAGTTTTGCTAGCTGAGTGGACCCCATACCTCACTTCCGTACAGCGCAATGGGCTGGATAACACTATCAAAGATTTTTACCAGATTTTTATTGGTATAACAATTTTTTAAAGTTTTCTTTTTACAGCATAGAGTGCTCTTCGAGCTTTTTCTTTTAAGTCATTCACTGCCATGCTAAAGCTCCCTGATGCTGTGATTGTCAGACCAAGGTAGATGTAATTTAGGGTGTGTTCTAGGGCAGTGTTGCCTAGAAAAAACTGGAACCTGTTTTCTTGACATCTCGCCTTTTTTTGGAAGATCATTATTTTTGTCTTTTTTAAGTTTACTGTCAGTGCCCAGTTCTGACAGAAATCCTCCACCAGAGCCAGGTTCTGCTGTAGCCCTTCTTCAGTGGGTGACAGCAGAATCAGGTCATCTGCGTAGAGTAAGAATTTTACTTCCGTGTCATGTAGGAGGAGGCCCGGGGCTGCAGACTGTTCCAACTGCACCGCTAACTCATTAATGTAAATTTTGAACAGTGTTGGACTCAGGCTGCAGCCCTGCCTCACTCCCCATTTTTGTGTGAAGAACTCTGTTCTTTGGTTGCCAAGGTTACAATTCTTGAGTTTAGGATACTACAGAATACCTTCCCCAGATTACTGCTTACACAAATGCCTCTGTAATTATTGGGGTCTAATTTGTCTCCACTTTTATGAATTGGGGATATAAGCCCCCGGTTCCAGGTGCCAGGAAAGCATCCCGAACTTAGTATCAAGTTGAATAATTTAAGCAGAGCTTCGTGCATCATAGGGGTGCTGTTTTTGAGCATTTCATTTCTAATTCCATCAAGACCACACAATTCTTTTGATTTTAGAGACTGGAGCTTTTCGATCAGTTCTTCGTAGGAGATTGGCTTATCGAGTGGGTTTTGGTTATCCTTTATTGTTGATTCCAATTTATTTAGGCTTTCTTTAATCACAGTATGGTGTGTTTTTTGATTGATTTCACAATATAGATTTTCAAAGTATTGTTTCCAAATAGCTCCATCATTAATGGCTCATTCTTGTCGTTTTGCTGTGCTTAAATTGTTCCACAGATCCCAGAATTGGTTTTGATTAATTGATTCTTCAATATCATGCACAGTTTTATGCATGTATTTTAGTTTTTTCTGTTTTAGGGTGTTTTTATATTCTTTAAGAGCTTGACAATACTTGAGGCGTAAATCTGAGTTGTATGGGTGTGGTTATGTTTTTGATTTGATAAGTTTCTTCATTTTTTTTTCTTCCGTTTTTTTGCATTCAATATCAAACCATTTTTCATTTTGGTTCAACTTCCTTTTATGTTGAATTTTTGGATTAGCTTTATTTGCTGCTTTCTGAAAGATATGATTGATATTTGTAACAACCAGATTTAAGCCTGTTCTGTTAATTTGGTAATGAGTATTAACGAACATGCTAATGGAGTTAGTTAATTCAGTTGAACTCATTGCTTTTATGAATTCATCTGCGCTTGTTTCAATCCATCTGTATGATAGATTAAGTTTATACAGCTTACTGGGCTGTGTGTATGAGTTTCTGGAGTGTCCAAATCTTTTGAGAAACACACTGATTTGATTATGGTCTGATAGGGGGGTTTGCTGCCTGACAGTGAATGCGCTGAAGGAGGAAGGGTCCATGTCAGTGACAGCGTATAGTCAACAACACTCGTCCCAAGAGCTGAGCAGTATGTGAACCTTCCTAAGAGTCCCCTCTGATCCTGCCATTAAGGATGTACAGACCTTAGGCTTGACAGAGATGCACTAACTCTCTACGATTCTTATTTATTAAATTGTCAGGATTATTTATTTTATTAGTTGTTGGTGTGAGGTACAGAGGGGTGTTTCCAAACACATGGTTGTTTCCCAGTGGGTCGATACAGTCAGGTTCTGTCCCTGTTCTGGCGTTAAAGTCGCCACACAGTAGCACATTTCCCTGGGCTTGGAAATGGCATATTTCTGTGTGCAGCGTGTTAAAGAAGTCCTCATTATAATAGGGGGATTCATGTGGGGCAGCATAATCTTTTTCCCAATCTGCAATTTCTTTGTTCAATTTGATCCATAAGTGTGATTGTTGTTTTTTGATGACTTCCATGTGTTTTGCCAGTTCCGCTTTGTACTACCAATATTCCTCCTGAATCTCTGTCATGTCGCACTGTTCTCTCTCTCTCTCTCTCTCTCTCTGTGCCAGGAGCACACTGGAAGAGCGTTGTCCTGCCAACCAGCACATTTTCCGCTTTTGCTTGTCTCTTTATTTTGATACTTAAACTTTTTTGTAAACTTTCCTTTTGTGTTTGACTCCTTTAGGTTGTGGCCCTTTGAGCCAGGGTCATAACATTGGCTTATCTCACACTGCAGTTTACATGTGATTGGCTCATCTCACACTGCAGTTTACATGTGATTGGCTCATCTTACACTGCAGTTTACATGTGATTTGCTCATCTCACACTGCAGTTTACATGTGATTGGCTCATCTCGCACTACTGTACCCCAGGTTTAATAGCTGTACAGTACTGTATTCATACCTGTACTGAATGTTGTCTCTGGAATAAGGTGCCAGTCACTGCTGATGATTCTCTCTTTATTCTCTGTTTAGGAAATGTCAGGCTTGTGGGCGGGGCTAAACGGTGCTCTGGGAGAGTAGAGATGCTGCATGGGAGCTCCTGGGGCACGGTGTGTGATGCTGACTTTGACCAGCGGGACGCAGAGGTTGTGTGCAGGCAGCTGAGATGTGGGCCTCCTGCAGAGCTGCGGGGGGCAGCTGCATTTGGCCAGGGTGAAGGCCAGGTGTGGGCACAGGAGATCCAGTGTAGAGGCAATGAATCTCAGATTGACTTCTGTCCCACAGCACCCTCACAAAATCAATCCTGCTCCCATGGAAACCATGTGGGACTGTTGTGTTCTGGTAAGAGTCCTCTATGTACTGTGTGTGTTTCAGTGGTATTGGGTAGACACAGTTCCTGAACAGATCATATACAGTCATATTTAGATCTTTAATGGCACTGTGACATGTTACATTGTGGCTGCAATACTTGAATTCCAATACAAATATAATATCAAAGGTGTAAAAACTAGAGGGCTGGGATGGACAGCCCATAACCCTGTGATAGGGAAAGCTGAGATTATGTCCCATAGATATACATGAAGAGGAGACCTAGATTATGTACCATAGACACACGTGAATGTGGGGCATATTTCACATAAAAATTTAAAAGCACTTTCTCAGTTT
This sequence comes from Synaphobranchus kaupii, assembly GCA_029718625.1. Lineage (NCBI taxonomy): Eukaryota > Metazoa > Chordata > Actinopteri > Anguilliformes > Synaphobranchidae > Synaphobranchus > Synaphobranchus kaupii. Next base: position 55,526,636 of record CM056385.1, read on the forward strand.
AAAAGAAAAATAATTAAATAAAACTATTATATAAATTTAACAAGAACATATTCCAGAGATAGGATTGTGGCTTGTCTGTGTCTGTTGAACTGTCTTTCCTGATTTGCCATGGATCATGGCTGTGTGATAACTGATAATGCTGATTGCATTTTCAGTATATCTGTGCGTCTGTACTCCGCTTGACATATCTGCAAATGTCAACTCGCAGGTTTTTAAAACCAATATTCACATTTCCAATTTTTATGACAGTAAAACTTTTCTTACATCTGAGAAAGCCAAAAATATATATGTATTTAGTTTGTTAACATTTAAAAACCAAATATTTTTTCTCCACCTTGTAGCCAAGGTGTGTACTGCAGTCTGTAGGGGCTTTGTCTCCCTGAGTGCTGTCACTCTAGTGTCATCTCCTTATTCAGTCATGTGGCAGGCCCAGGGGACCAGGGATTGATATTCTCCTTGAAGCTCACAAACTCCAGTGGTCACCGGAGGTATTGCAGACTCCTGGTGCCAAAAAGCAAATTTCCCCTTTGAAGTCCTTTAAAAACTATGAAATTACTCGGGCCAAATTATATTTTGGACTGTTCTTTTAAATTCTAATTATTTTTTTTTTTTCTGCATCACACAGAACAAGTTATAAGATTTTTTAAATTCCAATTGGGTCTGCATGTTTAGGTACCCAATGGTTCCAAAAGTCATGTTAAGTACCCAGTGCGCATGGTCTGGTTCCAAAAATCCCCCATAGTTTAATATGGCAGCCTCCACAAATTGCTTCATGCACCAATGAGAAGCTCTCATAGGAATCCATGGAACCTGTAAGCGGAAGCTGTCTCCAGGGCTGTGTCCGAATCAGCACCCTTCCATACTATTAGGTAGGCTTGTTGAGTAGACAGGACAAAAAAGTTGTTAAGTAAGTGAAATTTTCTCTAAATGTTGTATACTTTAAACCCCCGTATGATACACGCTGAGTACATTCGGGAGCACACTTCAAGAAGTACACAAACATTTTGGTCGTATAAATGTGACATGAAGCTTCATTTTAAAAATATTACGTGCAGCTTCGCTGACGTTTTCCTTCAAATACAACAAAGAAACACGTGACATGGTAAGGGTGGGGTGCAGGGTTGCCAGATCTTGCCAGAGACTTTATAGCCAAATCACGACTCAAAACTAGCCCAAAATTCTCTTAGACAAAACCAATGCATTTTACATAAAAATCGTCATATTTTTACTTTTTAAAATAAGTGTGTGCTTTGCAACTTTTCATTTTTACTCGTGACTGCATTTATTAAAATAACCGAATTTAGCTTTAAAACCGCGGACATGGCAACCCTGGTGGGACAGCTTACGATCTGCTACACAGTGCAAATTAAACAGCACACTTCTGCCAGTGCACTGTACGCAGGAGACGGGGCGCAGTAGATTGGGCTCTGATTCGGACACAGCCCAGTTCTTCTTACATATCTCGATAGGCAGGCCTCACTGGCAGAGCTCATGTTGCTGGTGTACAGTGTACAAAGAAAGGGTGATATAGCACACCCTAGTGGTGTCTCTGTGTTACTGCAGACACTGCTGGGGTTCTATCCTTTGAATCCAGTGACAACTTGTGGTTTCACCAGAGGAGGTTTCTCTAAGACAACAGGTGAAGCAGTGCTTCACCCAAAAAAATAAAATAAAATAAATAAATAAAAGAACATGCATAGCACACACAACACATCTTTATTTAATATTGAATTATCATCACAACTACCATTTCCCTTGTGAAGCTAAAAAAAAAGTGCCTCGATTCAAAAATGTGCCTTGTATCGTGAAAAACAAGCGCCACCCCTAGACTTTTAAAAGGAACTTCAGTGAAGCACTGCTTACTAGACCATTGGAAATCAATGGGGGACTTTATAAAATATGATGGATAATTGTGGATTATGACGCATTTTTTTAGCCCACCTGTGAATCACTGCCTCACTAATGTATTTCAATCATGCGTATTCTTGTGCGCGTTCTCGTCCTGATGATTGACATAATGTCTAACCATACAGAATAGGAGTTCATTTGTCCAGCAAGATATAATCATCCTACCCGCCAATTTTCCCTGTTGGTAGTAGAGACGTTAGTGTGTTACTGTAGCCTATTGAGAGAGAGAGAGAGAGAGAGAGAGAGAGAGAGAGAGAGAGAGCGATTTATTCAATTTATTCAATTTTTATGGTTGTGGCGTTGTCGGCGGTGATTTGTATATATTGTAAATAGTAAAAAAATTGTATCGGTATTGTAGCGTTATCTTTTTTGTTATTAAGCGATCTCAATATTTTTTTTAACCTCAGCTAGCTAGCTAATTGCTAACGCGATTTAGCTAGCTGACGTTAGCCAAAACTAGCTCACTTTTTGAAAAGGTAGCTATTTCAATTTAATTTGGCTCCAGTTGGAAGAAAATGGAATCTGCGAATGCGAATGTAACGTCAAACATCCTGGATCGGATTCTGCGGGATTCTTTTCAGTCGTTAAATTACGAAGAAAAACTGCGAGTGAAGGCCGAGGGAAGACCGAAGCCTCCTATCAATTTGGTCCAGCGAGTGGGCTCGGTGAGTCGGAGTTTTAAAGTACCAAGGTGGAGTGGCTAACTGGTAGCTTGCTAACGAACCGCCTGTATTGCTGGCCATGTGTCTTGTTCAAGTGCGCTGCTGCAGGAGATGTATGTTCAAAGTTTGCGAGAGATGGCTTTGAGGATTTGCGTAATTTCGACAGGTCTGTTAAGATTCATGGGAAATCGAAGGAGCATGTCAGTGCAACCGTGCAGTTGAGTCTTTTGGGAAATGTGAGAATCGAGCATTTAATTGATGAAGGTGCATGTATCCAATTAGCAAAGCACAATGAAATGGTGCGGAAAAATCGTGACATTCTCAGGAGGTTGGTTGATGCGATTGCATTCTTGGGTCGTCAGGAGCTGGCATTTAGGGGGCATGACGAGAGTGAAAATTCTGATAACAGAGGAAACTACAGGGAGTTGACTGAAATGCTTTCTTGCTATGATGACGTTCTGGCTGCACACTTGAAATCGTCCACTGTGTTCTCTGGCATGTCTAAGACGATTCAAAATGATCTGATCGAAGCTATTGCAGCTACGATGCAGCAGGAGATCAAGAGTGAAGTAACTGCTGCTCCTTTTTTTGCATGGCAAATAGATGAGACGACCGACATCTCTTGCAAAGCTCAGTTGTCCATAATTCTGTGTTATGTCGATGCTGCGGGAATAATTCAAGAGCGTTTCATTGGGTTCTTCGACGTGTCATCAGGCAGGGATGCAGAGTCGGTTTTTAAGTTTGTGGATTTAGAGATGGCTGGTTATGACTACAAGCAGAAACTGGTTGGACAAACGTACGATGGCGCAGCTGTCATGGCATCCTCATTAAATGGGCTTCAGGCGAAAGTAAAAGCAGTCGCACCGCACGCTGAGTTTGTTCATTGCTATGCTCACCGGCTCAATCTGGTGCTGAGTCAAGGAGCAAAATGCATACCCCAGGCCAAGATTTTTTTTGCTACTTTGTCGGGATTTTCCGCATTTTTCACGAAGTCAACGAAGCGGATGCTTTTGGATGCTTTTTTTGGAGGAAAGTGGTTGCTCTAGGCTGCCAAGAAATGCTCCAACACGCTGGAACTTTTCATCGCGGATTGTCAGCACAGTAGCAAATGACCACGAGAAGCTGCTTAGGACCTTTGAGAGGATGCTTGAATCTGAGATGGTGAGAGAGGAGGACACAATCAATGCTGCAAATGGGTTCATCAGAACATTGGAGGATTTTAATTTTGTTTTTATGTTGCTGACCTATGAGCAGATTTTGTCTGAGACAGGTGTGGTTTTTGATGTTGTGCAACAGAAGGCCACAGATGTTGTCTTTTGCAAAGCAAGGATTGACTCTCTTCTGTCCTTTGCAATGGAGAAGAAGTCTGATGCATCATTTCATATAATCTATGAAAAGGCTGTTGGCATGACAGAGGACCCGGAACATCATCCCAGGAAAAGACGACGCCTAGGAACAGGCTCACAGGCTCAGGATCCCAAGCAGCACTACAGGGATGTGTACATGGCTGTCTTGAACAACTTAATTGAGCAGATCACTCAGCGTTATGCTAACATGGAAAACATGCGCTTCCTTGAGCTGCTCAATCCAGCAAAGTTTGAGGACATGGCGATAAACTTCCCCTTTGAGGCATTTGATTGTCTGTTGAAAGGCTACGGGCATTTCTTTGATTCAGACAGGCTGAAGGCAGAGTTACAAGTTCTTTACTCTGACAGTGGGCTTCATACCAACAAGGGAAAACTCTGTGACCTCATTGCATTTTTTAAAAGTATTGAGCTGGACAAGGCAATGCCACAGGCTTTTCAACTCATGTGCTTAACTGTAACAATTGGAGTTACCTCAGCTGGTGTGGAGAGAAGCTTTTCATGTCTGAAGCGCTTGAAAACATACACACGCAATACCATGGGACAAGAACGACTAAGGAACTTGGCAGTGCTTGCAATTGAGCAAAAAATAATCAAGTCGTTGGAAAAAAATCCTTGCTGGTATGACAGTGATTGACAACTTCACCAAGAAAAATAGGAGGGCAGAATTAATTTACAAGGTGAGAGGAAGATGTAGTATTTTGGCTTATATCTTAAATTTGATTTTTAAAATATATTACTAAAAATTAATTTATTTAACATCTATTGCAGTAATAATGTATAACTACAATTAGTTGAAATGTGATAGCCTAAGTGCAGTTAACTAAAATAAATCTAATAAGAATTGAACCAAACCATTATTTTCCTATAACCTATGTACCAGGTCAGTGGTAACTAGTATTTCTTAGTGTAGAGGACACAGGATTTAAATGTAATTTAAATATGGATTAGATTTTGCAGGTTTTCATAACAAGTTATACCCATATTAATCATTTTTTGTATTTTGCATTTTGTAGTAAAATAGCATGATCGTCAGGAGGTGAGGAAAGCAGTCAGTAAGAAAGGATGTCATCAGGAGATGAGAAGTGTCAGATTTGGAAAATGAACTAAAGGGAAAGGGAAGGAAAACGGTGTAGCCTAGATAGGCCAGCTTAGCCTTCCTATCTTGTGGAGCAAGCTCAGAAGTCCAGCTCAGCCTGCCTGTTTCACTAACAGCAGCCCTCCTCAAGTTCAGCTCAGCTCTCCTGTGTCACTCACAAGCAGCCCGCCTCAGGTCTAGCTCAGCCCTCCTGTGTCACTCACAAGCAGCCCTCCTCAAGTCCAGCTCAGCCCTCCTCAGGTCTAGCTCAGCCCTCCTGTGTCACTCACAAGCAGCCCTCCTCAAGTCCAGCTCAGCCCTCCTGTGTTACTCACAAGCAGCCTTCCTCAAGTCCAGCTCAGCCCTCCTCAGGTCTAGCCCAGCCCTCCTGTGTCACTCACAAGCAGCCCTCCTCAAGTCCAGCTCAGCCCTCCTGTGTCACTCACAAGCAGCCTTCCTCAGGTCCAGCTCAACCCTCATCAAGTCCAGCTCAGCCCTCCTGTGTCACTCACAAGCAGCCCTCCTCAAGTCCAGCTCAGCCCTCCTGAGGTCTAGCTCAGCCCTCCTGTGCCACTCACAAGCAGCCCTCCTCAAGTCCAGGTCAACCCTCCTGTGTCACTCACAAGCAGCCCTCCTCAAGTCCAGCTCAGCACTCCTCAGGTCTAGCTCAGCCCTCCTGTGTCACTCACAAGCAGCCCTCCAAGTCCAGCTCAGCCCTCCTCAGGTCCAGCTCAGCCCTCCTGTGTCACTCACAAGCAGCCCTCCTCAAGTCCAGCTCAGCCCTCCTATACCACTCACAAGCAGCCTTCCTCAGGTCCAGCTCAGCCCTCATCAATTCTAGCTCAGCCCTCCTGTGTCACTCACAAGCAGCCCTCCTCAAGTCCAGCTCAGCCCTCCTATGCCACTCACAAGCAGCCTTCCTCAGGTCCAGCTCAGCCCTCCTCAGGTCCAGCTCAGCCCTCCTATGCCACTCACAAGCAGCCTTCCTCAGGTCCAGCTCAGCCCTCCTGTGCCACTCACAAGCAGCACTCCTCAAGTCCAGCTCAGCCCTCCTGTGTCACTCACAAGCAGCCCTCCTCAGGTCTAGCTCAGCCCTCCTATGCCACTCACAAGCAGCCTTCCTCAGGTCCAGCTCAGCCCTCATCAAGTCCAGCTCAGCCCTCCTGTGTCACTCACAAGCAGCCCTCCTCAAGTCCAGCTCAGCCCTCCTATGCCACTCACAAGCAGCCTTCCTCAGGTCCAGCTCAGCCCTCATCAAGTCCAGCTCAGCCCTCCTGTGTCACTCACAAGCAGCCCTCCTCAAGTCCAGCTCAGCCCTCCTATGCCACTCACAAGCAGCCTTCCTCAGGTCCAGCTCAGCCCTCCTGTGTCACTCACCAGCAGCCCACCTCAGGTCTAGCTCAGCCCTCCTGTGTCACTCACAAGCAGCCCTCCTCAAGTCCAGGTCAGCCCTCCTCAGGTCTAGCTCAGCCCTCTTGTGTCACTCACAAGCAGCCCTCCTCAAGTCGAACTCAGCCCTCCTCTGGTCCAGCTCAGCCCTCCTGTGTCACTCACCAGCAGCCCACCTCAGGTCCAGCTCAGCCCTCCTGTGTCACTCACCAGCAGCCCTCCTCAAGTCCAGCTCAGCCCTCCTATGCCACTCACAAGCAGCCTTCCTCAGGTCCAGCTCAGCCCTCCTGTGCCACTCACAAGCAGCCCTCCTCAGGTCTAGCTCAGCCCTCCTGTGCCACTCACAAGCAGCCTTCCTCAGGTCCAGCTCAGCCCTCCTGTGCCACTCACAAGCAGCCCACCTCAGGTCTAGCTCAGCCCTCCTGTGTCACTCACAAGCAGCACTCCTCAAGTCCAGCTCAGCCCTCCTCAGGTCTAGCTCAGCCCTCTTGTGTCACTCACAAGCAGCCCTCTTCAAGTCGAACTCAGCCCTCCTCTGGTCCAGCTCAGCCCTCCTGTGTCACTCACCAGCAGCCCTCCTCAAGTCCAGCTCAGCCCTCCTATGCCACTCACAAGCAGCCTTCCTCAGGTCCAGCTCAGCCCTCCTGTGCCACTCACAAGCAGCCCTCCTCAGGTCTAGCTCAGCCCTCCTATGCCACTCACAAGCAGCCTTCCTCAGGTCCAGCTCAGCCCTCATCAAGTCCAGCTCAGCCCTCCTGTGTCACTCACAAGCAGCCCTCCTCAAGTCCAGCTCAGCCCTCCTATGCCACTCACAAGCAGCCTTCCTCAGGTCCAGCTCAGCCCTCATCAAGTCCAGCTCAGCCCTCCTGTGTCACTCACAAGCAGCCCTCCTCAAGTCCAGCTCAGCCCTCCTATGCCACTCACAAGCAGCCTTCCTCAGGTCCAGCTCAGCCCTCATCAAGTCCAGCTCAGCCCTCCTGTGTCACTCACAAGCAGCCCTCCTCAAGTCCAGCTCAGCCCTCCTATGCCACTCACAAGCAGCCTTCCTCAGGTCCAGCTCAGCCCTCCTGTGTCACTCACCAGCAGCCCACCTCAGGTCTAGCTCAGCCCTCCTGTGTCACTCACAAGCAGCCCTCCTCAAGTCCAGGTCAGCCCTCCTCAGGTCTAGCTCAGCCCTCCTATGCCACTCACAAGCAGCCTTCCTCAGGTCCAGCTCAGCCCTCCTGTGCCACTCACAAGCAGCCCTCCTCAGGTCTAGCTCAGCCCTCCTATGCCACTCACAAGCAGCCTTCCTCAGGTCCAGCTCAGCCCTCATCAAGTCCAGCTCAGCCCTCCTGTGTCACTCACAAGCAGCCCTCCTCAAGTCCAGCTCAGCCCTCCTATGCCACTCACAAGCAGCCTTCCTCAGGTCCAGCTCAGCCCTCATCAAGTCCAGCTCAGCCCTCCTGTGTCACTCACAAGCAGCCCTCCTCAAGTCCAGCTCAGCCCTCCTATGCCACTCACAAGCAGCCTTCCTCAGGTCTAGCCCAGCCCTCCTGTGTCACTCACCAGCAGCCCACCTCAGGTCTAGCTCAGCCCTCCTGTGTCACTCACAAGAAGCCCTCCTCAAGTCCAGGTCAGCCCTCCTCAGGTCTAGCTCAGCCCTCTTGTGTCACTCACAAGCAGCCCTCCTCAAGTCGAACTCAGCCCTCCTCTGGTCCAGCTCAGCCCTCCTGTGTCACTCACCAGCAGCCCACCTCAGGTCCAGCTCAGCCCTCCTGTGTCACTCACCAGCAGCCCTCCTCAAGTCCAGCTCAGCCCTCCTATGCCACTCACAAGCAGCCTTCCTCAGGTCCAGCTCAGCCCTCCTGTGCCACTCACAAGCAGCCCTCCTCAGGTCTAGCTCAGCCCTCCTGTGTCACTCACCAGCAGCCCACCTCAGGTCTAGCTCAGCCCTCCTGTGTCACTCACAAGCAGCACTCCTCAAGTCCAGCTCAGCCCTCCTCAGGTCTAGCTCAGCCCTCTTGTGTCACTCACCAGCAGCCCTCCTCTGGTCCAGCTCAGCCCTCCTGTGTCACTCACCAGCAGCCCTCCTCAAGTCCAGCTCAGCCCCTCCTATGCCACTCACAAGCAGCCTTCCTCAGGTCCAGCTCAGCCCTCCTGTGCCACTCACAAGCAGCCCTCCTCAGGTCTAGCTCAGCCCTCCTATGCCACTCACAAGCAGCCTTCCTCAGGTCCAGCTCAGCCCTCATCAAGTCCAGCTCAGCCCTCCTGTGTCACTCACAAGCAGCCCTCCTCAAGTCCAGCTCAGCCCTCCTATGCCACTCACAAGCAGCCTTCCTCAGGTCCAGCTCAGCCCTCATCAAGTCCAGCTCAGCCCTCCTGTGTCACTCACAAGCAGCCCTCCTCAAGTCCAGCTCAGCCCTCCTATGCCACTCACAAGCAGCCTTCTTCAGGTCCAGCTCAGCCCTCATCAAGTCCAGCTCAGCCCTCCTGTGTCACTCACAAGCAGCCCTCCTCAGGTCCAGCTCAGCCCTCCTGTGTCACTCACAAGCAGCCCTCCTCAGGTCTAGCTCAGCCCTCCTATGCCACTCACAAGCAGCCTTCCTCTGGTCCAGCTCAGCCCTCATCAAGTCCAGCTCAGCCCTCCTGTGTCACTCACAAGCAGCCCTCCTCAGGTCCAGCTCAGCCCGCCTGTGTCACTCACAAGCAGCCCGCCTCAGGTCCAGCTCAGCCCTCCTGTGTCACTCACCAGCAGCCCACCTCAGGTGTAGCTCAGCCCTCCTGTGTCACTCACAAGCAGCCCTCCTCAAGTCCAGGTCAGCCCTCCTCAGGTCTAGCTCAGCCCTCTTGTGTCACTCACAAGCAGCCCTCCTCAAGTCGAACTCAGCCCTCCTCTGGTCCAGCTCAGCCCTCCTGTGTCACTCACCAGCAGCCCACCTCAGGTCTAGCTCAGCCCTCCTGTGTCACTCACAAGCAGCACTCCTCAAGTCCAGCTCAGCCCTCCTGTGCCACTCACAAGCAGCACTCCTCAAGTCCAGCTCAGCCCTCCTCAGGTCTAGCTCAGCCCTCTTGTGTCACTCACAAGCAGCCCTCCTCAAGTCGAACTCAGCCCTCCTCTGGTCCAGCTCAGCCCTCCTGTGTCACTCACCAGCAGCCCTCCTCAAGTCCAGCTCAGCCCTCCTATGCCACTCACAAGCAGCCTTCTTCAGGTCCAGCTCAGCCCTCATCAAGTCCAGCTCAGCTATCTTGTGTCACTCACAAGCAGTACTTTGTACACTTAAGTTGATATTTAAATTTTAATTAAATAACATTTAAACTGCCTATGAAATGTTTTTGCCCAGTATTTGCACTTAAAATATGCAATTGCACTTGAGATACTCTGCATATTTACTCTTGAAAAACTGCTGAATAAATATGTTAAATGTATATTGTCTTTGTTTTCATTTAAATTTACCCAATTCAAATATTGTCTGTTTTTATAGGTGTGGTGAAATGACAGTTAAAATATCAACTTTACAGAAGTGTAAATCTACAGTAAATTGCTGACTACTGAGTTGCACTATTACTTTTGATATGTCAAAATACAGGTGATTACTGTAATTCTACAGCAGCATATCACAGTAATTCCATGGTCAGGTTGACTGAAATTGCAGCACACAGTTATTTCATAAAGATTTACTGATAATACGATATGGAAATTACTGTGAAAGTAATGCAATTAGTAGCCAGAAATTTACTGTAAATTTATTTTGGTCAGCAGCCGCCACTGGGTTTCACCCACTGTAAACAGACTAAGCAGTATTAAGCATCTATAGTGTTTGTACACTAGAAGCAGGTTTATCTAGATGTTCATATCCTGTATGCAGTATACAAATCAATGCATAATCTTTTGTTTTGCCAGTGGTCACTTACTGAGTGGAATCATTAAAAGACATATTGTTCATTTTATTCAAATATTTTTTACAACTTCAAACATTGCATGAGTGCGCTTGTCTGACATGTCAATAGTCAATAAACTGACAAGATTCTGATTTATTTTCAGTCAAGTAATTTGGACATTAAATTGTATCTAGGAACCTCTACGGTGTGACTATTACGATAAGTAATTCTGACTGCAGTGATACTGTTCATTTTTAATTCTTAATTCATCACCATTGAGATCAGACTGGCTGATTGCTGTATCAGACAAATGTACAAGGAACTTTTGTCATTCATTTTTTGTTATTTACTTTAATTTTAATAAGTACAGCGCTGTAATTTCTCACTCCCACCCCCTCTCCCCCTCCATCTCTCTCCCTCTGCCTCCTCCCTCTCTCTCCCCCTCCCTCTCTCTCCTCTCTCCCTCTCTCTCCTCCCTCTCTCTCTCCCCCTTTCCCTCCCTTCTCCCTCTCTCTCCCCCCTCCTTCTCTCTCCCCCTCTCTCCCTCGCTCTCTCTCCTCTCTCTCTCTCTCTCTCTCTCTCTCTCTCTCTCTCTCTCTCTTTCAGACAGTGAAGATGTGAGGCTGGTGGATGGTGGCAGCCCCTGTGCTGGGAGAGTGGAGGTTTTCCATCAGGGACAGTGGGGGACAGTGTGTCATGATGGCTGGGATATGACAGATGCTGGGGTGGTGTGTAGACAGCTGGGCTGTGGAGATTCTGTAGGAGCACCAGTACATGCTTTCTTTGGAGAAGGGTCTGGGCCCATATGGATGTCTGCAGTGTCCTGCACGGGATCAGAATCCAGACTGGAGGAGTGTGGGCATGTAGGATGGAGCAAAAGTTACTATTATCATGGATACGATGCTGGAGTGAGCTGCGCAGGTAGGACTCTGTTATTCAGCTCTTTTAACGTTCTTATACCAACACAGCACATTGGATTTAAATGGGAATATATTACTTTTTGTAAACCAATATATTATAATACATACTGTTGAGAGCATTTAATGTATGCCACAACTGTAGTGAATGTAGCTGTTTGCTATTTTTTTATTTTGTGAAGGACACATCTTGCTGTGGCTAGCTATTGTGTGTGTGCCCTCTGGAGCTTGTGTGTGCCCTCTGGTAGTCTTTTGTGCCCACTGGTAGTCTTTCATATGCCCTCGTAGTCTTTTGTGACTCGAGACCGGACTATGTGTGACTCCGGGTGGGGTTTAGTGTGACTCCAGGTGGCATTTTGTCTGACTCCATACAGGACTTTGTGTGACTCTGGGTGGGGTTTTGTGTGTCATTCTGGGAGGCTTGGATCCTTGTATGCCAGCATTTTAATGTATTATAGCGTTATTTGTGTCATTTTACTGAGTCCTTTAAGTATGCCATGGCTTGGTTCATTGTTTTCCCTGTTGCATACAAACGGTAAGGTGGACTTTGTGTTTACTGGGGTATAACCTGAAGATCTGCCACAAGTGGGAGGGACAACGTACTTGCAGATGCCCTCTCAGTTGTAAGTTGTGTCTTATTGTAGAGCTTACATTTTATTCCTGTAATTGTGGTTGCCTTGATAGGCATCCATCTTAAGGAGGGTGGTGTTATGTCCTTGACCAGCTTGTCTAACTTCAGGTGTGTTTATGTGGGTGTGATTGTTTCTCAGAGACACTGGCTGAGGCTCTATAAAAGAGTCATTTATATGGAGCTTAATGACTGACAAAAGTATTTGAATTGAATTTAGTATATTTTAATTATATATGTGTGACTTTTCATAAACTTGAATTTTTTTGGCTGTATTTCATAAATTTGCATTTAAACAAAATTCAGATTTTCAAAAATCAGATCCATAAAGACAAATCTTATTCAAATTTCTGAAATTCTGATTTTAAAAAATTCAGATCCATAAATACGAATCTCTCTTATTCAAATTTCTGAAATTCTGATTTTAAAATTCATATCCATAAATACAAATCTCTCTGATTCTAATTTCTGAAATTCTGATTTTAAAAATCAGATCCATAAATACAAATCTCTCGGATTCAAATTTTGAAATTCTGATTTTAAAATTCAGATCCATAAATACAAAGCTCTCTAATTCAAAGTTCTAAAATTCAGATTGAAATTCTGATTTTATGTTAACTAGGCCAAAGGTGAAGCTTCCGGGCTTCCCAGGAAAAGTAGAAGCGTTCGGAACTGTCAAACTCGCATTTAGCCAATCACAGATCTGCTAGACTTCAGCTAGCGGCGGCAAGCGCAGCAACGCTGTTCTATCACGCCATGGTGCAGATGACGAGCCGTAACGTTAACGAGGTAATTATATAGTTATATAGCCTACGTTAGTTATATACAGGTTGATAACACTCAAAGCGCTGTATTGCTACTAGTGTGATATATTTTGCGTTAGCTAAAGATCGGATGTAGCTACCTGCCTGCGGAAAACATTTTACAATTCGACCACTGTAGCTAACCACTGACAGCAAGCAAACATAGCCTAAGGCTGGCATAGGTAGAGAACATTAGCTAACGCAAAATAGTCACACTAGTAGAATACAGCGTTTTGAGTGTTTATCAACCCTGTATATAGCTAACTAACGTATATAACTATATACTTACCTGGTCCGTGTAACGTTTTTCAATTTGATTACCTGATGCATATAGGCTATCTCAAATTGATTCGCCAAGGTAACTCATGTGCCTGGCTTAGCAACCCACTGGATTTGCACTGACTTGGCTGGTCACTGGCATTCCTAGGCTGGTCACTCACGTACAAACACAATAAAAAACAAACACCAACCAACTCACAAAACATTTGTCTAAAAATGGCAAATGCAATCATAGTAAATAAACCATAGGCTATGCGAGTAATTGTGCAGATGTCAGTCAACAGCAACACTAACAGCATCAGTGTTTAGCCCAAATGTATCGAGGCTAGCCTACAGCAGTAGATGAATTGGATAAATCTGAAAGCTCATCCAATGACACAATGTCTAAAAGGCTACTGCCTACATTCTCAGCACTGAATAGTAGGATTGTTCCTGTCAAAAAGTTAAATAGTTCTGCCCCATGTTGGATTCCGACCGAGATTTCAGGGTATAGCCTAAGCAGGAATTCCACTGGGCTACCTAGATATCATAAAATTTTACTTTGACAAGCCAGTTGTGGATCTCTTATCCACGGTGGCCCCCTAGTGGTAGTCGTCGACATCCCAATTACAGTAGGCCTAATCATATTTCTCTGAAATTATAAATTACAGGTTAAACCCCAAAAGTTCTGTAACCTTCATCTTGGCACAGCCACATAAATGCATAAAACCCACCGTTTCTAGTCTACATCAAAAATCATTTTCACATATAGGAACAATAATAGGCTAGGCCTACCTGATATTATTGAAAAGTTGTAGGCTATAAACAAACTTTCGATTATAGTTCGCCAATGTCCAATGAAGTTGACATTTCCAGAGTGACCACCTATCGCACGTGTGGCTGTAATAGCCTACATTGCTGTGGATGTAAAAACATAGCCTACCTTTTAACGTAGGCCTATTCAAATGCTATAGAGCCTATATAGCCTACAAACAATAGGCTACGTATTGTTATGCCTAGGCTACATATAGGCTTATTGTGACAAATTTATTCTGCTGCAAATGTCTGATGGTAGGTTATAGGCCTCTTCTTCAATTCGAAGTTTAAAACATGGATGTGCTGCAGTAAATCGTTTTTGAGATTTGACACTTGGGCAGTTGGGCTAAATAAGACAAGTAGCCTAGCAAATAGGTGAAAATTGCTTCTGGTGGGCCAAAGTTAATGAGGTTAATGATTTCCTAAGTCCTTCGCTTGAATTGAACGACTGTTGCCTCGTGGATAGCTGCAGACTCAAACTGCAAATGCAAGAGAGATGATAAATTAGCCTAATTCAGAAATTGTAAAACATAAATAAATCGTCAATCCAGTGGGTTGCCATGATAGGTACGCGAGTGACCAGCCTAGGAATGCCAGTGACCAGCCAGGTCAGTTGCAAAATGCAAATCCAGTGGGTTGCTAAGCCAGGCACATGAGCTACCAGCCTCAGCGAATCAATAGAGGGCTTCTCATTTACCACCACCGGCTTATCAGCTGCTAGATCATTTGCCAGCTTCGAGTAAGATATGCTCCTCTCAGTAGTCTTATTGTTGGCACTTATCCTGCACCCTGAACGTCAAGGTAAAAGGCTAAGCCAGCGACTAATAAGAAAGAAGTCTTTGTTATCGCTACCCTACGGTCATGGTTGAGTCCGTCCATTGATCGTTGAGAAACTACCCTGGTTTACCCACCCACACCAATAATGCAATTTTCAACTTTCAAAAGACAAACGGTAAATCAAAAAATTAGAAAAACAAGTTTGAATGGTTCATTTTCCTTTTATTTCAGGGATAAAAAATGGAAATTGAAATATTGAATCCAATTGTCAATTTTTCAATTTTAGATGCATCAGGAAATCAAATTGATAAACGTTACACGGATAGCTGAAGTCTAGCAGCTCTGTGATTGGCTAAATGCGAGTTCGACAGTTCCGAGCGCTTCTACTTTTCCTGGGAAGCCCGGATGCTTCACCTTCAGCCTAGTTAACATAAAATCAGAATTTCAATCTGAATTTTAGAACTTTGAATTAGAGAGCTTTGTGTTTATGGATCAGAATTTTTAAAACCTGAATTTCAGAAATGTCAATCAGAGATTTGTATTTATG
This sequence comes from Synaphobranchus kaupii, assembly GCA_029718625.1. Taxonomy (NCBI): domain Eukaryota; kingdom Metazoa; phylum Chordata; class Actinopteri; order Anguilliformes; family Synaphobranchidae; genus Synaphobranchus; species Synaphobranchus kaupii. The sequence continues at coordinate 55,541,644 of CM056385.1, forward strand.
GATCAGAATTTTTAAAATCTGAATTTCAGAAATTTGAATCCGAGAGATTTGTATTTATGGATCTGAATTTTTAAAACCTGAATTTCAGAAATGTGAATCAGAGATTTGTATTTATGGATCTGAATTTTTAAAATCTGAATTTCAGAAATTTGAATCCGAGAGATTTGTATTTATGGATCTGAATTTTTAAAATCTGAATTTCAGAAATTTGAATCAGATAAATTTGTATTTATGGATCTGAATTTTTAAAATCTGAATTTCAGAAATTTGAATAAGAGAGATTTGTATTTATGGATCTGAATTTTTAAAATCTGACTTTCAATCTTTGTTTAAATGCAAATTTATGAAATACAGCACAAAAAAATTCAAGTTTATGAAAAGTCACACGTATATAATTCAAATATACTAAATTAAAATTCAAATACTTTTGTCAGTTATTGAGCTCCATACATTTACAATATAAAATATATGAAACGATTTACATCTTGCATCCAAGTCAAATTTAAATAGAGATGTTTAAAAGTCAAAGTCTCTCTCTCTCTCTCTCTCTCTCTCTCTCTCTCTCTCTCTCTCTCAGGTGGAGGTTGTGTTGTGAGAGCTCTTGTTTGTTACTTAAATTTCTATTCTATTTCTTTACTATTTGACTTGTTTTACTACTGATTTAAACTGTTACTTAGCTGTTTCGGTTTAGTGGGATACAGGAGACTTATTTCGGGAAAGGGGGGTATTCGGGGGTTTCGGTAGGTTAGGTGGGGTTTTTTTTAAGCTTGAGACGCCGTGATGGCGTCTCAGCTAGGAGGAGAGACTTTGTCTCTCCACCATGGGATAAGGTGCGTTACTGTGTTGTATGCTTTGGGAAATTTGCCGGTATGATGAAAATGATTCCTTTGGGTTGCAAAAACACTAATTTGAAACATACAGTCAAGCCGGAAAGTCTCCCCACCCCTTTCACCTTCTCCACGTTTTATTACGTCACAGACTTATACTACAATAGATTGAGTTCATTTTTTGCCTCAAACATCTACACACAATAGCCAATAATGACGAAGTGAAAACAGGTTTTTAGAAAATATGCAATTTTATTTTACTGACAAAAATAGGTTATTTAGGGGTTACATATCTGTGCACACCCTTAGCCTAATACTTGGTTGCTGCACCTTTGGCAGCGATTACAGCTTCAAGGCATCTTGGGAAAGAAGCTACGAGCTTGGCACACTTGTTTCTGGACATTTTTGCCCATTCCTCTTGGCATATCCTTGCAAGCTCCGTCAGGTTGGATGGGGAGCGTCGGTACACAGCCATTTTCAGCTCTTTCCACAGATGTTCAATTGGATTCAGGTCTGGGCTCTGGCTGGGCCACTCAAGGACATGCACAGACCTTCTCTGAAGCCACTCCTTTGTTCTCTTGGCTGTGTGCTTCGGGTCGTTGTCATGTTGGAAGGTAAACCTTCGCCCCAGTCTGAGGTCCAGAGCGCTCTGGAGCAGGTTTTCTTCAAGGATCTCGGTGTACTTAGCTGCATTCATCTTTCCCTCTATCAGGACTAGTCGCCCCGTTCCCGCTGCTGAAAAACATCCCCACATCATGATGCTGCCCCGCCATGCTTCACTGTAGGGATGGTATTAGCCAGGTGATGAGCGGTGCCTGGTTTCCTCCAGATGTGACGCTTGGTATTCAGGCCAAAAAGTTCAATTTTGGTTTCATCAGACCAGAGACTCTTGATTCTCATGGTTTGAGAGTCCTCTAGGTGCCTTTTGGCAAACTCCAAGCCAGCTGTGATGTGCCTTTTACTAAGGAGGGGCTTCCATCTGGCCACTACCATAAAGGTCTGATTGGTGGAGTGCTACCTGGATGGTTGATCTTCTGAAAGGTTCTCCCATCTCCACAAGGATACGCTGGAGCTCTGTCAGAGTGACCCTCGGGTTCCTGCTCACCTCCCTGGCCAAGGCCCGTCTTCCCCGATTGCTCAGTTTGGCCGGGCGGCCAGGTCTAGGAAGATTCTTGGTGGTTCCAAACTTCTTCCATTTACGAATGATGGTGGCCACGGTGCTCATTGGGACCTGTAAAGCTGCAGAGATTTTTCCGCACCCTTCTCCAGATCTATGCCTTGACACAATCCTGTTTCTGAGGTCTGCAGATAATTCCTTTGACCCCATGGCTTGGAGTTTGCTCTGACATGCACTGTCAACTGTGGGACCTTATATAGGCAGGTGTTGGCAATCCCCAATCATGTCCAATCAATTGAATTTATCACAGGTGGACTCCAATTAAGTTGTAGAAACATCTCAAGCAGTATCAGTGGAAACAAAATGCACCTCAGCTCACTTTTGGGTGTCATATCAAAGGGTGTGCACACTTGTGTACATATGATATTTTAAATTTTGATTTTTAATAAATTAGCACAAATGTCTAAAAACCTGTTTTCACTTTGTCATTATGGGCTATTTTGTGTAGAATTTTGAGACAAAAAATGAACTCAATCTATTGTAGAATATGTCTAACGTAATAAAACGTAGAGAAGGTGAAAGGGGTGGGGAGACTTTCCGGCTTGACTGTATCTTGTTGTTTCACAGACAGATTTATATGTTTTTAAAATCGGACACAAAAACATTGGATATTTCTTTTAGGGTGAGACATGGGGACAGCTCCTTTATAATTTTTGCTAGCACGAACAGTTTACGCTGTTTTGAATGTGGAGACATAAAAAACGATCTTGCCCTCACAAAGAAAGGAATTCTGGTGAGGATTCAAATAAGCCGGCTGGTGAAGAGACCGGTGCGGGCTCAGATGAACGGCCCAGTGAGGAGCCTAAAGGTGAGGCTGAGGCAGAAAAGCAGGGCGGCGATGATATTGGTGTTGGATCGGAGGAGCGTAGTGAGAAGGCCGAGGCAGAAAAGCAGGGCGGCGAGGATATTGGTGTTGGTTCGGAGGAGTATAGGAAGAAGGCTGAGGCAGAGTCAACTGTACCGGGTGGTGACGATGTGGGTGAGCAGGAAAATGGCGTCAACTGAAAGGAAAAGATGCGACAAAAGGAAAAACAGTAAATGTACTCAATTTCTTTCCCGACAGTGATAAATTCATGTGTTTGGTGAAACAAATTATGAGTAACGCTAGCATGAATGAACTATCCACTCAGAAAAGATTCCGATTGAAAAACATTGCACAGTTGTTCGAAAGTTGAGGTCAAAGTCTAAAATTGCGAAATAATAATGGCTTGTGGGCACTTTTCTTTCACTTTTTCCCTGCTTTCACGGTGTCATGTATGTTTTTTTCTTTTACTAATTTCCCTCATGGAGACATTAAGAATGGGTTCGCTTAATGTTAATGGTGCCAGAGATGGGGTGAAGAGGGGTCTAGTGGCAGAGGTGATGCAACAAAAAAGACTAAATGTGCTGTTTTTGCAAGAGACTCATAGTAATGATGAAAATGAGACGGATTGGAAACTATGGTGGGAAGGAGATTGCTTTTTGAGTCACGGGACAAATTTTAGTGCTGGGGTTGCCATTTTATTTTGATCTGCTCTTAATGTTAAAGTTCTGGCTAAGGAGGAAATTGTTAAAGGAAGATTGTTATTAGTGCAGGCAGAAATATTGGGGATTTCTTATGTTTTTAGTAACATATATGCTCCAAATGTGGGGACAGATAGAGAGTCACTGTTTGAACAGTTACATCAGAAACCTTTAGGAATTGTAGATAGTGATGTATATTTTATTATAGGGGGTGACTGGAATTGCACATTAGAGCATACAAAGGACAGAAATGGTGAAGAGCCTCATTTTAGATCTGCTGAGACACTTAAGAAGCTTTTTAAACCAGTTTGATATGTGTGATGTGTGGAGAGAACAGCACTTTGACTTTGAAAGTACCTATATTTAAATCATATTGCAAATGCACTGCCTGGCCAAAAAAAAGTCGCAGTTGCACCAGTCATGCATAGTGCCCACTGTACAAGCCTCTGGAGGCAGTGTTATGATCTGGGGTTGCTTCAATTGGTCAGGTCTAGGCTCAGCAATGTTATGCAGCAATAAAATTAAGTCAGCTGAGTACCTGAATGTACTGAATGACCAGGTTATCCCATCAATGGACATAATCCAGGATGACAATGCCAAGATTCAACGGGCTCAAATTGTGAAAGAGTGGTTCAGGGAGCATGAGGAATCATTTTCACACATGAATTGGCCACCAGAGTCCTGACCTTAACCCCATTGAAAGTCTTTGGGATGTGCTGGAGAAGATTTCACGGAGTGGTTCGACTCTCCCATCGTCAATACAAGATCTCGGCCAAAAATTAATGCAAGTCTGGACGGAAATAAATGTTGTGACGTTGCATAAGGTTGTCGAAACAATGCCACGACGAATGCGCGCCATAATCAAAGCTAAAGGCGGGTCCAACAAAATATTACAGTGTGCAACTTTTTTTTTGGCCGGACAGTGTATAACTGCATTGAGGAAGACTATAAAAGCAAGTAAAGGAAAAAGGGTGAAGAAGGTCAAATAGAAAAATGATCGTGCATCACAGAGTGTTTTCCTCATTCTGCCTGTTTTTACTGATTTCTTTTTTCTTCTCTATTTCTAATCTAATGCAGGGGCTAAAGGGTGGTTCCTTAAATATAAATGGTGGGAGAGATAGGCTGAAGAGGGCTCTGGTTAAGGAGGTTGTTCAACAGAAAAAATTGGATGTCATTTTACTTCAGGAAACACACAGTGACCAAGATAATGAAATAGATTGGGGCTTATGGTAGGAGGGTTCACACATCCTAAGTCATGGAACCAACTTTAGTGGGGGGGTAGCTATACTCTTTGCTGCTGGCTTGGATGTAAACATACTTTCTTCTACTGAACTAGTGAATCAGGGCTCTGATAGATTATCTTTTTTTATGGAATTAAGGGAGCAGGTGGTACAGCTCAACCTAGACTGTATAGTAATGGGTGGGGACTGGAACTGTACACTACAGTTTATAGGATAGGATGCAGATAGGATGCAGTGTTCATTTTGGCAGTGTTTTAAACTGACTTTTTTGTTCTAGTCATGTGAGAAAATTGCAAGTGAGTTTTAATCACATTTAGTCCATTTTATCTTTCATAATTTCAGTTTATTTTAGTTGACAAAAAACTATCTGGACATTTCATCTCCTTTTAGTCATCAATAGCTATGGACATATGGTCTAGTTTTAGTCCACAAAAATTATGTGGACATTTTAGTCTAGTTTTAGTCGATAACAAATATGGACATGTTCTTCTAATTTTAGTCAACAAAAACTCTGAGCATTTTAGTCTCGTTTTGGACAACAATAAATCTGAACATTTTAGTCTAAAAAAACTAAACATTTTTGTTGACAAAAACTCAAGTCTAATTTTCGTAAAAGCAGGCTGTTCAAAGTGGACACAAAATGGTAAAAGGTTGTAGGCAGGTTGTATGATCAGGTACACTATTTTCCAGTGAAGGGGGATACCAATCATTTTAATAATTCAAATGTGTTACTTATATCACCACGGACAGCTGAAGTAAATATTTGCAGAGTGTTTGCTACTTTATCCATACAGCAAATAGTTAGCCTTGCCCCCTGTGCCCACCAAATGGTTAATATTATATTACATTATATAATATTTTATGTTCTCCTATAATTTTTGTCCATGCATTTAAACCCAAGTTAACTTTATTTCTTACACTGCTTACACATTGAACTAGGTAATTAAGGTAATTTGGATGTAAATGTTCAAAGGTTTAGCTCCCATTGAGAAAGTTCACACAATTACAGACTAAGGGATAGGGATAACTATTTTCTCTGTCTTGAGGGATATTGTAATATATATGCAGAAATATTTATTAAACTGTCCAACACTATTTTTGATTTTATAGATTTCATAATATCCCCTTTAAGTTGTAGGCTAATGCTGAGTGGCTAGCTGATGCAGCACCTGTTTTATTATTAATAAGTTGAGACATGTAACATTATTTATTTGGCATATTTGTATTGATTTATTGAATCCACCAAAAATGCCACACATCAGAATAAAATAAAATAAAAATTTAAACCTGAAACATAAATCAATGAATCAATCAATAGCCTTGCAATGCCAACCACACCCAGTGCTCACACAAGTAAATTCCCCCATCACCAGTTCCATTCATTAACATTACTTCAGTGATTCATTTTAAGGAAAGCACTCCTTTCCAGAGTGAGCCTTGCCCTGTTTCGGTGGCCACAGGTAAGGCCACCTGTGGCACTAAAAACCCGCTCTGCAAAGGCCTGGGATGCAGGCATCACTAACAGGTGCAGGGCAAGAGGTTTTAGATGAGGATAAATAGTTGAACTCTGCTTATATCCTACAGGAGTTTTCAAAATGTTTATAATTTATAATTTCAGATAAATATGAATAGGCTACAATAATTTGGACGTGAACTACTACCACTTGGGAACGACCGTGGATAGGGCAAGCATAATTGACGAGGAGTAATAATGAACGCAAATCTATAGTTTTCTTATTCCAGGACATGACATTCTGCAGAAATATAGCCCAGCTATTATTACAAAATGAGCTGGAATTCTTAGAGCAAGTTGCAAGTATTCGACGTGGCTTTTTACATGTTTAGATTCCTACGCTTTTCTTATCAACTCATAGGCTACGGCTAAACGTCCCATTGCACAACAGTAGGTCTATAGCCTACATAGCTACAGTATTTGCTGATGTGTCCTGATGGAGATATTGTATTTATGCCAAAACATGAAGTTAATTTATTCACTTATAGAATGTAGGCCTACTCAAATTCTCAGTTTGTGCAGAGAAATACCTAGATTTTTTATTTAGGTTTTATTTATTTATTTATTTTTTAATTATTTGGCTTGTTATAAGGCCTAAATTTCTGCATAACACAGGTTACTTTACAAGTCACATGCACACTGCAGCAATTTGTGCAACAGTATTTTGGGGTAAAAACTCTGTCTGCCTCGGATAGAAACATGTGCCTTGTTCGCCCAAACTTGTGGCAACAAATAGTCTAAATGTTTTGACATTTTAAGTGAAACATTACATGCAGTGCAATTAGTCTACGTAGACCGTATTTCGTTTGCCAGACCAATAACTTTTGAGAAATGCATCCACATTAATCAATTTCCATGTTGTCTTTGAATTTGCAACTGATATGAAACTTATGAAATAAAATGTTTTATATATGGAACATGTACGTTGTAGACGCATTTTAGCTGGGCAAAAAAAAAAACTAAAAGAAATCTTAGATGCTCAGATCTGATTTAGCGGCTCCTTGGATGATCTAATAGACGTCTAGTGCCTAGTGGGGATTATGATACAAGCTATGGTAAAGGCATAAAAGTATGGTAAACTGTTAAATGTTGGCTACGAGTTGGTAAGAAAAGTGAAGGTAGTCCTATCTAAACATATAAAAAGCCACATGGAATACTTGCAATTTGCTCGAAGAATTCCAGTTCATTTTGTAATTATAGCTGGGCTATATTTCTATGGAATGCGATGTCGCACCTGGAATAAGAAAACGATGGGTTTGCGTTCATTATTACTCCTTGTCAGTTGTGCTTACCCTATCCACGGTCACCCCCTAGTGGTAGTAGTTCACATCCCAATTATAGTAGGCCCTATATTTCCCTGAAATTATAAATTAATTGTCGTTTTGAAATATATAAATAGTTTCAACTCTGTCACATTTGGTCTTCCATATACAATCACTATAATATCTCAAAATCCATTTATAATGCGTTGAGTGAAACAGCAGGTGGGATACTGTGCAAAAAAAAAGTTCAAATGCAAACTGAAATGTAGGCCAATTACATTACATTACAATCATTTGCCAGACGCTTTTATCCAAAGCGACATACAATAAGTGCATATTGAAGGTCATTGACGCGACTACAAAGCAAATCCGACAAAGCACAGCTTTCTCACAGCGTAGCAGCTATCCCTAGTAATAAGCATGAGAAGTACACAGTCAGCTATACATTCTGAACTATAGAATAACCAAAAAATACAAGTTAAATATAAACAGGAAGCGAATACTATAGAATGGCCCTATAGGTATAATTTTAGTCGAGGTGGAGTCTGAAAAAGTGCGTTTTCAGACCACGCCGAAAAACACAGTGTTTCAGCTGAGTGCAGCAGAGTGGGGAGTTCATTCCACCACTGGGGAGCTAGGGTGGAAAAGCTTTGCAGTCGGGACGAGCGGGAGCCTTTAACATGGAGGGAGGGAAGTGCAAGTCGCCCTGCAGCAGCAGAGCGAAGTGGTCGAGCAGGAGCGTAGTGTTGGATTAAGTCCTGTAGGTAGGAGGGGCCTGACCTTTTGGCTGCAGTGTAGGCCAGGGTCAGAACTTTGAACCTGATCCTGGCCACGACCGGCAGCCAGTGGAGTGACCTCAGCAGGGGGGTGATGTGCGAAAACTTCGGGAGGTTGAACACAAGCCGAGCAGCCGCATTCTGGACCAGTTGTAGGGGCAGAATGGCGCAGGCTGGTAGGCTTGCAAGAAGGGAGTTGCAGTAGTCCAGGCGTGAGGTGACCATGGTCTGGACAAGAAGCTGGGCGAAGTAAGTGGTCAGGTACGGCCGAATTCTCCTGATGTTGTACAGGAGGAACCTGCAGGCCCTGATTGTTAGGTGCTGGTGGGGGAAGGACCCAAACGCAGGCAGGAGTATGAAAAGACCGAAGTTTAATCAGGGCAAGGCAGCAATCCGTAGTAGAACAGGCAGGGGTCGTAACCGGGAAGGCACAGCAAAGGTACAAAAGGGAATCCAAAAACAGGGTCGCGAGAACACAGGCAGGGGTCCAAACCAGGGAGTCAGAGGAACACAAAGAAAACAAAACAGACTGGAAACAAAACAAAACAACAACAGGCAAAGAACTTGGGAAACAAAAACTAGAAAACAGAAACTACAGAATAAACAAAACAGCTCGGGCAGAAACTCGGAAAAACAGAAGGTAACACAGAAGCAAAATATCATATGAGGAACTCGCGAAGAACACTGAAATGACAAGGTATATATACACAGAGGGAGACAGACATAATGGGAATCAGGTGTGTAGAAGCAGGGAGGGGAGATTGCTCACAGGTGAGAACAGTGAGGGTTAACAGGGACCAATAAAACAATGACAGGGGAAATGTAAGACACGGACTGGAATACACAGACACAATGATAACAAACGGCCTGGAGTTAGCAGGTAAACAAGTGCACAGCTCAGATTGGAGGAACACGAAAGTGGACACGTGCAGAGAATGCGAAATCAGATCGATGCAGGGATAGGATAACGAGGAGGGAAATGACAGCTGCAGGTAGAAACTCAAGAAGAATTAGTAATGTTAGTAGTGAACTCTAGAACCCTAATGTTAGTAGGTTAGTATTATATACACATGTTAGTTTGTTAGCAGGTTAGTATTAAATCTAATCTAACAGTTAGTATGATTAGTACTATATACAAATATAAATAAAGCCAGAAGGAAGAAAACGAGATGTACGAAATACAGAAGAAACCTGAATGTTCCCAAAATCACCCGAATAGTGCAATGACAAAGACGGGGTGGAATCTCAGAAACATGGAACGCGGACTGACAATCGCAAGGGAAAGAAAACAGGAAAAATAATAACAAATGAAGAAATAGACAGAATTACAGGATCCTAACACTGATGTGTTCTTTGAAGTCCAGCTGATCGTCCAGGACCACCCCCAGGTTCCTTGCAGAGCGGGAGGTGGTCACTATGGTTCCGTCGACGGTGATGGACAGGTCTAGGAGCGGGGAGGTCTTGTATGGCATGAAGAGCAGCTCCGTCTTGTCGAGGTTGAGCTTCAGGTGATGGCTAGACATCCACTCAGAGATGTCGGCCACGCAAGCAGGTATCCTTTCCTTTACCTGTGGGGCAGAGGGAAAGAGAGGAAGAGTTGAGTGTCATCAGCATAGCTATGGTAAGAGAAGCCATGTGAATTAATGACCAAACCAAGAGACTTAGTATAAATGGAGAACAACAGAGGACCCAGTACAGATCCCTGCGGGACTCCTGTAAGAAGTGGATGAGGTGCAGAGACAGAGCCCTTCCAGGAGACTTAGTAGGATCTATCAGTGAGATAGGATGTAAACCAAGAGAGGGCAGTTCCAGAGATGCCCATCTCAGCTAGTGTGGAGATCAGGAGTTTGTGGTTGACCATGTCAAACGCTGCAGACAGGTCAAGGAGAATCAGGACAGAGGAGAGGGAGGAGGCTCTGGCAGTGGCGAGTGCCTCAGTCACAGCCAGGAGTGCAGTTTCAGTGGAATGCCCGGTTCTGAAGCCGGACTGATGAGGGTCGAGCAGGTTGTTCTGGTGGAGAAAAACTGACAGTTGGTTAAGGGCGGCTCGTTCAAGAGCTTTGGACAGGAAGGGCAGGAGAGACACAGGACGATAGTTTCTAACATCAGAGGGGTCTAAGGTAGGTTTTTTAAGGAGTGGGGTAAAACAGGCAGTTTTGAAAACAGCAGGAACATAGCCACAGGTTAAGGAGGTGTTGAAAATGGAAGAAAGATATGGAAAGACCTCACCGGATATAGACTGGAGGACTGCCGACGGGATGGGGTCCAGTGGGCAGGTGGTTGCATGCTGGCGCGTTACAAGTTGGAGTACATCTGTGTCCTCCAGAGTCTTAAAGGACGAAAATGTAGCAGTGGGTTCATTATGGGGCATATGAGGCATCACCGGATGTGTGAAGGAGTTTCGGATCATGGCTACCTTCTCCTCAAAGTGGATCAGGAAGTCATCGGCAGAGAGGGAAGAGGGTGAGGGGGGTGGAGGAGGGATCAGCAGGGAAGAGAAGGTGGAAAAGAGTTTACGGGGGTTAGACATGCATGCATTAATTTTTGACTGGTAAAATGTTGCCTTAGCAGACGTAGTTGCTGATGTGAAGGCTGCCAGCAGAGTGTGATACGAGGCCAGATCTGGGGATCTGGATTTCCTCCACTTTCTCTCGGCAGCTCGCAGCGTGGTTCTGCTGGATCGGAGAGAATCAGTCAACCACGGGCATGGGGGTGATGATCGGGCCGGTTTGGAGACGAGAGGACATAGTGAATCGAGAGACTGAGAGAGGCAGGAGTTAAAGGTGGAGGTGGCAACTTCAATAGGTAAATTAACAAAAGAGGCAGGAGGAAGAAGTACAGAGAGAGCAGAGGTAGAGAGAGAGGAGTGTGAGAGAGTGCGGAGATTTCTCCTGAAAGTTACAGGGGGTAGGTTGTTAGGGGAGATGTGGGAGAGTGGGTAGGAGAGAGAGAATGAAATAAAGAAATGGTCCGATACCGTGAGTTCAAACGTGGCGCAGCTCCTGGTGAATACAAGGTCTAGTTGGTTACCAGCCTTGTGGGTGGCGGGCGATGGGGACTGGGTGAGGGCGAGGGACTGGAGGAGTGAGGCGACACTGGATGACTGGGAGCTCTCTGGCTGGAGGTTGAAGTCACCCAGTAGAATTATAGGGGTGCCATCCTCAGGGAAGGAGCTCAGGAGAGTGTCCAGTTCATCCAGGAAAGCGCTGAGTGGACCTGGAGGGCGGTAGAGAACAACAATGTTGAGTTTAGATGGGTGAGTTACAGTGATTGCATGAAACTCAAAGGAGGAGATATTTAGGCTGTGTAAAGAGGGCATGGAGAATTTCCAGGACTGAGATAAAAGCAAACCAGTGCCCCCGCCTCGGCCAGAGGCCCTGGGGGTGTGCGAAAAGGAGTAGCCATCAGACAGAGCAGCTGGAGTGGCCGTGTTATCTGGGGTGATCCAGGTCTCAGTGAGAGCCAGGAAGTGGAGGGGCTTCATCTTGGCGTAGGCAGTGATGAAGTTGGCTTTCTGGACAGCTGACCGGCAGTTCCATAGTTCACCCACCACTGAAAGTTCCTTATAAGAGGACAGGGTTGGGCAGACCAGGTTAGCCGGGCAGCGCCTGCGGTGGTTGGACCTCCTGGGGCGAGGCATAGAGCACAGAGGAATGGGGGTTAGACACATGGTAGGTGGTGAAAAGAGAGGTTAGATAGGGTCCTAGCAAAGAGCAGAACAAACAGGTCAAGTAAATTGATGCCGAGGCTGCCGTGTTACAGCAGCTTCTGTTTTAGCTTTATGCAGTTACTTAATTGCACTCAGCTGCTTGCGGGGCTAATACACACAGGTGAAACAGGTTCCAACTCCTAATTAGCAACACAAAAGACAGGTAGCTGGCCCAATCACAGCGAGCAAGCTACGGACTAACTGCAAACAATTCAAAATAAGCTAAGCTACCGAGTGACTCCAATCTGTTCAACTAACTAACAACAGCTGAAAGCAATGAAAAAAGATTTTTATTTTGAAATATATGTTTTAATCTTGTTCTTTTCCGTCAACGATGATAAGAAACAGATTTAGTCACAGTTTTTATATCGACAGCCTCATAAAAAAAGTGCCTAAGTAATTTTTTGGACATTTTGAGATTTTCTGCGTAAATCACTTGATTTATCATTCGTCAACAGTGTAAAAATGCTCAAGTCACTACAGGTCGCTGTGCACTTCCTGAACCACTTCATGCTATGTTCAATGATTTGCAGTCAAGCACGTCTTGCCTCAACACTGTCACCATTATTTTGACAGCTTACCCCATTTGGAAGCATAAATCTGCCTTGGAAGTGTCAAATTTGATACTTTCTCTGTACCAGTAGATACTTGACATTTGCCTAAGTCATCAGTGGATTCTCGACTTTTGCCTAAGTCATGTATATAAATGCCTAAGTCCCACTCAGTTTTCAATATTTTTGCCTAGTCATCATTAGCCATTATGTAATCATAATACAAAGTCACATGATCTGTATTTCATTTAGCTGCCATTGATATGTGTTTGTAAAAGAAAGAGTTAATAAATACTCATTGACGTAGAAGTGCAGCAGTTTTTTGCCTTTTTCTCAAAACTACAAAAAATTACTTAAGCACTTTTGCTGTCGATATTCTAATATCCTTTTTTGTCATATCTTTATTTGTCAACAATATTAGGAAGGGGTTTAGTCACAGTTTTTATTCTCTAAAATCAATTTCCTCATATAACATTTTCTCGTATTCATAAAAAAAAATGCCATTGACTAAAATGTTTTCATTTTTTTCGGGTTGACATAATGAACACTGATAGGATGAATGAGGAGCCACACCCACAGTCATCTAGCACATTGGGGAAGTTAATTACTCACTTAGATTTAATAAATGTATGGAGGGTCAAACATCCTGCTGTTAAGCAGTATACTGTGATGTTCTCACTCCCATCCTCTTGTGTCCCGTGTTTTACCTGTTTCCCTTCGTATCATGTTTGTCTCTTCCTAGTTGGTTTCCCTCGTGCTGCAGGTTGGGCGTGGTTTTTCCCTTTCGTGTCACTCTGTTCCACTACTCGTCAGCCGCCTATCCCTTTCCTCCCTTCCGCATGCATTCCACACACTCTGCTCCGTTAATCAATGATTCGCACGCGGCACCTAATTGATACTTGTTAATGTTTGTATTTAGTCACCCGGTGTTCTTTGTCCTGTGCCAGTTCGTTAATTCTTGTGAAAACCTCTGGTCTTGTCTCGTGGATACATTGTATCTAGTCCTGTCTTGCCAACTTTAGAAGCCTTGTCTTGCATTCAGGTGTTAACTCGCCTTTTTCAGCTCTGTCCAGTTTTGATCAAGCTCTCGCCAGGAACGGCGCATCTCGCTGTTCAGTCTGCTCTGAGTCTACCAACCTGCAGTTGTTCGTATTCCCTGCTTGTGCTGCTGTTCCTGCCAAACCAACTGCTGTGTGTGCATGCAGCTGGTGCTCCAGCTCTACTATCCAGCGGCGGTGCCTGCTTCCTGCTTGTGCTGCTGCTGCTGCTGCCATCCTGCTGCTGTGTGCACATCCAGCCGGGACCCCGCTCTGCTAACCTGCAATTGTTCCTGCCACTCCGCTCTGCCCTGCTCCCTGCTACCCGCTCCTCCTCTGCTCAGCCTGCCCGGATTCCTGTCACCACCACCAGCCCCTGGCCTCTCCCGCTCCCGCTCATCCCCTGCTGTACCCACCACCCGGACTGTTTGTCTTTAAATGTTCTCCCTATGCTTCAGGAGGGATTCTGGTCAAAGCAATAATTTATTGGAGCCTATCGCTCCCTGTATTGTGTGTCGTGCATTGAGTCCAGTTCCTACTAGGAACCGTAACTGACTATTCTTGTTCTCCCTATGCTTCAGGAGGAATTCTGGTCGAAGTAATAAAATATTGGAGTATTTGAACTTCCTGTGTTTGAGTCGTGCATTTGAGTCCAGTTCATACTCGGAACCGTAACATATACGTGGGTTAGAGTGACTGGTAATACAATTAGTGCTGCCAGGTTAGATAGGATTTATACTTCCCAGAGTATTAGGTCAAGGCTGGTTAGCAGTTCGATTAGCCCAGTAGGTTTCACTGATCACCATCTTACTACAATAAATGTATGTGTCTCTCCTGGTAAGAGAGTAAAATCCTACTGGCAATTTAACACTAAAATTACTCCAAGCCAATACTTTTTGTCTGAGTTTTGAGTATTTTTGGAAAAAATGGAAAAGTAGAAAGGGTGAATTTGAGTCCTCAAGCCAGTGGTGGGAGGTGGGAAAGGTTCAGGTCAGAGTTTTCTGCCAGCAGTACACAGCGCTTTCTACAGCCAAGGTCAAAGCAGCAGTCCAGCAGCTAGAAGATGATATAAAGAACATTGAGCGTGGATTGGGAATTGATACCAGCCCTGGCAGTGACAACACATTGGAGAGGAAGAGACAGGAGCTTGGTGCCTTCTTGCAGGAGAGGGTGAAGGGGGCGCTAGTAAGATCCCGTTTCCTTAGTATTAAGGATATGGACGCTCCAAGTTCCTTCTTTTTCAATTTGGAGAAAAATGTGGCAAGAAGGAAACGCATGACCTGCCTTAAGCTTCCTGGAGGCAGAGTGACTATGGAACCAGGGGAAATGAGGAAACATGCTGTTGACTTTTATAAAGTGCTCTTTGGGGCAGAAGACTGTGATGAACACTGTGTGGCAGAGCTCCTGGAGGGGCTTCCCCAGCTTAGCCCTGATGAGAAGGCTGGCTTGGACAGGGATCTCAGCTTGGAGGAGCTGACCACAGCTGTTAGTCAGCTGGCCCCAGGCCGTGCACCAGGGTTAGATGGCTTACCCATAGACTTTTACAAGCGATTTTGGGGTCTTATTGGATCTGATCTACATGAGGTGTTGTTGGATTGTTTTAAAGGAGGGCTACTGCCAGTCTCCTGTCGGAGGGCTGTACTCTCATTGCTGCCGAAGAAAGGAGACCTGGCATTATTAAAAAATTGGAGACCTGTGGCTTTATTGTGCACCGATTACAAAGTGCTTTCCAGGGCACTTTCAAATAGATTAAGAGACTATCTGGAACTATTGGTACACATGGACCAAACTTACTGCGTTCCAGGCAGGACTATTATGGACAATCTCTTTCTCGTAAGAGATATTTTAGACATATGTGAATTTCATGATATGGATCTTGGTATTTTATCACTGGATCAAGAAAAAGCATTTGACAGAGTGGACCATGGCTATTTGTTTTCTGTTCTCAAGGCCTTTGGTTTTGGGGAAGGGTTCAGGTCATGGCTGGGCTTATTGTACAGTGGGGCAACATGTATGGTCAAGGTGGGAGGGGGGCTGAGCCGACCAATCTCAGTACAGAGGGGGATAAGACAGGGCTGCCCTCTTTCGGGACAACTGTACAGCTTGGCTATAGAGCCTATGGTATGTAGGCTGAGAAACAGACTAAAAGGGCTTTCTCTACCAGGGCTGCAGCAGAGCCTTCCTTTAACAGTATCAGCATATGCAGATGATATAAACGTTTTTATCACTGATCATGGGGATGTTCAGACAATGGTGGATAGTCTTGGGCTGTATGAAAAGGCCTCATCTGCTAAGGTGAACTGGGCTAAGTGTGAGGCCTTACTGGTGGGGAAGTGGAGAGAGAGGGCAGTGCCCAGTCTGCCTGCAGGTATTCAATGGGGGAGGAACGGTTTGAGGGTACTAGGGGTTTACTTAGGCACCCAGGGCTTTCAGAAGCAGAACTGGGAGGGTGTAGTGGAGAAGGTGTGTGCTAAGTTGTCTAAATGGAAATGGATGCTACCCCAGCTGTCGTATAGGGGACGAGTTCTGGTTGTTAATAACTTGGTTGCCTCGACACTGTAGCACAGACTGGTTGTCTTATCTCCACCAAGGGGATTAATAGAGGAAATTCAGAAATTATTGGTGAATTTCTTCTGGTCAGGTCAGCATTGGATACGTGCTGCTGCACTATACCTGCCAGTAGAGGAAGGAGGACAAGGACTAATTGACATTCAATCCAGGATTTTGGCCCAGCTCAAAGGCTGCTTTACCATTGTGGCTTAAGGTGGCAGGACACTGCTGAGCTGCTTTTACGGAGAGCTGGTCAATTGGAGTACAGCAAACAACTGTTTTTGATACGGCTTGAGGAAGTGGATCTTACTGGACTTACCCCATTTTATAGTTTGGTTCTGCAGGCATGGCAGGTCCTGGAGGCTACCAGAGACCATGATGCAACACCTGGAATGTGGCTGTTTGAGGAGCCACTGTTTTACAACAACTTCATTGAAACGCAGACTCTGTCTTCAGCAACCCTACAGTCAGCCCTGCGGGAGGCGGGCTTTGTGAAACTAGGACAATTATTGAAGGCCACATGAACATCTGTTGATGTCCTGGGACAAATGGCCAACATCAGGTCTTCCAGGTTGCTGACCAGAATTGTGGAGGAGGTCTGTGCTTCTCTGCCGGAACCCTTGAGAGTGTATGCTGAAAACTGTACACTATCTGACCAGTGGGATGATGAAGGGGAGTACAGTTTCCCATCTCTGACTGTTGCTGTGGGGGAGTGGCGGGAGGGGAAGGACCAGTTTCTCTCTTTTACAACCCCGCAGCTTGGGGAGTTTGAGGAGATGGGGAAAAAAGCACCGTACCAAGTCTGTGTCAAAGTGTCTCACTTACGGTCCTTGGTAGGGATGAAAGTGTCGAGGTGGTCCGAGTTTTTTGGCCCAGATAAATCCCCGAAAGGCTGCTGGCGGTCCCTGTACAAGCTGCCCATTGAAAAGCGGACAGCTGACCTCCAGTGGAGGATAGTGCATGGGGCAATAGCCACAAACAGACACATAGTCAGTCAGATCCTAGTCACGGGGTGGGATGCCTTTTTTGTTCGCAGAATGAAACGTTAGCACATTTGTTTGTACAGTGTCTTAGGTTAGCAGAACTATTTCGATAATTGGATTCATGGTTTCTGGGGTTGGGGGAGTGTTTTTCTTTTGATTTATTTGTTTTTGGTCCAAAATACTCTGCTAAAAAGAAAGATGTTCATATTCTTATGAATTTTATGTCAGGGGTAGCTAAGCTGGCCATCTGGATATCCAGAAAAAACAAAATCCGGGGTGTGGGGTCTACAGACCCAGTACAGGTATTCCAAGGACTGGTGGCAGTCCGCCTTAGGGTAGAGCATGCATATTATAAGACAGTGGACAGTCTTGAGGTGTTTAGCTTAACATGGGCAGTGGGAGGGGTTTTGTGTATGGTGGGAGATGATGGAGATTACATTTTTTCTTTTTGACTGTGATTAGAATGACTAGTTTTATTGTTTGTTCTTGTGTTTTTCATATTTTATTTTTTGTTACCACTTATTCTCTTTTGTCGGGATTCATTTGCATTTCTGCTGAATTGTTGCTTTCTTTAGTAGTTAAATAAAGGGATATAGCAAAAACTGTGAGAGTTGGGGAACAGAAAGCCAGAAGGGGGTGTAGAGGAGTGATTACAGGTGTTCCACTGAGTATTGAGGGGGAGGAGCTTCAGCGTAATTTGAAATGTCGGGAAAGATCAATAGTGAGTGTTAAAAGGATGACAATGGGGGTTTAAAAGAAGGATAGTGAAACTGTCCTGGTGGGGTTAAAAGGTGAGGAGTTGCCAGATAGAGTGTTCCTGGGATTTATGTGCTATTATGTAATATATTCCCAAACCATTGAGATGTTACAAATGACAAAAGTTTGGCCATATAGCTAATTTTTGTAAAGGGAAGAGGAGATGTGCTCGGTGTGGAGGGGACCATGAGTATGGAAAATGTGGAGAGGGGGTACTACCCAAATGTTGCAATTGTGGGGGTGACCATAGTGTGGCATATGGGGGATGTGCAATAATGAAGCAGGAGGTGGAGGTTCAGCAGGTTAAAGTACCAAATAAGATTTCATATGCAGAAGCAGTGAAGGTGGTCAAGCAGAAGGGAGAAACAGAGGAAGCTGTAGGTCGAGGAGAAGTGGCAGGGATAAGGAGGTCAGAGCAACCCTATAGGTCAGTAGAGAAACCATGAAGAGGAGAGAGACAGCTGGAAAAACGGAAGGTGGTGACCTTCGTAGCAGGGGTGTTCAATATTATAAAGGGCATCGAGAACTTATCGCCAGAGGATAGGGTAAAGGTTATTATAAAAGCAGCAGTAAAGTACTTGGACATGACAGGAGTGACATGGGAAGAGGTGTGGGAAGCTCTTAAAGCCAAGGGCTCAATATAATTTGGTTGATTTTAATTATGATTGTAATTCTACAGTGGAATGCTCGAAGCTTGTTGGTGAACGGACAGGAATTTAAGCAGTTCATTTTAGGTATGTCGGATAAGCCAGATATCATTTGTATACAGGATACATGGCTTAAGACTCATCTGGATTTCATCATACATGGTTATGTAGTTGTTCGAAGAGATAGGGAGGAGGGGGGAGGAGGAGGGTGTGTTACTTTTATCAAACAAGGGATCCCATATAGAGTGTTAGGGAAGGAGGAGGAGGAGGAATATGTGGTAGTAGAGATGTGGTTGGCAGGAGGGGAGATGGTGATAATCAACTTCTATAATCCATGTAATAGATTGGAACTGAACAAGTTGCAGAGAGTGGAGGGTCAAGATAGACATAAGATTGTGTGGTGTGGATTCAATTCCCATAATACACTGTGCGGTGGGATGAGAACAGACAGTAATGGACAGATTGTGGAGGAATTAATGGAAGAAAGGGGGTTGGTATGTTTAAATGATGGGAGAGGAACCAGAATTGATGTGAACACAGGAAATCAGTCTGCTCTTGATCTTACCCTTGTCTCAAATGTAGTGGCTGGGAGGAGTGAATGGGAGGTAAGGGAGGAGACAGCTATAGGGAGTGATCACTGTACAATAGTGTGCACATTGGATATGAGAATAGAGCTAGTGTTAGGAGCAGGAGTGGAAAAATGGATCTTTGGAAAGGCAGAATAGGATAAGTTCCAAGAGTTATGTGAACAGAATATGGCTATAATTGAAGGGGGTGGGGATGTGAATAATTTAAATGATGAATTAAGCTCAGTGATATAAGCAGCAGCAACAGGGTCAATTCCTAGAAGTAAAGGAAGAATCAGGAGGGAAGCAGTCCCTTGGTGGACAGAAGACTGCAGTAAGGAAGTGAAATAAAGAAATAAGGCATTCAGAATACTTAAAAAGACACATAATTTTCAGCATTTAATACAGTATAAAAAAGCACAGGCCCTTGTTAGAAGGACAGTAAGAAGGGAAAAAAAAGGCATGTTGGCAATAGTTTTGTGATAAAATAGGGAGAACAACGCCAGTGGGAGAGGTGTGGGGGATGGTTAAGAAGATGGGAGGGAATAGGAGGGAGTGGGATTACCCGGTAATGAAAGTTAATGATGAGACAGCAGTGTCCGACAAAGATAAGGCAGAGATGATGGTAAAGGCATTTGTTAATATTCATAGCTCAGACAACCTTTCAGAGGAAGGGAAGAGGGGTAGAGAACAAACAATGAGGGAGCACCTTGGAGTACTAGGAAGGAAGGAGGATAATGAGGATATAATAAATGCTCCATTTACTTTGCAGGAGATGAAGAGAGCAATAGATAAGTCTGGTAATACCTCTCCAAGGAAAGACCAGATTTGTTATATCATGTTGAAACATCTTGGAGATATTGGGTTAGGCAAGATTCTGAATCTGTATAACAGAGTGTGGGAGGAGGGGAAGTTGCCAGCAAGGTGGAAGGAGGCAGTAGTGATTCCAATTAGAAAGCCAGGTAAAGATCCAACAAAGCCAACAAGTTACCGTCCTATTGCTCTAACCACACATATGTGTAAAATAATGGAACGGATGATAACAGAAAGATTAACTTACTACCTTGAGAGTAAGGAAATAATAGCAAGATATCAAAGTGGTTTTAGGAGAGGGCGAGGCACCATGGATCCTGTTTTACATTACATTACAATCATTTGGCAGACGCTTTTATCCAAAGCGACGTACAATAAATGAATATTGAAGGTCATTGACGCGACTACAAAGCAGATCCGACAAAGCACAGCTTTCTCAAAACGTAGGAGCTATCCCTAGTAATAAACATGAGTAGTACACAGTCAGCTATACATTCTGAACTATAAAATAACCAAAAGTTAAGTTAAATAGAAAACAGGAAGCGAATACTATAGAATGGCCCAATATAGGTATAATTTTAGTCGAGGTGGAGTCTGAAAAAGTGCGTTTTCAGACCACGACGAAAAACAGACAGTGTTTCAGCTGAGCGCAGCAGAGTGGGGAGTTCGTTCCACCACTGGGGAGCTAGGGTGGAAAAGCTTTGCAGTCGGGACGAGCGGGAGCCTTTAACATGGAGGGAGGGAAGTGCAAGTCGCCCTGCAGCAGCAGAGCGAAGTGGTCGAGCAGGAGCGTAGTGTTGGATTAAGTCCTGTAGGTAGGAGGGGCCTGACCTTTTGGCTGCAGTGTAGGCCAGGGTCAGAACTTTGAACCTGATCCTGGCCACGACCGGCAGCCAGTGGAGTGACCTCAGCAGGGGGGTGACGTGCGAATACTTCGGGAGGTTGAACACAAGCTGAGCAGCCGCATTCTGGACCAGTTGTAGGGGCAGAATGGTGCAGGCTGGTAGGCTTGCGAGAAGGGAGTTGCAGTAGTCCAGACGTGAGGTGACCATTGTCTGGACAAGAAGCTGATGTTGTACAGGAGGAACCTGCAGGACCGTGTCGTTGCCCTGATGTGTTCTTTGAAGTCCAATTGATCGTCCAGGACCACCCCCAGGTTCCTTGCAGAGCGGGAGGCGGCCACCATGGTTCCGTCGACGGTGATGGACAGGTCTAGGAGCGGGGAGGTCTTGTATGGCATGAAGAGCAGCCCAGTCTTGTCGAGGTTGAGCTTCAGGTGATGGCTAGACATCCACTCAGAGATGTCAGCCAGGCAAGCAGATATCCTTTCCTTTACCTGTGGGGTAGAGGGAGGGAAAGAGAGGAAGAGTTGAGTGTCATCAGCATAACTATGGTAAGAGAAGCCATGTGAATTAATAACCAAACCAAGAGACTTAGTATAAATGGAGAACAGCAGAGGACCCAGTACAGATCCCTGCGGGACTCCTGTAAGAAATGGATGAGGTGCAGAGACAGAGCCCTTCCAGGAGACTTGGTAGGATCTATCTGTGAGATAGGATGTAAATCAAGAGAGGGCAGTTCCAGAGATGCCCATCTCAGCCAGTGTGGAGATCAGGAGTTTGTGGTTGACCGTGTCAAACGCTGCAGACAGGTCAAGGAGAATCAGGACAGAGGAGAGGGAGGAGGCGCTGGCAGTGGCGAGTGCCTCGGTCACCGCCAGGAGCGCAGTTTCAGTGGAATGCCCGGTTCTGAAGCCGGACTGATGAGGGTCGAGCAGGTTGTTCTGGTGGAGAAAAACTGACAGTTGGTTAAGGGCAGCTTGTTCAAGACCTTTGGACAGAAAGGGCAGGAGAGACACAGGGCGATAGTTTCTAACATCAGAGGGGTCTAAGCTAGGTTTTTTAAGGAGTGGGGTAACACGGGAAGTTTTGAAAACAGCAGGAACATAGCCACAGGTTAAGGAGGTGTTGAAAATGGAGGAAAGATATGGAAGGACCTCACCAGATATAGACTGGAGGACTGCCGACGGGATGGGGTCCAGTGAGCAGGTGGTTGCACGCTGGCGCATTACAAGTTGGAGTACATCTGTGTCCTCCAGAGTCTTAAAGGACAAAAATGTCGCGGTGGGTTCATTATGGGGCATATGGGGCGTCACCGGATGTGTGAAGGAGTTTCGGATCACGGCTACCTTCTCCTCAAAGTGGATCAGAAAGTCATCTGCAGAGAGGGAAGAGGGTGAGGGGGGTGGAGGAGGGATCAGCAGGGAAGAGAAGGTGGAAAAGAGTTTACGGGGGTTAGACATGCATGCATTAATTTTTGACTGGTAAAATGTTGCCTTAGCAGACGTAGTTGCTGATGTGAAGGCTGCCAGCAGAGTGTGATACGAGGCCAGATCATCTGGGGATCTGGATTTCCTCCACTTTCTCTCAGCAGCTCGCAGCGTGGTTCTGCTGGATCGGAGAGAATCAGTCAACCACGGGGAGGGGGGTGATGATCGGGCCGGTTTGGAGACAAGAGGACATAGTGAGCCGAGAGACTGAGAGAGGCAGGAGTTAAAGGTGGAGGTGGCAACATCAATAGGCAAATTAACAAAAGATGCAGGAGGAGGAAGTACAGAGAGAGAGCAGAGGTAGAGAGAGAGGAGTGTGAGAGAGGGTTTTATGTTTAGAGGCTGATGTGAGGAAAGCATTAACAAATAAGGAATCTGTTGTGGCAGTGTATTTTGACATAGAGAAAGCGTATGATATGATGTGGATAAAGGACTTTCTCTTTGGGAGAGCTATTCAAGTGAGAATAGGATCAGAGATGTCTAACAAGTATGTAGTTGATAATGGAACACCTCAAGGAAGTGTGATTAGCCCTTTGTTATTTACTATTATGATTAATGATGTGTTTTCACAAATAGGATCAGATATGGGGAAATCCCTGTATGCAGATGATGGAGCTCTATGGAAGAGAGGGAGGAATGTGCAACATATTGTAAGGAAGGTGCAGGAGGGAATTAATGAGGTAAAGCAATGGGGATATAAATGGGGTTTTAAATTTTCTATTGAGAAGACGAATACAGTATTCTTCACCAGGAAAAGGATTGGAGAAAATGTGAAATTGAATCTGTTTGACAGAAATCTTGATAGAGTGAGGGTATTTTCACTCCAGAATAACACGGTCAGAGCATATCAATAAGGTAATAGAGAAGTGTAGGAAAATAATAAATGTTATGAGATGTCTAACAGGGTTGAAGTGGGGAGCTGACAGAACCTCCTTAAAGACTATATACATGTTGGGCTGATTCATTCGGTATTTGATTATGGATGTATTGCGTATGGTTCAGCAGCCAAAACATTATTGGCAAAGCTAGATGTAGTACAGGCACAAGCTCTCAGGGTATGCTGTGGGGTGGTCAAGACTTCTCCCATATGTGCACTGCAGGTCGAGACAGGGGAAATGCCATGGCAAATTATTGGACTTATTTGAGGGGGCATGACAATTCCGACCTTACGAAGGGAGTTCTGCAACCTTGCTGGGAACATGAAAAGGTTAAGAGTACTAGTTTTGGGTGGAGCGAGAGTGTGAGATTGGCGCGGTTCTTGAATTTCTCTTGTTTCTCTTTTTTTTTTTTCTCCTCTGTAATCGTTTTTTTCAATCTGTTATCTGCATGGTCGGGTAAGATAATTAACCTTTTTTTCTTCATTAATTATTATTTTTTCTTTTTTTACTCATGCAAGATTGATTGTTTGTATTTAGTTTTGTTTTGACTGTTTTTGTCGGGTTTCTGTAGGGATGGCGTCTACCAGAGAGACACCATCCCTTTCTCTCCGACATGGAGTTAGAATTATGCCTGATCAGACTGTCACAGTAGAGGAGGTTCTCCTCTCTGTTGGAGATATAGTTAGTCTTTATAGTTTAGTTTTTCTTTATGATGTTTATGTTCAAGTTTCGCCATTGTCTGTGCCTTCTACCTGTATTACGGTGTCCGGTGTTCCCCCTTTTATTTCCAATGAGGCCGTGGAGCGAGAGCTGCGGTGGAGGATTGTGTACATCATCTGTGTAAAGGTGCTGAACCTTCGTGCCCTCCAGGATATCAGAATCTCAAAGTGGACAGACCTTTTAGGGCCAGACTCTTCCCCGAAAGGTAGCTGGCGGGTCTTGTACAAGGTCCCCATTGACAAAAAATCAGGAGATCTGCAGTGGAGGATTGTGTATGGGGCTTTAGCCACAAACAGACAGAAGGCACACCTGGATCCGACAGTTGGGGAGGGATGTGCTTTTTGTGGGGCATCAGAAACAGTGTTTCACGTTTTTATTCAGTGTGCACATTTGGAGGGGGTCTTGCACTTAGTTAGGGAATGGTGTATGGTGTTAGGCGGTGGGTATTCTCACGCTGTATTTATCTATGGGCCAAAGTATAGCATTCCAAGAAAACGAGAAGTGGTGCTTTTAAATGTCTTGCTGGGAAAAGCAAAGGCTGCAATCTGGATGACTCGGCACAGAATAGGTGGTACAGGATCTTTGGAAACCGTACATGTTTTATGATGTTTAATTCGTAAACGTCTGCTTACTGAGTTGCCATACTTTAAATTGGTGGGCAATATCAAGGGTTCCTGGGGGATTTGGGGTGTGGGGGATTGTATTTGTACAGAGAATGAAGAGGGGCAATTAGACCTACTCTTCTAGGTAAGAAGAGCTGTATAGGTGGCTGTTGTTTTTCTTGGTTTCTAATTGTGTTTGTTTGAAACTTTGGGTTTCTTGGAAGGGTTTATTTTTTCTTTTTTTAAGTTCTGTGTGTTTTTATTTTTTTACTTTCATTATCACCCTTGCCTTGCCTCTCTCTCTGTCTTTTTTGGCGCTTTTCCTTTGTTTCTCCCTTTTTTCACTTTTTTCTTTTCTTCCTTTTTTTCCACAGTGGGCTGATTATATATTTATTGACTATTGTATATACACTGATTATAAACTGGTGGTGGGTTTTAGGGGTTTTGGTGGGGTGGGAAGGTAGGGAGGTAGGGGTAGGCCAGGATGGCCTCCCAGGCGCAAGAAGAAGTGCAGTCTCTCCGGCATGGGTTTAGGTGCGTGCCGGACAGCACATTTTTTGTTAGCAGTCGGGGAACAGGTGGGCTGTAAACAGATATATTCGGCTTCTAGATCAAATAAGGCAGTGGTAGTTTTCCTTAAGAAGGAAAACTTAGTTGCTAAGATTATAGAGTGGTATCTGGGTGAAGGGACTTTTTGTGCCGATAACCCCGCTTTCAGCACCAGCGACCAAAGTTATAATTTCTAACGTGCCCCCTTTTATACAGAACGATGCAATTACGAGAGAATTGAATAGGTTCTGGAAATTTGCAAGTTCATTAAAAATGATCCCATTAGGCTGTAAAAGCAGTGCAATGAAGCATGTGTTGTCTTTTAGAAGACAGGTTTTTATGTTTTTAAATAACACTGATCAGACCCTTGATGTGGCGTTTCGCTGCAGACATGGGGAAAGTTCGTATCTGACTGACAGTTTATGCTGTTTTGAGTGTGGGGATATCGGACACAAAAGGTTTGCGTGTCCGCATAAGACACAGCCATGGGAGGGAGATACCGGTGAGGATAGACAAGAAGCAAGACAAGATGTGGACAAGGGAAATGGGGAAGCCACTACGGAGGCGAATAATGGTGGAGGGGAACAGGCGGCGGAGAAAGCGTCAGCAGGGGTGAGTAGTAAGGAGACGGGGGAAGGAGACACTCCGAGAGCGAGTTTAGTGACTGGTTCAGGATTGGGGAAAGTTAGAAGGTCAGTGAAGAGAAGCGCGAAAGGAGATGTAAATACGGTAAAGAAAAAGAATGTTCAAAAGAAAGACATTTCAGTTTTGGAAGGGGGGAGAGCAGGTAGAATTAGGAATTGAGAAGCGGACAGAACCAGGGACTGTAGTTTCAGCGGCCCTGGGGGAAGGGGCTGAGGTCGGGGAAACGGAGAGGGGTGAGGCGGGGTGGGAGGGAGACGTGGAGGCGGGGGAGAT
Source organism: Synaphobranchus kaupii (assembly GCA_029718625.1). Lineage (NCBI taxonomy): Eukaryota > Metazoa > Chordata > Actinopteri > Anguilliformes > Synaphobranchidae > Synaphobranchus > Synaphobranchus kaupii. Next base: position 55,567,551 of record CM056385.1, read on the forward strand.
GGAGGAAGAGGACGGGGGAATTTCTGATTCTTCCTCGGTGTCCGAAATAACAGCGAGTCAAATGGGTGATGGCTCGATGTACACGGCTAAAGATATAATACAATTTTTAGTGGAAACTAAAGGAAAGTCGGTTGTGTTGTCGGATTATTTTCCGGATGGGAATACGTTTTTACGATCGGTAAAGTCACTGTCAAAAAAAGCCGATCTACACACCCTGTCTCCTAAAAAGAGGTTTAGACTTAAGAAGTGGGCGACCGTAGTGCGGAAGACAATGTTTTAGAAAATGAGCTTGTCTAGCATAATGCAATTTTTCCTTTGTTTTTCTCACGGGTTCCTGGGTGTCTATTTCCTTTTCTTATTATGATGGAGCTTTTATGAATAGGCTCACTTAACATAAATGGCGCCAGAGATGATTTAAAAAGGGGGCTGCTGTCGGAGTTAGTACAGCAGAAGAAAATGTATATTTTATGTCTTCAGGAAACGCACTCTGACAAAAGCAATGAAGTTGATTGGGGGATCTGGTGGAAGGGGGAACATGTGCTAAGCCATGGTACTAACGTTAGTGCAGGGTTGGCGGTGCTGTTCTCCCCTTGTCTTGCAGTGAGTGTAAATTCAATAAAAGAAGTGTGCCAAGGCCGGTTGTTGATTGTGCAGGCATGTGTGCAGCAACAAAAATTTGTATTTATAAATGATTTTATAAATGATGGTCAGGCCTGGGAAGGCTTTTTTGCACAGTTAAAGCAGGAGCTGCTACAAATCCCGCAAGACAGCTTTTTGATTATGGGGGGTGATTGGAACTGCACGGTAGATTTTAATGTTGATAGAAATGGGGAAGAACCCCATTTAAGGTCAGCTAGGGTTTTGGGCGATCTACTGGTGTAGTTTGATTTTATAGATACTTGGAGGAACAAATATCCAATAAAGAAAGGGTACACATGGTTGAGAGTGGTTGGGCAGCGGGTCAGTGCTGCCAGGCTGGACCGGGTGTATATTCCGCTGCATTATAGCAATAGATTGGTAAAGGCGGGTATTTTTCCAGTGGTATTTTCTGACCACCATATTGTTATGGCACTTGTGACACTTGCACCAGGTCCCCAGAAATCAGAATACTGGAAATTCAATGTAAAGTTATTACAAGATGCCTCCTTTTGTACTGCCTTTGCAGACTTTTGGTATAGGTGGAGACAGGAAAAGGGAGTTTTTGAGTCCCTTAGGCAGTGGTGGGAAATTGGGAAGACTCAGATTAAGATCTTTTGTCAACAACATGCAGCATTTTCAGCATGGGAAAAAAGAAGGGTAATTGGGAACATTGAGAGGCGGATTAGGGAAGTGGAGGAGGAGATAGTGGGTCAAAATCAGGTGGGGCGGAATAATGAGCTGCAGGAGCTGTGGAGAGATCTAGGCTCCTTTTTGAATGAAAGAACAAAAGGGGCACTTGTAAGAGCTAGATTCTCCCTTTTGAGGGAGATGGATACTCCAAGCTCTTGGAGAGACAAGAGGGGCAAAGAAAACATATGAATTGTCTCTGTCTTCCGGATGGGCGGGTTACGTCAGATCCCAGGGAGATGAGGGAGGCGGCAGTGGATTTTTACACACAGCAATATGCTGCAGAAGATAGTGAAGCCATGTTGATGGGAGAGCTCCATCAAGACCTCCCCACATTGAGAGAGGTGGAGAAAGCGGAGCTGGATTCACCATTCACATTGCAGGAGCTCACTGTAGCTATGCAGCAAATGGTAGCAGGTCGGGCCCTAGGGATAGACGGGCTGCCGGTGAATTTTTACAAGAAGTTCTGGGGTCACATAGGAGGGGACTTCTATGAAATGCTGCTGGAGTGCATGGAGGCAGGTGAACTTCCAGCCAGCTGTCGCCGGGCAGTCCTCACACTGCTACCAAAAAAAGGGGACTTATGCTCTTTGAAAAACTTGCGGCCGGTGGCGCTGCTGTGTACGGACTATAAAATATTGTCCAAGGCCCTCGCCAACCAGTTGAGAGACCAATTGGAATCGCTAGTAAAAAAGGACCAATCATACTGTGTGCTAGGATGATCAATAATGGACAATTTGTTTTTATTAAGGGACATGATTGGGTTGGCAGAGGGCGGTCAGGCGGACTTTGGGCTGATCTCCTTAGATCAGGAGAAGGCATTTGATCGAGTGGACCACCAGTATTTGTATGGCACTTTACATGCTTTTGGGTTTGGGGAAGGGTTTATCGCTTTAGTGAAGCTGTTGTACAAGGGTGCATCATGCCTGGTCAAAGTGGGAGGGGGGCTGAGTAAACCTGTATGGGTGGGGAGAGGGATACGACAGGATTGCCCTTTATCAGGCCAGCTATACACGTTAGCAGTCGAACCACTGTTGGAAATGCTAAGACGGAGGCTAAAGGGGGTGGGAATCCCAGGAGCCAGTGCTTCTAAGGCAGCAAGGTTTTCAGCATATGCTGACGACATTACTGTGTTGGTGAAAGATGGGGAGGACATACAGGCATTGGAGGACAGCCTCTGAGTGTATGAGGGTGCCTCCACAACAAGGGTGAATTGGGGGAAAAGTGAAGCGTTGGCATGTGGTTCATGGAGGGAGGAGTCCCTGCCTCGGCTGCCAGGAGACTTGCAGTGGGGCCAAACAGGGGTTAAGGTACTGGGAGTCTACCTGGGAACGAGCACTTTTATGGCCAGAAATTGGGAGGGGGTGGTGGATAAGATGGAGGCTAGATTGGGGAAATGGAGGTGGCTGCTGTCATGGGTGTCATACAGGGGGAGGGTACTAATTATTAATAATCTGGTGGCATCCGCTCTGTGGCACCGACTGATGGTACTGAACCCCCGTGGTGGGTTGCTGGCTGAGATCCAGCGAAAGCTGGTGAACTTTTTCTGGTCAGGGCACCATTGGCTAAGGGCACCAATCCTGTACCTTCCTGTACAGGAAGGAGAACAGGGGTTTATTGACCTGGAAAGCAGGGTGGCAGCTTTTAGGCTGCAGGCAGCTCAGAGGCTCCTCTATCAGCGGGAGATATGCTGGAGGGAGCAAGCATGCGCACTGCTGAGAAGAGCAGGCGGCATGGGGCTGGATGTACAGCTGTTTTTGATGAGACCGGACAGCTGTAACACCATAGGGCTCTCAGAGTTCTATGTGGCCATGTTGAAGGCATGGCAGCTGCTGAAGTCCTCTCGGGAGGGTGGTCTGGAGCAAGGACCGTGGGTGTGGGAGGAGCCAATTCTCCACAACCCTGTGATCGTATCTGAGCCATTGAGGTCAGTCACCCTGCAGCGGCGGCTTGTGGAGGCAGGCATATGTAAGCTAGCTCACCTGCATCAACCAGGGGGGTGCAGTTTGGTCACAGCCCAGAGACTAGCAGGTTGCACAGGGGTAAAGTCCATTAGAGTCCTGGAAAGGATTCTGGGGGATGTAAGGCAGGGTTTTCCTGGGCTGGAGAGGGGAGGAATTAATCAGGCACCTGAAGGGAAGCTCCCAGAGTTCCCGATAGTTAGTGTGACAGCAGCAGTAGAGGAGTGGCAGGAGGGGGGAGGGAAGCTTTTATCCTTTACCTCTCCATGTTTGGGGAAGTTCCAGGAGGTGAAGGGGAAGGAATTGTACACAGTGTGCATCAAGGTCAGGCACATGAGAACATTATGGGAAAGAAAGGAGCATCAGTGGCAGGAGGAGCTAGGTGACCAGACGATGGCTGGGTACAGGTGGAGGGTTTTGTACAAGGCCCCCATACCTAAGAGGACTGGGGATCTGCAGTGGAGGGTGTTGCATGGAGCGGTGGTGACTAAGGTTTGGTTGGCACATATCAAATCTGGGGGGGGGGGGGGGGGGTGAAGGGTGTCCTTTTTGTACATGGAAACTGTGTCGCACATTTTTATGGCGTGCGAGAGGTTGAGAGAACTGTTTGGGTTAATGAAAACAGTGTGTTTGCGGCTGGGGGTGGTTTTTTCTATGGGAGACTTTGTCTGTGGACCAAGGTACAGCTCCCAGCAGCACTACAGGGTGGTACTATTAAATGTTTTATATGGTCAGGCAAAACTGACGCGACGTGGGTCACACGCAGGAACAGGCTGCGAGCTGGTGGGTGTACAGATGTACTGCAACTGTTTAAGGGTTATGTCTGCGCGCCTTAGGGTAGAATTTGAATATTTTAAAATGATGCATGACGTGGAAGCATTTAAAAGAATGTGGTGTATTGGGCTGTTTTTGTGGTAAACGAAGAGGAGATGGAGACGTGCTTAAGTTGAGTGTGGGAGTAGAGTATGATTGGTGGTTTTTCCTTTTTTTCCTTATTTTGGGGAGGGAGGGTGGGGTGGGTTTTTTTTGGGTTTGTAAATAGGGGAGTGGGGTAGGTTTTAAGGTGATTATGGGGAAAGGTTGTGTGTTTCAGTAAAGGAACATCAAAAGTAAAAAAAAGTCTCTCTCTCTCTCTCTCTGCCAGTAGCACACTGGAAGAGCGTTGTCCTGCCAACCAGCACATTTTCCCCTTTTTCTTGTTTCTTTATTTTGATACTTAAATAAACTCTTTTGTAAACTTTCCTTTTGTGTTTGACTCGTTTATGTTGTGGCCCTTTGAGCCGGGGACATAACATTGGCTTATCTCACACTGCAGTTTACATGTGATTGGCTCATCTCACACTGCCGTTTACATGTGATTGGCTCATCTCACACTGCCGTTTACATGTGATTGGCTCATCTCACACTGCAGTTTATATGTGATTAGCTCCTCTCACACTGCAGTTTACATGTGATTGGCTCATCTTACACTGCAGTTTACATGTGATTGGCTCATCTCACACTGCAGTTTACATGTGATTGGCTCATCTCACACTGCAGGTTACATGTGATTGGCTCATCTCGCACTACTGTACCCCAGGTTTAATAGCTGTACAGTACTGTATTCATACCTGTACTGAATGTTGTCTCTGGAATAAGGTGCCAGTCACTGCTGATGATTCTCTCTTTATTCTCTGTTTAGGAAATGTCAGGCTGGTGGGCGGGGCTAATCGGTGCTCTGGGAGAGTAGAGATGCAGCATGGGAGCTCCTGGGGCACGGTGTGTGATGCTGACTTTGACCAGCGGGACGCAGAGGTTGTGTGCAGGCAGCTGAGCTGTTTGCTTCCTGCAAAGCTGCGGGGGGCAGCTGCATTTGGGCAGGGTGAAGGCCAGGTGTGGGCACAGGAGATCCAGTGTAGAGGCAACGAATCTCAGATTTACTTCTGTCCCACAGCACCCTCACAGAATCAATCCTGCTCCCATGGAAACGATGTGGGACTGGTGTGTTTTGGTAAGAGTCCTCTATGCACTGTGTGTGTTTCAGTGGTATTGGGTAGACACAGTTCCTGAACAGATCATATGCAGTCATATTTAGATCTTTAATGGCAATGTGAAATGTTACATTGTGGCTGCAATACTTGAATATTCCAATACAAATATAAAATCAAAGGTGTAAAAACTAGAGGGCTGGGATGGACAGCCCATAACCCTGTGATAGGGAAAGCTGAGATTACGTACCATAGATATACATGAAGAGGAGACCCTGATTATGTACCATAGACACACGTGAATGTGGGGCATATTTCACATAAAAATTTTAAAGCACTTTCTCAGTTTAAAAGAAAAAAGAGAGACAATTTTTAAATGTTTGACAAATTTAACAAGAACATATTCCATAGATAGGATTGTGGCTTGTCTGTGTCTTTTGATGAACTGTCTTTCCTGATTTGCCGTGGATCATGGCTGTGTGCAGAAGATGTCTTTCATTTGTTGAAATCCTCTTCAGTTTTCCAGTATACTTTTATCCAGAGCATCTTACAATGCAAACACAGGTGCAAAGATCAGGGATGGAAGTGCATTAATTCAATAGAGAGGGAGAGTATCGCCCCTAGAGAGGGAGAGTATCGCCCCTAGAGAGGGAGAGGATCGCCCCTAGAGAGGGAGAGTATCACCCCTAGAGGCAGCACATCTGCAACAATGGCATTTTACGATGCACAAGAGTTTACTGAGGTTCATGTTTGACACAATATTTCGCCAGGAAATGCAACAGAAAGTTAAAACTGTTCCAAACTGCATTAAAAATGCATTATGGGCCAGTCTACATTTAAAACGGAGTTTCTATAGAAAGCAGACGCTGATAACGCTGATTGCATTTTCAGTATATCTATGCGTCTGTACTCCACTTGACATATCTGATCGCAGCTTTTTAAAACCAATATTCATAATATTCTCATTTCCAATTTTTATGACAATAAAACTTTTCTTACATCTGAGAAAAACAAAAATATATATGTATTTAGTTTGTTAACATTTAAAACCTAATATTTTTTCTCCACCTTGTAGCCAAGGTGTGTACTGCAGTCTGTAGGGGCTTTGTCTCCCTGAGTGATGAGTGCTGTCACTCTAGTGTCATCTCCTTATTCAGTCATGTGGCAGGCCCAGAGGACCAGGGATTGATATTCTCCTTGAAGCTCACAAACTCCAGTGGTCACCGGAGGTATTGCAGACTCTGGTGCCAAAAAGAAAATTTCCCCATTGAAGTCCTTTAAAAACTACGAAATTACTCAGGCCAAATTATACCATTTTGGACAGTTCTTTTAAATTCAAATATTTTTTTTTTTTTTCTGCGCCCCACAGAAAAAGTTATAAGATTTTTAAAATTCCAATTGGGTCTGCATGTTTAGGTACGCAATGGTTCCAAAAGTCATGTTAAGTGCCTAGTGTGCATGGTCTGGTTCCAAAAATCCCCCATAGTCTAACATGGCAGCCTCCACAAATTGCTTCATGCACCAATGAGAAGCTCCCATAGGAATCTATGGAACCTGTAAGCGGAAGCTGTCTCCAGGGCTGTGTCCGAATCAGCACCCTTCCATACTATTAGGTAGGATTGTTGAGTAGACAGGACGAAAAAGTTGTTAAGTAGGTGAAATTTTCTCTAAATGTAGTATACTTTAACTCCTTCGCGACGGCCCTATTAAAAATGGTTTGAATTCGAACCATAGCGTCATTTGTCTCTCTGCTATTGGTTAACCGTGGATTCGCGGTTGTTTTCATTTGAAAATGTTTTGGATAGTCAGCCAATGATTGCACAGATATTCTTGGCTGTGTGACGTGGTTCATTTACGCTGCACTGTTGACGCGCAATACGTTTCACTTTCACTTTCTTCTCCACTTTCCATTCCTCCATGTTCAGAATCAAAGTCACTGTCATTATCATCGTTGCACATAGTGCATATTTCAGCAGCTTCGTCTGCAGTAAACCGGCGTTTTCAACTGGCCGAAGCCATTTCGGAAAGGCTTGTAAAGACGTATTGCGCGTCAACAGTGCAGCGTAAATGAACCACGTCACACAGCCAAGAATATCTGTGCAATCATTGGCTGACTATCCAAAACATTTTCAAATGAAAACAACCGCGAATCCACGGTTAACCAATAGCAGAGAGACAAATGACGCTATGGTTCGAATTCGAACCATTTTTAATAAGGCCGTTCTAGTCGCGAAGGAGTTAAACCCCCGTATGATACACGCTGAGTACATTCGGGAGCACACTTCAAGAAGTACACAAACATTTTGGTCGTATAAATGTGACACTTATTTTAGAAAAAATGACGTGCAGCTTCGCTGACGTTTTCCTTCAAATACAACAAAGAAAACACGTGACATGGTAGGGTGGGGTGCAGGGTTGCCAGATCTTGCCAAAGACTTTACAGCCAAATCGCGACTCAAAACTAGCCCAAAAATTATTTTAGGCAAACCCAATGTATTTTACATAAAAATCATATTTTTACTTTTTCAAATGAGTGTGTGCTTTGCAACTTTTCATTTTTACTCGTGACTGCATTTATTAAAGTAACCGAATTTAGCTTTAAAACCGCGGACATGGCAATGCTGGTGGGACATCTTACGACCTGCTACACAGTGCAAATTAAACAGCACACTTCTGCCAGTGCACTGTACGCAGGAGACGGGGTGCAGTAGATTGGGCTCTGATTCGGACACAGCCCAGTTCTTCTTACATCTCTCGATAGACAGGCCTCACTGGCAGAGCTCATGTTGCTGGTGTACAGTGTACAAAGAAGGGGTGATATAGCACACCCTAGTGGTGTCTCTGTGTTACTGCAGACACTGCTGGGGTTCTATCCTTTGAATCCAGTGACAACTTGGGGTTTCACCCACTGTAAACAGACTAAGCAGTATTAAGCATCTATAGTGTTTGCACATTAGAAGCAGGTTTATCTAGATGTTCATATCCTGTATGCAGTATACAAATCAATGCATAATCTTTTGTTTTGCCAGTGGTCACTTACTGAGTGGAATCATTAAAAGACTTATTGTTCATTCTATTCAAATATTTTTTACAACTTCAAACATTGTATGAGTACGCTTGTGTGACAGGTCAATAGTCAATAAACTGACAAGATTTTGATTTATTTTCAGTCAAGTAATTTGGACATTACATTGTATCTAGGAACCTCTACGGTGTGACTATTACGATAAGTCATTCTGACTGCAGTGATAATGTTCATTTTTAATTTATCACCATTGAGATCAGACTGGCTGGCTGTATCAGACAAATGTACAAGGAACTTTTGTCATTCATTTTTTGTTAGTAACTTTAATTTTAATAAGTACAGCGCTGTAATTTCTCACTCCCACCCCCTTTCATCTCTCTCTCCTCCCTCTCTCCCTTTCCCTCCCTCTCTCTCCTCCCTCTTTCTCTCCCTCTCCCCTTTCCCTCCCTTTCTCTCCCCCTCTCTCTCCCCCCTCCTCTCTCCCCCTCTCTCCCTCTCCCTCTTTCTCTCCCTCTCTCTCTCCTAGAAAGTCAAGATGTGATGTTGGTGGATGGTGGCAGCCCCTGTGCTGGGAGAGTGGAGGTTTTCCATCAGGGATGGTGGGGGACAGTGTGTATGATTATGTGGGATATGATAGATGCTGGGGTGGTGTGTAGACAGCTGGGCTGTGGAGATGCTGTAGAAGCACCAGGACATGGTCTCTTTAAACCAAGGTCTAGGCACATATGGATGTCTGCAGTGGTCTGCAGGGGATCAGAATCCAGACTGGAGCAGTGTGGGCATCGAGGATGGGGTCAAAGTAACTGTGTTCATGAACAGTATGCTGGAGTGATCTGCTCAGGTAGGACTCTGTTATTCAGCTCTTTTTAACGCTCTTATACCAACACAGCACATTGGATTTAAATGGGAATATATTACTTTTCATAAACATGTATGTTATAATACATACTGTATGTCTCAATCATTATATTACATTGTAAAATATTAATGCAATGCTGTGTTATAAAGTAAATGTTTGCATTGTCACTGTACTAATCCTGAATTTACACACCAGAATCTCATATTTATTTTCTCATGTATTGCTCTTGTTCTGTAGCTATCAGAATATTTATTCTTTTTTATTCTAAGTGTCACTGTGGTTTACATGTGATTGGCTCATCTCACACTGGAGTTTACATGTGATTTGCTCATCTCACACTGTGGTTTACATGTGATTGGCTGTTAGTTTATAGTGAGTTTTCCTTGGTGCCTTTTGTCTTGAGCAAGGTACGCGCAGAGTGCGCCTGTTAACCAAACTTGTTTGGTTTTCCATCGGCCCACTACTTTTTTATTTTGCCTCTTTCATTTTGAGGTAATCCTGGGTGGGGATTTTAAGCGTTTAAAGCGAGTTAAGCGTTTAAAGTGGCCTTGTGCCCGGCACGCCTCAATGAAGACAGTTAGGCATTAGTGAAGTTTTGGGTAGTTAGCCAGGTACCAGGGTGCTCTTTGTGTAAGGCACTTGGGGACTGTCTCACTATTAGTAGTACATTTACTTCAATGAGGTGTCCTCTGCTCATCAACTCACAACTTTAGTCGAGTAGTGTTTTTGTGTTGAGCGATGGCTTTCCTGTATGTTGTGTGTTTGTAGCGCCCATCTGCTGTATGTAGAGGTTTGAGGGCCACACGGTGGAGTATTACTTAAAGTTCTGCTTTACACTTGTGAGTCTTTAGTTTGAATGTAATCTCTTTCGTCCTATTGGTGGATTAGTTACAGGTTCCATTCCTATACTTTTTGGAACTTGCATTGTGGGAAGGTGATCCTTTAGTGCTCCTTTTTGCAGGTTAGTGTTTTTCAAAGCTTTAGTTGAGAGCATTTAGTGTATGCCATGACTGTAGTGAATGTAACTGTGTGCTATTTTTTTATTTAGTGAAGGACACATCTTGCTGTGGCTAGCTATTGTGTGTGTGCCCTCTGGAGCTCGTATGTGCCCTCTGGTAGTCTTTTGTGCCCACTGGTAATTTTTCATATGCCCTTGTAGTCTAGACCGGACTTTGTGTGACTCTGGTTGGGGTTTTGTCTGTGACTCTGGGAGGCTTGGCTCCTTGTATGCCAGCATTTTAATGTATTATAGTGTTATTTATGTAATTTTACTGAGTCCTTTAAGTATGCCATGGGCTTGGTTCATTGTATTCCTGTTGTGCATACAAACGGTAAGGTGGACTTTGTGTTTTTACTGGGGTATAACCTGAAGATCTGCCACAAGTGGGAGGGACAACATACTTGCAGATGCCCTCTCAGTTGTAAGTTGTGTCTTATGGTAGAGCTTACATTTTATTCCTGTAATTGTGGTTGGCTTGATAGGCATCCATCTTAAGGAGGTGGTGTTATGTCCTTGACCAGTTTGTCTAACTTCAGGGGATCTATCTTGGCGATCTTGACGTTTGGTCTAAGCGCATGGCATAAAGTCCATTTAGGGCGTGTCCAAGTCCACTTTGGCTATTTTAACGGCGTGTTTTTTGGGCGCTAAGCACGGCGTAGCGTGCAAATGGGCTGAACCTAGTCTCTTCATTAATTATAGGTATGTCATGGGCGTGACATGCAATAAACCAATCAAAATGTCATATACCATTCCCTTTAAAAGCCTGCTTTTCCACCTTGGCGGATTGCTTATATGATGGCAAAACAGACATGCTCGTGCGTGTTTAGTGCAATCAAGGAATAGGCTATATGGATCAATAGTAGCCTATGATAAATATTATTCGGACAAACCATTATGAGTTCCCGGTAATTCCCGACAGTGCTGTTATTTTACAAAATATATGCGTTCAAATTTCGTTAAAGGCACCTGCAACAGCTGAGAATAAGCTACCAATGGCTTCCGTCTCACCTTAGAAAACGCCTTAAAAAATTAGCCTGCTTGTTTAACGAATTTCGTTTGATTATGCATTGAAGCAATGAACTCATGTTCAAGCTTCATCCGAAGTTCATTACCTGCATTCTAATTTTGATTAATAAAATAAATAACGTCATTTTGCCTTAATGATGACAATAAATACGATAAAGCTGTCAGGTTGGCAACCCATAGGTTCACGCATATTTTCCCTTGTTTTATAATGTCCTGCTTATGGAAATGTGACAAACCTGTTTTACAGGTAGCGTAATGCTTTAAAACAATCCACTTTCCCAGGAAGACCGTTAAAAGTGCGATTTACAGCAGGGGAAACAGACCTGCTCCTGTAAAGCGCACATGCAGATAATGGTATTAAAATTAATTGTGAATTAATTGTAACGTGCTGCAAATTTGTTTTCGTTTCAAGCTTAGTTCTCTTTAAAATATTTTGCTCAGTTATGGAATAACAGGTGAAATCAGCGGGGTTTTAATAAGCTGAGGGTATGGAAACCTTGTCACTGTAATTAAAAAAATATGAAGGACAAAGAATAGCTAAGGTTACAATACAGTTAACATGATGACATTTATCTCAGTTTTTTAACCATAGGCTATTGAAAAAAACCTTATGCACAGCGAATCCGCTGTAGCCTAGGCTATTTGAAAAACAATAAAAGCAATATTCACTGGACAAGGTTTTGAACTTTTTTCAGTCACAAACCTTTCTATTTACTTACAGGCTGTATTCCTAGATAAACAGAGCTGTATTGTAATGACATCTGAAGCGAATTTTCAGAACTCAAATGTCCGTCTATTGCAGTGCGCGAGTTTCCATTGAATGACAATTCACGCATTAGGTGTAAATGACTATTCGCACATTATGCTTGATATAGGTGTTATCAGCTTCTTTTTAATGGATAGCCATTGTCCCGTACCATCGCACATCGCCTGGATGTTGATGGAGTGGGCTGAGAGCAATGTAATGTGGTATTCCCCTTCGCTGAGGGAAAGGTATGTGGACCTCTGGAACCTTTTATTATTATGCATTTTTGATATAGCCTACACAATAATAATATTTCACATTGTGATCTAGATATTTTAGTCATGCTTGTACGCACCCCTGTGTGTAACAGACAGGAGGGTACGCGCGTTGTGCACACGCCTATGTAGACGCACTTATATCCGCCGTTAAAATAACATGTAAACAACTGCGACATGACTTTAGACCAGGTTTGTGGTGGTTTTAGCGCAACAGCTTTCTGCTGGCTCAAGATAGCAATACGCCAAAAAGAATCCTGGCCACTCCTCATCTTAAGACCAACACGCCCAGTTCACTTGTAATGGGCGCAAGAATACATGGTATTTAAACAGCGTGAACGTAAGGCGTTACAATGAACCATGCGCCGGGTGTAAGATAGCAAAGACACTTGCGTTTGGGTTAGCGCCGCTTAGCGCCGGGTGTAAGATAGGGCCCCAGGTGTGTTTATGTGGGTGTGATTGTGCTCAGAGACACCTGGTTGAGGCTCTATATAAGAGTCATTTACAATATAAAATACATGAAACGATTTACATCTTGAATCCAAGTCAAATGTAAATAAAGAGATGTTTAAAAGTCAAAGTCTCTCTCTCTCTCTGGGTCTCTCTCTGCATGGTGCATGCTGGGAGCACGGGTGAGAGTGCGGTGTGATGCTTCGCGCGACAGACTGTTGCGAGATTTTGGCAAACTAGCGTTTGGTTTGAAGCTCACCTGGCACGAGACGGAGACCCAGATTGTAGGATCAATTTGTTTAATTCAGAAGGGTATCGACCTACGGCCTGTATAGGCCCGGAACGGTACCCTTTGTTTCGTTTTTTTAATTTAAGGATTGGACCTTGGTTAAGAGTAAGAATAAGGACCGTGGGGTAATCAGAGAGAATCAGAAATGGAGAAAATTCAGGTTCTGGGGCAGGAGAGACAGAAAGTGAGGGAGGGGTAAGTGAGAAAGAAGAGGGTCCAGAGAGGTACAATGTGGTGGTAAGATTTGTGGTGGATGGAGGAGTTGAGACAATGAGTCCTATGAAATTGACAAATGAGATAAAAAATAAGGTTGGGAATGTAAAATTTGCAAAAGTTTTAAGGGATGGTAATTTGCAGATTGGGTGTGAAGATGTAGAACAAGTGAACAAGGCTAAGTTGATGAAAAGGGTTGGAAAATACAATGTAGCAAAAACTGTGAGTTGGAGAACAAAAAGCCAGAAGGGGGTGTAGAGGAGTGATTACAGGTGTTCCACTGAGTATTGAGGGGGAGGAGCTTCAGCCTAACTTGAAATGTCAGGAAAGATCAATAGTGAGTGTTAAAAGGATGACAAAGGGGGTTGAAAAGAAGTATAGTGAAACTGTCCTGGTGGAGGTTAAAGGTGAGGAGTTGCCAGATAGAGTGTTCCTGGGATTTAAGTGCTATTATGTAAGAGTATACATTCCCAAACCATTGAGATGTTACAACTGACAAAAGTTTGGCCATATAGCTCATTTTTGTAAAGGGAAGGGGCTCGGTGTGGAGGGGACCATGAGTATGGAAAATGTGGAGAGGGGGTACTACCCAAATGTTGCAATTGTGGGGGTGACCATAGTGTGGCATATGGGGGATGTGCAATAATGAAGCAGGAGGTGAAGGTTCAGCAGGTTAAAGCACAAAATAAGATTTAATATGCAGAAGCAGTGAAGGTGGCCAAGCAGAAGGGAGAAACAGAGGGAGCTGTAGATGGAGGAGAAGTGGCAGTGGTAAGAGCAACCCTATAGGTCATTAGAGCCACCAGGAAGAGGAGAGAGACAGCTGTAAAAATGGAAGGTGGTGACCTTCGTAGCAGGGGTGTTCAATATTATAAAGGGCATCGAGAACTTATCACCAGAGGATAGGGTAAAGGTTATTATAAAAGCAGCAGTATAGTACTTGGACATGACAGGAGTGACATGGGAAGAGGTGTGGGAAGATCTTAAAGCCAAGGGCCCAATATAATTTGGTTGATTTTAATTATGATTGTAATTCTACAGTGGAATGCTCGAAGCTTGTTGGCGAACGGACAGGAATTTAAGCAGTTCATTTTAGATATGTTGGATAAGCCAGATATAATTTGTGTACAGGAAACATGGCTTAAGCCTCATCTGGATTTCATCATACATGGTTATGTAGCTGTTCGAAGAGATAGGGAGGAGGAAGGAGGGGGGGAGGAGGAGGGTGTGTTACTTTTATCAAACAAGTAATCCCATATAGAGTGTTAGGGAAGGGGGAGGAAGAGGAATATGTGGTAGTAGAGATGTGGTTGGCAGGAGGGGAGATGGTGATAATCAACTTCTATAATCCATGTAATAGATTGGAACTGAACAAGTTGCAAAGAGTGGAGGGTCAAGATAGACATAAGATTGTGTGGTGTGGAGATTCCAATTCCCACAATACTGGGATGAGAACAGACAGTAATGGACAGATTGTGGAGGAATTAATGGAAGAAAAGGGGTTGGTATGTTTAAATGATGGGAGAGGAAGCAGAATTGATGTGAACACAGGAAATCAGTCTGCTCTTGATCTTACCCTTGTCTCAGATGTAGTGTCTGGGAGGAGTGAATGGGAGGTAAGGGAGGAGACAGCTATAGGGAGTGATCACTATCCAATAATGTGCACATTGGATATGAGAATAGAGCTAGTGTTAGGAGCAGGATTGGAAAAATTGATCTTTGGAAAGACAGAATGGGATAAGTTCCAAGAATTATGTGAACAGTATATGGCTATAATTGAAGGGGGTGGGGATGTGAATAATTTAAATGATTAATTAAGCTCAGTGATATATGCAGCAGCAACAGGGTCAATTCCTAGAAGTAAAGGAAGAATCAGGAGGGAAGCAGTCCCTTGGTGGAGAGAAGACTGCAGTAAGGCAGTGAAAGAAAGAAATAAGGCATTCAGAATACTTAAAAAGACACATAATTTTCAGCATTTAATACAGTATAAAAAAGCACAGGCCCTTGTTAGAAGGACAGTAAGAAGGGCAAAATAGGCATGTTGGCAATCGTATTGTGATAAAATAGGGAGAACATTGCCAGTGGGAGAGGTGTGGGCGATGGTTAAGAAGATGGGAGGGAATAGAAGGGAGTGGGATTACCCGGTAATGAAAGTTAATGATGAGACAGCAGTGTCCGACAAAGATAAGGCAGAGATGATGGTAAAGGCATTTGTTAATATTCATAGCTCAGACAACCTTTCAGAGGAAGGAAAAAGGGGTGAGAACAAACAATGAGGGAGCACCTTGGAGTACTAAGAAGGAAGGAGGATAATGAGGATATAATAAATGCTCCATTTACTTTGCAGGAGATGAAGAGAGCAATAGATAAGTCTGGTAATACCTCTCCAGGGAAAGACCAGATTTGTTATATCATGTTGAAACATCTTGGAGATATTGGGTTAGGCAAGATTCTGCATCTGTATAACAGAGTGTGGGAGGAGGGGAAGTTGCCAGCAAGGTGGAAGGAGGCAGTAGTGATTCCAATTAGAAAGCCAGGTAAAGATCCAACGAAGCCAACAAGTTACCGTCCTATTGCTCTAACCTCACATATGTGTAAAATAATGGAACGGATGATAACAAAAAGATTAACTTACTTGAGAGTAAGGAAATAGTAGCAAGATGGTAAAAAGGGGGTGATCCCAAACGCGCTACAAGCCGGCTATATAAACAAGGAACTATAGGTGCTCAACAGAAGGACCAGTGAATAAAGAGAATACCAAACCCGGACTACTTCGCTAGGACTAACCCGAGATAAGGAGGACTGGAGCACACAGAGCTCAGAGCAAAACAAAATATTTTAATGCGACTGACGTTTCGACGTCAACGACGTCTTCTTCAGAGTCAAAATGGAAATACAGACAATGCACCGGGAGGTATATAAATACCCTCCCATCAATTACACAAAATAAGGTGCGCATGTGTAGGACTAATAAATCTCGTCATAGATACCACATATACAATGTTATCTTCTTTAACAGGATAAAGAGAAGACCGACAAATGTCATAGGTAAATGAACTAAATAATTGTCTATTGTGAACATGGCATAAAACAATATAAAATGAAAATCAAAAAGCCTGTACACAAGTTACAAAAAACATGAAAGATTCAGCGACTCATTTAACCCATTGGGTTCCACACTATTGAGTGTATGTATCCAGTACGCCTCCCTGCGGAGCAGTTGCTTAATAATATCTCCGCCTCTGGATGATGAAGTGACTCTCTCAATACACCAAAATTTTAGAGAAGAGACAGAACCATGATTGGCTTCAGCGTAATGTCGCGCAATAGCATAGTCCATATTCTTAGACCGGATCGCGGTCTTATGTTCAGCAATTCTAAGTTTGAGGGCTCTCTTAGTCTGTCCGATGTAGATTTTGGAGCATATACATTTCAGCATGTAGATAACATGGGTAGTGTTGCAGTTAATAAAAGTGGTTATTTTAAATTCCTTGCCCGAACGTGGATGACAGAAGACTTTAATGTAGCAAGATGGTTTTAGGAGAGGGCGAGGCACCATGGATCCTGTTTTATGTTTAGAGGCTGAAGTGAGGAAAGCATTATCAAATAAGGAATCTGTTGTGGAAGTGTTTTTTGACATAGAGAAAGCGTATGATATGATGTGGAAAGAGGGTCTTTTGATCAAGTTACACATGGATGGGGTAGGAGGGAGGGTTTTTAACTGGATAAAGGACTTTCTGTTTGAGAGAGCTATTCAAGTGAGAACAGGATCAGAGATGTCTAACAAGTATGTAGTTGATAATGGAACGCCTCAAGGAAGTGTGATTAGCCCTTTGTTATTTACTATTATGATAAATGCTGTGTTTTCACAAATAGGATCAGATATGGGGAAATCCCTGTGTGCAGATGATGAAGCTCTATGGAAGAGAGGGAGGAATGTGCAACATATTGTAAGGAAGGTGCAGGAGGGAATTAATGAGGTAAAGCAATGGGGATATAAATGGGGTTATACATTTTCTATTGAGAAGACAAATACAGTATTCTTCACCAGGAAAAGGATTGAGGAAAATATGAAATTGAATCTGTATGACAGAAATCTTGAGAGAGTGAGAGTATTTCAGTTTTTGGGGGTTCATTTTGACTCCAGAATAACATGATCAGAGCATATCAATAATGTAATGGAGAAGTGTAGGAAAATAATAAATGTTATAAGATGTCTAACAGGGTTGAAGTGGGGAGCTGACAGAAGACTTAAAAACTATCTATGTTGGGCTGATTCATTCGGTATTTGATTATGGATGTATTGCGTATGGTTCAGCAGCCAAAACATTATTGGCAAAGCTAGATGTAGTACAGGCACAAGCTCTCAGGGTATGCTGTGGGGCCCATATGTGCACTGCAGGTTGAGACGGGAAATGCCATTAGAATTGAGAAGGAAACAACTCATGGCAAATTATTGGACTTATTTGAGGGGGCATCACAAGTTCTGCAACCTTGCTGGGAACATGAAAAGGTTAAGAATACTAGTTTTGGGGTGGGTGGGAAATTAATTAGTAGAGATGATGGGAGTTTATAGAGAAGAATTTAGTCCGACAGTAGTGATCCCTGCAGTGGCTCCGTGGTTGCTTGCAACACCAATGGTTGACTATTATCTTTTAGAGCTCAAAAGGAGGAAGGAAGGTGAAATTTATTTGGTTAACCTCTTCCTACCGAGGGCAAAATAGGCCAATTTTTGCCTGTTTTCACTAGTGACAAACAAAGGTGGTTATCTCAAAAACTATAAATGGTACAAATATGGTTCATGGCTTTTATTAAAGCAGACACCTGCAGTATTACGACTAAGTAGTGAGAACTCATAGAAATCCAGTTTTTGATACTTAACTACAACAATTTATGTATAGAAAATATAAAAAAACTAAAAAACGGGTACCTACATTCAAGTTTAAGAATTATTACCTGGGGAGCTACAAGTGCAATCAAGGAAATGACTCCTCTATCTGATTCATCAATATGCTGCCTACCTCTGGTAACAATCTGGTGTCAATATCTCAAACCATTCAAATTTTACAGGGTTTTTTTCAGGTGAACCTTTTTCGTTATCCAAATGGTGCCAAATGTGCCAAAAATGGCAATGTTCCAGAAAGGTCTCAATATGATATATTTTTTAGGTTTTTACAATAAAATGAGATAATTTGTTAATATTGGCAATAAAAGTTCATTTTTAGACGTGTTCTTGGTGCTCTTCATATTACACAACTAACTACCCAAGGTTACAAAAAGCTGTCAAAACCCATGTAGCAGCACAGGTTTTCAAATGAATAATGGGAATAGTATGAAACTTCCCTACACATTACTGCTTGCCAGTCCTGTCCTTTATTCTGTTGCCACCTCCTATGACAGGGACGTTGGGGTTGGGTTTTAGGAGGCAAAACTTTATACATGACAAACATACCAACTATATACAAGTGCACTAAGGTGTACTACTAAAAGTGCAGTGGATAAAAAATCAAAAGTCCACCAGTTTCCTAGATAAAAAATAAAAACACCCCTGCTGTAACAAATAAAAAGATCCTTGCCCTCTAATTGCTGAAGTTACCGTATTTACACAAAGAAAGTACAAAATGGCAGGGTCCAAAAAGCTAAAAAAAATGAACTAAAAACAAAAAAAGGCAAAGGTGTAATGGGGCGTGACGTGTGAGGTGGGAGGAGCCAAACGCAGCAAGGGGAATCATTAAGCCCTTAGGCCACTAAGGCGGGATACCCCGCAGATAAGGGAGGAGACAAGACAAGGAACAACGAACACTATTACAGACGTTACTACCCGGCTTACTGTCAAACGCTAAGTAGAGCGCAAGGACAGGGATCTGAACAGCCAGACATAATACACGCCCTGTCTCGGTAACGAGACACAATAAACGGGCGAGTAGCGAAAAGGCACAAATAAATAAACAGTCAACAAATGAAGAATTAAATGATTTAATAAGAGGAGGCGAAAAAAACAGATCAGTTAAATGGCTAATTCCATAAGCTAGAACTAACAGTCATATGCAGAACCTAAAGGAGGGTAAACGCCCGATCTCCCAGGGGGAAGAAACATTTTACAGGCGAGCCGACGGAGAACCGCAGTCCCATAACCTTACCAGCAAAAATGACCAAGCTTAAAACATAGCCACGCCCTAACCTCTCAGACAGGAGATGAAACGAGGCAAAGGAACAGGTAATTAATGTTCCAAGGCATAGTTAGAGGCTCGCAGTCACACGCAAACATGTCCACAACATCGTCCGGTCTCCACATGAGACGACGTGCACCGAGAGGCGAACAGAACTACAGTTCTGAACAGAATCGCCCAAATCTCCATACCCGGAGAAAAGCACAAAAGACGAATGGACAGCTGCCCCGAAACTATCGGCTATATGACTAACACAAACACAAATACAAGCCCTGCCTCTCAATAAGGGGAAATGTAACGAGGCGAACAGGAACAGAGATTTAACGTTCCATGGCGAAATTAAAAAGGCTCGCAGTCCAATGCAGAAAACCAAGAGGGTAAACACCCAATCTCCCAGGAGAGAGAAACATTTTACAGGTGAGCCGACGGAGCACCGTCGTCCCATAACTTTACTATCCACAGACTAACGCAAGCTTAAATAGGAACAACCGCCCTAGCCTCAGTAAATGAATGAATGTAACGAGGCGAAATGGAACAGAGAGCTAACGTTCCGAGGCTATTATTAGAAACACACAGTCAAACACAAACACGTCCACAACATCGCCCAAGCTCCACATAAGGAGACAGCACACCCGGAGAACGAAACAGAACAACAGTTCACAACAAAATCGTCTCGCAGGCAGAAAAGGCGAACAGGACAGCTGCAACAAAAGACCTACGCCAACATAATAGCACGACAGCCTCAATATAAATAAAAACCCTGAATCACAACAAAGGGGAACGTAGTCCACGAGAAGGAGACCAAACAGGGAAAAACGTACCAAGGCTACTTACTGGCTCACAGCAACACGGAATTGAGTAGAAGCAAAACGCCAGGTCTCTCAGTAAGAAAACCAAATAACAGGCAAAAAATGGACCAGAGAAACTGCTACTCTATACTTCTACGAGCTAAGAAACTAAGTAGAAGGGAAACGCCTGATCTTCCTATGGGAAGACATGTGCCGAAGGGCGAGCAGAACTACTGTTCCGAACAGAATCGCCCAAAACTCCATACACGGAGAAAAAAGCACCAAAAAGGCAAAATAGAGCAGAGATTTACAGTCCCAAACTTCTATGAGATAATCAACTACCAAGCCAGCAAGAAATAAGCACTGTCTCTCTAAAGAGACGTTAAAAATGGGCGAGTAGCCAAAATGGTATGAGAACTCACAGCCAACAAAAACACCACAGTACAAAACAATGAACAATGAACAATTAATGTCGAAGCCCCGAACAAAGGAAATGGTAGGCTTATATAACTCTCAGGTGACTATGAACAGGTGTAAATGCTTTAACAGAAGCTCCGCAAACTCAGCAGGGCGGAGCAAGCATCTACCAAAAGGGCAGCGCCCTCACGTGGCCACCGAGGAAAACGACCGCATGGGGAAACAGGGTTGAAAACCATGACAAAAGGATCAAAACATGGGGGTGGAGGGTGAGGAGAGATTATTTAACCATTCATACAGAAGCCATTTAGACTACACATTCCCTCAGGAGAGCAATCTGCATCATTACAAACCCCACTAACCCTGTCCATGGAATTGTCCACCATGTTGATATACCCATTAGTCCCCCTTATACAACAACAATCAACAATAATAATAATAAACAAGTACTCCCTCATGTTATCATGTTCTCTCCCTCATACCATGCATAAATTGCCATTTTGTTTACCTGCACAGCCTTCTGTACTGCATACAGAACAATTTACTCATGTGGAACAATGACTTTACTAAACACTTCCAGAAGCCATTTCACACTCAAAAAAATCAATTTAGTAGCTCATCTCAGACAGAAATAGATAGCTAGCTGCTTGTTACCTGTAATTTTGCTTGCTAGCTTGCCACTGTAAAGGTAATACTATCTATATTAATTTAGCTGAGAGGGACCGATTTTATACATAAGTATATAAGGTTAGTTAGCTTCACAGAAGAAACACAGGGATTCACGCATTGCAGCTAAATTGCACATTTCCTTCGATGCTTACACCAAACTTACCGTTTCCACAAACATCTGTGTTGTTGGCACCGCCACGTAACACGTGCGAGTTTGTCAACACAGACAATACACCCTAAGTTTACTTCATAAATTATTTATCATACCGTTGGAATGTGCAATTTGTAATATTAATTGTATGAAAAACAATAAAATACAGTTGACAATGTAATTACGAACCCGCATGGCATTGCGTGAATTCACACTGGTATATCGAAAAATCGGTAATACCACCAGCCCTAACGACGTTACCTGCCATGGCGAAATTCAATGCGTTTATAGCATAACACTGTTAGTATGATAAAACAACTTACATGTCAGCAACATCATCTCGGTCATCAGTGGATTCAGCGTCACTGAGACAGGATGAGTCTCCCTCGGCAAAAACATCTTCTGGCTTATCCAGTTTGTCTAGCACTTGGTGCACGGATAAACGCCTCAAAAATCTCGACATAACTACACAAAAACTGTATCAAAAATACTCTAAAGTAAAAAAATGTAACTGCGGGCCTTACCTAATTAATTGTGCTTTGCTAAACGGAATGTAGCGAGCTACGCTACAAGGTATAAACACTGCGCCATCTTGGTTCGATAATTACGTGTGGTTGTCACTTCCTTATACGCAGGGCAGTATTTCCTTTTTTTTACGACGGCATTGTGTTCAATGAGGGCTTGTTTGAAAGATAAGAGTCTTGGCTATTGGCTGGAATATTTGACAGACAGTTTTAAAACCCAATGGAAATCAAATAATACTGTTCAGTGGAGGCGGGTGGAAGACAGTTTTTCCCACTTCAGATAGGCCTATTGTGCTATCAGTCAAAGAAATACACCCAATTGATGACGGTTTTGCATAAATCTCTGCAAGCAAGTTCAAAACAACTCTGGCTAACATATACTAAGCCACGGGATTGGTACTCCAGAAACTGGCTGAGTTTCACAACGCCAAAGTGAACACAGCCGAACGAGTCGTAATCAAGTGCAAAAAAGCACGGTCGGTTTAAAATTGGAAAAAAATAATGTACAGCCGTATGAAAGTTTTAAAGTATTTTTTCTTGAAGCCTAAAGGTATAATGATTTTTCAAACCAAAGTTTTGTGAAATACAATTAAGCAGAACAGTTTACCAGCACATTGTTTATGGTGTGACATCAAGCTGCAATACATGTTTGAGAATTAGGTCAGAGTTTCCAACGTTATTTACGAAGTTTTATCCCGACGTTTTGGGCTTAAAAACCACTTTCCCAGAAGGAATGGATATATCTTAAGGATATTTAATCAAAATATTGAGGTGAGCAGTTTATTATATATTATTAAATTAATGAAATGTATAATTTAATAATTTCCGTAAACTCTTTTGTAAACTTTCCTTTTGTGTTTGACTCCTTTATGTTGTGGCCCTTTGAGCCGGGGGCATAACATTGGCATCTCACACTGCAGTTTACATGTGATTGGCTCATCTAACACTGCAGTTTACATGTGATTGGCTCATCTCACACTGCAGTTTATATGTGATTAGCTCATCTCACACTGCAGTTTACATGTGATTGGCTCATCTCAGACTGCAGTTTATATGTGATTAGCTCATCTCACACTGCAGTTTACATGTGATTGGCTCATCTCACACTGCAGTTTACATGTGATTGGCTCATCTCACACTGCAGTTTACATGTGATTGGCTCATCTTACACTGCAGTTTACATGTGATTGGCTCATCTCACACTGCAGTTTACATGTGATTGGCTCATCTTGCACTACTGTACCCCAGGTTTAATAGCTGTACAGTACTGTATTCATACCTGTACTGCATGTTGTCTCTGGAATAAGGTGCCAGTCACTGCTGATGATTCTCTCTTTATTTTCTATTTAGGAAATGTCAGGCTGGTGGGTGGGGCTAAACGGTGCTCTGGGAGAGTAGAGATGCAGCATTGGAGCTCCTGGGGCACGGTGTGTGATGCTGACTTTGACCTGCGGGATGCAGAGGTTGTGTGCAGGCAGCTGAGCTGTGGGCCTCCTGCAGAGCTGTGGGTGGCAGCTGCATTTGGGCAGGGTGAAGGCCAGGTGTGGGCACAGGAGATCCAGTGTAGAGGCAATGAATCTCAGATTGACTTCTGTCCCACAGCACCCTCACAGAATCAACCCTGCTCCCATGGAAACGATGTGGGACTGGTGTGTTCTGGTAAGACTCCTCTATGCACTGTGTGTGTTTCAGTGGTATTGGGTAGACACAGTTCCTGAACAGATCATATGCAGTCATATTTAGATATTTAATGGCACTGTGAAATGTTACATTGTGGTTGCAATACTTGAATATTCCAATACAAATATAATATCAAAGCTGTAAAAACTAGAGGGCTGGGATGGACAGCCCATAACCCTGTGATAGGGAAAACTGAGATTACGTACCATAGATATACATGAAGAGGAGACCTAGATTATGTACCATAGACACACGTGAATGTGGGGCATATTTCACATAAAAATTTAAAAGCACTTTCTCAGTTTAAAAGAAAAAAGAATTAAATAAAACGATTATATAAATTTAACAAGAACATATTCCATAGATAGGATTGTGGCTTGTCTGTGTCTGTTGAACTGTCTTTCCTGATTTGCCATGGATCATGGCTGTGTGTTGAAGATTTCTGTCATCTGTGGAAATCATCTTCAGTTTTCCGGTATTTAACCTGTTACAGGTCGTTGGGATGTCTTCCACTTTACTAGCATTTACCCAGACACTTTTATCCAGAGCATCTTACAATGCAAACACAGGTGCAAAGATCAGGGATGGAAGTGCATTCATTTCATACAGAGGGAAAGTATCGCCCCTAGAGAGGGAGAGTATCACCCCTAGAGAGGGAGAGTATCGCCCCAAGAGAGGGAGAATATCACCCCTAGAGAGGGAGAGTATCGCCCCTGGAGGCAGCACATCTGCAACAATGCCATTTTACGATGCACAAGAGTTTACTGAGGTTCATGTTTGACACAACATTTCGCCAGGAAATGCAACAGAAAGTTAAAACTGTTCCAAACTGCATTAAAAATGCATTATGGGCCAGTCTACATTTAAAACGGAGTTTCTATAGAAAGCAGACGCTGATAACGCTGATTGCATTTTCAGTATATCTATGCGTCTGTACTCCACTTGACATATCTGATCGCAGCTTTTTAAAACCAATATTCATAATATTCTCATTTCCAATTTTTATGACAATAAAACTTTTCTTACATCTGAGAAAAACAAAAATATATATGTATTTAGTTTGTTAACATTTAAAACCTAATATTTTTTCTCCACCTTGTATCCAAGGTGTGTACTGCAGTCTGTAGGGGCTTTGTCTCCCTGAGTGATGAGTGCTGTCACTCTAGTGTCATCTCCTTATTCAGTCATGTGGCAGGCCCAGGGGACCAGGGATTGATATTCTCCTTGAAGCTCACAAACTCCAGTGGTCACTGGAGGTATTGCAGACTCTGGTGCCAAAAAGCAAATTTCCCCATTGAAGTCCTTTAAAAACTACGAAATTACTCAGGCCAAATTATACCATTTTGGAGAGTTCTTTTAAATTCAAATTATAATTTCTTTTTCTGCGCCCCACAGAAGAAGTTATAAGATTTTTTAAATTCCAATTGGGTCTGCATGTTTAGGTACGCAATGGTTCCAAAAGTCATGTTAAGTGCCTAGTGCGCATGGTCTGGTTCCAAAAATCCCCCATAGTCTAACATGGCAGCCTCCACAAATTGCTTCATGCACCAATGAGAAGCTCCCATAGGAATCCATGGAACCTGTAAGCGGAAGCTGTCTCCAGGGCTGTGTCCGAATCAGCACCCTTCCATACGATTAGGTAGGCTTGTTGAGTAGACAGGAAAAAGTTGTTAAGTAGGTGATATTTTCTCTAAATGTAGTATACTTTAACCTCTTCCTACCGAGGGCAAAATAGGCCAAATTTTGCCTGTTTTCACTAGTGACAAACAAAGGTGGTTATCTCAAAAACTATAAATGGTACAAATATGGTTCATGGCTTTTATTAAAGCAGACACCTGCAGTATTACGACTAAGCAGTGAGAACTCATAGAAATCCAGTTTTTGATACTTAACTACAACAATTTATGTACAGAAAATATAAAAAAACTAAAAAACGGGTACCTACATTCAAGCTTAAGAATTTTTACCTGGGGAGCTACAAATGCAATCAAGGAAATGACTCCTCTATCTGATTCATCAATATGCTGCCTACCTCTGGTAACAATCTGGTGTCAATATCTCAAACCATTCAAATTTTACAGGGTTTTTTTCAGGTGAACCTTTTTCGTTATCCAAATGGTGCCAAATGGTGCCAAATGGTGCCAAATGTGCCAAAAATGGCAATGTTCCAGAAAGGTCTCAATATCATTTATTTTTTAGGTTTTTACAATAAAATGAGATAATTTGTCAATATTGGCAATAAAAGTTCATTTTTAGACGTGTTCTTGGTGTTCTGCATATTACACAACTAACTAACCAAGGTTACAAAAAGCTGTCAAAACCCATGTAGCAGCACAGTGAATCTTGTGTATTTCACCAGAGCCCCATTAGCCAGAAATGAGTCCAGGAATGTGCAAACAGGTTTTCAAATGAATAATGGGAATAGTATGAAACTTCCCTACACATTAATGCTTGCCAGTCCTGTCCTTTATTCTGTTGGCACCTCCTATGACAGGGACGTTGGGGTTGGGTTTTAGGAGGCAAAACTTTATACATGACAAACATATATCAACTATATACAAGTGCACTAAGGTGTACTACTAAAAGTGCAGTGGATAAAAAATCAAAAGTCCACCAGTTTCCTAGATAAAAAATAAAAACACCCCTGCTGTAACAAATAAAAAGATCCTTGCCTCTAATTGCTGAAGTTACCGTATTTACACAAAGAAAGTACAAAATGGCAGGGTCCAAAAAGCTAAAAAAAATGAACTAAAAACAAAAAAAGGTAAAGGATCAAAACATGGGGGTGGAGGTTGAGGAGAGATTATTTAACCATTCATACAGAAGCCATTTAGACTACACATTCCCTCATGAGAGCAATCTGCATCATTACAAATCCCACTAACCCTGTCCATGGAATTGTCCACCATGTTGATATACCCATTAGTCCCCCTTATACAACAACAATCAACAATAATAATAATCAACAAGTACTCCCTCATGTTATCATGTTCTCTCCCTCATACCATGCATAAATTACCATTTTGTTTACCTGCACAGCCTTCTGTACTGCATACAGAACAATTTACTCAGGTGGAACAATGACTTTACTAAACACTTCCAGAAGCCATTTCACACTCAAAAAAATCGTTTTAGTAGCTCATCTCAGACACAAATAGATAGCTAGCTGCTTGTTACCTGTAATTTTGCTTGCATTACATTACATTACATTTATTTAGCAGACGCTTTTATCCAAAGCGACGTACAGTAAGTGCGCACAGAGACATCAAGATCACTACAGAACAGACAAGGCAAAGCACATCCTTCGCATAATGTAGCAGCTATCCCTAGCAATGAACGTCGACTGTAGTTCACAGTAAGCTGTGGGCAAATCAGCAACACCACACTTCCATTCCTAATACTCGTATAAACTATAATAAACAGACAGGAAAACACAGGGATGCTTGCTAGCTTGCCACTGTAAAGGCAATACTATCTATATTAATTTAGCTGAGAGGGACCGATTTTATGCATAAGTATATAAGGTTAGTTAGCTTCACAGAAGAAACACAGGGATTCACGCATTGCAGCTAAATCTCCTTCGATGCTTACACCACACATCTGTGTTGTTGGCAACGCCACGTAACACGTGCGAGTTTGTCAACACAGACAATACACCCTAAGTTTACTTCATAAATTATTTATCATACCGTTGGAATGTGCAATTTGTAATATTAATTGTATGAAAAACAATAAAATACAGTTGACAATATAATTACGAACCCGCATGGCATTGCGTGAATTCACACTGGTACATCGAAAAATCGGTAATACCACCAGCCCTAACGACGTTACCTGCCATGGCGAAATTCAATGCGTTTATAGCATAACACTGTTAGTATGATAAAACAACTTACATGTCAGCAACATCATCTCGGTCATCAGTGGATTCAGCGTCACTGAGACAGGATGAGTCTCCCTCGGCAAAAACATCTTCTGGCTTATCCAGTTCGTCTAGCACTTGGTGCACGGATAAACGCCTCAAAAATCTCGACATAACTACACAAAAACTGTATCAAAAATACTCTAAAGTAAAAAATGTAACTGCGGGCCTTACCTAATTAATTGTGCTTTGCTAAACGGAATGTAGCGAGCTACGCTACAAGGTAAAAACACTGCGCCATCTTGGCTCGATAATTACGCGTGAGTGCCACTTCCTCATACGCAGTGCTGTTATCGCCTTCATTTACGAAGGAAATGTGTTTAAGGAGGGCTCTTTTGAAAGATAAGAGTCTTGGCTATTGGCTGGAATATTTGACAGACAGTTTTAAAACCCAATGGAAAGCAAATAATACTCGGAGTGGAGGCAGGTCGAAGACAGTTTTTCCCACTTCAGATAGGCCTATTGTGCTATCAGTCAAAGAAATACACCCAATTGACGACGGTTTTGCATAATTCTCTGCAAGCATGTTCAAAACCACTCTGGCTAACATATACTAAGCCGTTGGATTGGTACTCCAGAAACTGGCTGAGTTTCACAACGCCAAAGTGAACACAGCCGAACGAGTCGTAATCAAGTGCAAAAAAGCACAAGTCGGTTTAAAATTGGAAAAAAATCATGTACAGCCTTATGAAAGTTTTAAAGTATTTTTTCTTGAAGCCTAAAGGTATAATGATTTTTTAAACCAAAGTTTTGTGAAATACAATTAAGCAGAACAGTTTACCAGCACATTGTTTATGGTGTGACATCAAGCTGCAATACATGTTTGAGAATTAGGTCAGAGTTTCCAACGTTATTTACAAAGTTTTATCTCGACGTTTTGGGCTTAAAAACCACTTTCCCAGAAGGAATGGATATATCATAAGGATATTTAATCAAAATATTGAGGTAAGCAGTTTATTATATATTATTAAATTAATGAAATGTATAATTTAATAATTTCCGTCACGCCCGCGTTACCGCTAGGGGGCGTTTGGCATTAAGAGGTTAAACCCCCGTATGATACACGCTGAGTACATTTGGGAGCACACTTCAAGAAGTACAGAAACATTTTGGTCGTTTAAATGTGACATGAAGCTTCGTTTTAAAAAAATGATGCGCAGCTTCACTGACGTTTTCCTTCAAATACAACAAAGAAAACACGTGACATGGCCGCGCAAGGGTAGGGTGCAGGGTTGCCAGATCTTGCCAGAGACTTTACAGCCAAATCGCGACTCAAAACTAGCCCAAAAATTATTTTAGGCAAAACCAATGTATTTTACATAATAATCATCATATTTTTACTTTTTCAAATAAGTGTGTGCTTTGCAACTTTTCATTTTTACTCGTGACTGCATTTATTAAAGTAACCAAATTTAGCTTCAAAACCACGGACATGGCAACGCTGGTGGGACGTGCTATCTTACGACCTGCTACACAGTGCAAATTAAACAGCACACTTCTGCCAGTGCGCTGTACGCAGGTGATGGGGCACAGTAGATTGGGCTATGATTCGGACACAGCCCAGTTCTTACATATCTCGATAGGCAGGCCTCACTGGCAGCGCTCATGTTTCTGGTGTACAGTGTACAAAGAAAGGGTGATATAGCTCACCCTACTGGTGTCTATGTGTTACTGCAGACACTGCTGGAGTTCTATCCTTTGAATCCAGTGACAACTTGGGGTTTCACCCACTGTAAACAGACTAAGCAGTATTAAGCATCTATAGTGTTTGCACATTAGAAGCAGGTTTATCTAGATGTTCATATCCTGTATGCAGTATACAAATCAATGCATGATCTTTTGTTTTGCCAGTGGTCACTTACTGAGTGGAATCATTAAAAGACTTATTGTTCATTCTATTCAAATATTTTTTACAACATCAAACATTGTATGAGTACGCTTGTGTGACAGGTCAATAGTCAATAAACTGACAAGATTTTGATTTATTTTCAGTCAAGTAATTTGGACATTACATTGTATCTAGGAACCTCTACGGTGTGACTATTACGATAAGTCATTCTGACTGCAGTGATACAGTTCATTTTTAATTCATCACCATTTAGATCAGACTGGCTGATTGCTGTATCAGACAAATGTACAAGGAACTTTTGTCATAAATTTTATGTTATTTACTTTAATTTTAATAAGTACAGCGCTGTAATTTCTCAGTCCCACCCCCTCTCCCCCTCCATCTCTCTCCCTCTGCCCCCTCCCTCTCTCCCCCCCCTCCCTCCCTTTCTCTCTCCCTATCCCCCTCCCTCCCTTTCTCTCCCCCTCCATCTCTCTCTCCTCCCTTTCTCTCTCCCTTTCCCTCCCTCTCTCTCTCCCTCTCCCCTTTCCCTCCCTTTCTCTCCCCCTCTCTCTCCCCCCTCCTTCTCTCTCCCCCTCTCTCCCTCGCTCTCTTTCTCTCTCTCTCTCAGACAGTGAAGATGTGAGGTTGGTGGATGGTGGCAGCCCCTGTGCTGGGAGAGTGGAGGTTTTCCATCAGGGACAGTGGGGGACAGTGTGTATGCATCTATGGGATACGAGAGATGCTGGGGTGGTGTGTAGACAGCTGGGCTGTGGAGATGCTGTAGAAGCACTAGGAGATGCTTTCTTTGGAGAAGGGTCTGGGCACATATGGATGGGTGCAGTGTCCTGCGGGGGATTAGAATCCAAACTGGAGGAGTGTGGGCATCGAGGACGGCATCAACATCACTGTGTTCATGCACAGGATGCTGGAGTGATCTGCTCAGGTAGGACTCTGTTATTCAGCTCTTTTCAACGCTCTTATACCAACACAGCACATTGGATTTAAATGGGAATATATTACTTTTCATAAACCAATATATTATAATACATGCTATTGAGAGCATTTAGTGTATGCCACAACTGTAGTGAATGTAGCTGTGTGCTTTTTTCTTATTTTATGAAGGCTAGCTATTGTGTGTGTGCCCTCTGGAGCTTGTGTGTGCCCTCTGGTAGTCTTTTGTGCCCACTGGTAGTCTTTCATATGCCCTCGTAGTCTTTTGTGACTCGAGACCGGACTATGTGTGACTCCGGGCGGGGTTTAGTGTGACTCCACTTCTTGAATCCAAGTCAAATGTAAATAAAGAGATGTTTAAAAGTCAAAGTCTCTCTCTCTCTCTTTCTCTCTCTCTCTCTCTGCGTGGTGCATGCTGGGAGCACGGGTGAGAGTGCGCTGTGATGCTTCGCGCGACACATTGTCGCGAGATTTTGGCAAACTAGCGTTTGGTTTGAAGCTCACCTGGCGCGAGACGGAGACCCAGATTGTAGGATCAATTCGATTTAAATAATTGGTTTTGTTTAGATATTATAAGAATTGTTGTTATAGAACTGCTGCGGGAATTTAAGGTAGGTTTCGTTTAATTCAGAAGGGTATCGACCGACGGCCTGTATAGGCCCGGAATGGTACCCTTTGTTCCGTTTTTTAAATTTTTTTATTTAGATAGATTCCCGCAGTTTTCTGAGATGGCAGGTAAAGGACAAGAAAATACCTTAAATTTCAGCGATTCAGAAATGGAGCAGACTGCGGACGGGGGTGAAAGGGTTGTTCAAAAAAAGGATTGGAAGTTGGTTAAGAGTAAGAATAAGGACCGAGGGGTAAAGAGAATCAGAATCAGAATTCAGGTTCTGGGGCAGGAGAGACAGAAAGTGAGGGAGGGGTAAATGAGAAAGAAGAGGGTCCAGAGAGGTACAATGTGGTGGTAAGATTTGTGGAGGATGGAGGAGTTTCATGGAGGAGTCCTATGAAATTGACAAATGAGATAAAAAATAAGGTTGGGAATGTAAAATTTGCATTTTCCACGGAGTATTGAGGGGGAGGAGCTTCAGCGTAACTTGAAATGTCGGGAAAGATCAATCGTGAGTGTTAAAAGGATGACAAAGCAGGTTGAAAAGAAGGATAGTGAAACTGTCCTGGTGGAGGTTAAAGGTTAGGAGTTGCCAGATCGGGTTCCTGGGATTTAAGTGCTATTATGTAAGAGCAAACCATTGAGATGTTACAACTGACAAAGGTTTGGCCATATAGCTCATTTTTGTAAAGGGAAGAGGAGATGTGCTCAGTGTGGAGGGGACCATGAGTATGGAAAATGTGGAGAGGGGGTGTCGTGGATTTTTCCCATTCAACCCACAGTGAGCAAGTCTGTCCAAACAGAACCACAACAAAACGCATGTAATAGAATAAGAAAAAGAATTTCAGTTTATTGGAGATAAACTTAGAATGAGAGAGAGTCAGAATCTCTCTGCCTTAGAAACAGTATACAGAGGAGATTTATACACAATCTATCATTGCTTTACTGGCCAGCCACAAGGGGCGGTTTCTAAACATACAGAGACAAGGGTATCCAATTCTTGGTGTTTTGTCTTTCTATAACCTTCAAAACAAGTAACGAAAACATCTGCCTGTCTCTGCAGATTGTGAAGGAGAGACACAGAGGGAGTGAACCATGACCTACTCAGTGTTCACAAAGAATACATTATTTAATTACTTAACTCAATATATAATTGATCTATTATATTAAATGCTTAATGATAATCATGTGATTGTCTTTATGATAATACACACATATTGTAAAACAGAAAATTCCTTCACATTTCCCTCCTTTTATCATTTCATGATAACTAACAGTTTTCTGTTACAATCTACCTAATGTACTCAATCAATTAGTAAGTGATTCATTTTAATAACATCATAAATGATTACATGATTATACAGACCAAATACAATAATCTCGTGTGGATATGTACAATACTCCAATAATCCAGGGGGAATTGAAAAACCGGCAGACTCAGGACTTATATGGGACAAAACTAGCACAGAGCCAGAAAACCCAATCAGTTCCGGAAAAAATAATCCCCCGATCCCTCTCAAGGCAATCAAGCTTCGCTTCCGGATATTAGCAATTATCGCACATCATCCATATCTGATTAATAACAAGAATCAACATAGTTGATAGTTAAAATAAAAAAATAAAAATGAAATCATAGTAAATATAGTAACAGGATAGAATATAGTTGAATATAAAAATAATTTTCACTATAATGCACTACTGATTATTTAACATATAAAAATATTACTATCAAGAGAAAGTCTGAAAGAAAAGAAAGATAAAAAATAAAAACCCATCATGTAATGGAGACTTTTCACAACTCCTGGAATGTCAACCTTTTATCTCTTCACATTACAACACTGTCTTCCCACCAACCATGTGACAGGGTGGGTACATAATTCAGGCCTATACTTTATATAGGGTCGTCAGTAAACTCAGGAAGTTGTCGGAGAAGGAATACATTATCTTGTTCAGGATCAGGAACATTTTGCTGTAAGTACTGACCTATAGCAGCTTGAGTCAGGAATCACACATGTGGCAATGAGGGCGCAAACTCTACTCCAGTCAGGGGGGGAGAGCAGAGTGCCCACAAAGCAATTACCAATCAGATAACAGTCGGCTCCCAAGGCGAGAGGATGGTGTTATCCCGGAACAGTTTGCAGTTTGCTTCCTATTCTAAGGTAATGAGATTGCGTGTGACCAGTTCGTCCTACATATCTCATCAGCCATGTCAGGGTAGTCTCTGCAAGGACTATAGGAATCACTCAGACAGTCAAAACACTTATCAGGATGCATGGGCGGACAGTAACAGAAAACAGTTTTACTCTGAACATTGTCTAATTGACCTAGTGCATTAGAGCCATTACCTATAATACACATTGCAAACTTCATACTATGTTTAAGTACGACTGGACCGGGCATTTTCCATGACACCTGTGGCCATGCTAGGTAATCTTTCAGGAAAGAACAATTTGTATTGACTACTGGAGTACTCAAAAGTGACAGATTTAATGGCACAGAGAAATCAGCTTTATCCCACCGTATTCCCACACCTGGGTGAGAACTCAGTCCCACCAAACACGTTGAGAGGTCCTTCTTCAGATTCTGCACCTGAAGAAGAGGGCCTGCTTCAGGCTGCAGCCTAATCTTCTCAAAGGGTTGTACCCCTCGGTGTTCCTGCTGTCGTCTGGCATGTTGGGAGCAGATATTACTGTCACGTGCTCATTGAAGTGGTGGTT
Source organism: Synaphobranchus kaupii (assembly GCA_029718625.1). Lineage (NCBI taxonomy): Eukaryota > Metazoa > Chordata > Actinopteri > Anguilliformes > Synaphobranchidae > Synaphobranchus > Synaphobranchus kaupii. The sequence goes on from CM056385.1 coordinate 55,601,117, forward strand.
CTCTGAGTTTTTAAACTCCGTGAGAACTTAGTCGTCCCTGCGCGTCGGTCGAGGTGGGTCTCTCACCCTTATCCCTCCTTTGGCGCTGGTGGAGCTCTTTTGCAGTGGCTGGCGTGGACCCAAGAAGCACGGCCTTCCACTCGCACGGCTGTGGGCGTGGTGAGTAGTATCTGGAAAGGACCCCTCCACCTGGCCTGGTGCCACTTCTTCCTTCTGAAGTCTTTTATCACCACCCAGTCTCCTGGCTGCAGGTCATGTAGAGGCCCGCTGGCTGGATCTGGGAGAGCTGCTTTCACCTGTTGATGCACAGATCTCAGAACATTGGTTAGCTGAACACAGTAACTCACCATGCGAGTGTCAGCTAGCTCCTTGTCCAGCATCAGCCCTGGGGGGTGACATCCAGTCCTCATGGGCCGCCCTGTGATGACTTCATAGGGCGACAACCCTGTAGCAGCGTGGACCCTCCCCCGCATACCTGTAAGGACAATTGGCAGGGCCTGGACCCAATCCAGACCTGTCTCTGCCATCACTTTAGTTAACCGGTTCTTAATGGTTCCATTTGCCCTCTCTACCGCCCCTCCACTCTGAGGGTGGTAAGCACAATGGAACTTCAACCTGATCCCCAATTGCTCGGTCACTTTGTCCAACACCTTATTTAAAAAGTGTGAGCCTCTGTCTGAAGACAGCTTCCTCGGGATCCCCCACCTAGGAATAAGCTCTGTTAGTAGGGCTTTCGCCACTGCTGCAGCATCAGCTTTCCCTGTAGGAAAAACTTCAACCCACTTTGAAAACATGTCAACAAACACCAAACAATATTTCTTACCCCTGCATGGGTTATCATCAGGTACTCGAAAGGCTCCTGTGGAGCCGGGTGGGCCGCATTTGGAACCTTCTGGCCCCTCCCAGCATTATTTACAACACAGATAACACACTTTTCACAAAAGTTTTTTGCATAAGTAGAAAATCCGCTTGTGTCCCAGTGTCTGGACATCATAGATATCATCCCTCCTTTTGACACATGATCCAGTCCATGAGTCAATTTAGCATAATAGGGAAATAAAAACGAGATAAACAGGGTTTACCAGTAGGGCCTAGCCAGACCCCATCAGTGTAGGTGCCGTCTCGCTTCCATTTGGCCTTTTCCTGGGGTGTGGCCCCAGCTTGGCAGTCCTGTACAGAGGCCATTGGAGTGTCTGTGGGAACAGCAGCCTGTGTGAGCAGACTGAGAGTTGTGTGAGGGGGGGCGATTGCAGCTGTCTTGGCAGCCAAGTCCGCCTGCTCATTACCTTGAGAGATAGCATCAGTCTGGTTTGTGTGAGCGGAGCATTTACATATAGCAATGGCAGCAGGCAAAATAATTGCCTGTAGGAGGCAGCTCACTAAGTGTCCATTCTGTATAGTTTTCCCTGTAGAGGTAAGGAAGCCTCTATGCTGCCAAAGAGTTCCAAAGTCGTGCACAACTCCAAAAGCATATCTGCTGTCAGTGAAAATATTTACAGTTTTACCTTCAGCCAAATGGCAAGCGCGTGTAAGAGCGAACAGTTCAGCTGCCTGTGCTGAGAGGTGTCCAGGAAGGCGGGCTGACTCCAGAACCTGGTGTTGTGTCACTACTGCATAGCCAACCTGACTGTCACCTGTGAGGGGACATCGACTGGCAGAACCGTCAACAAACATATCAAAGTCTGCATTTGAGAGGGGAGTGGTGGCGAGGTCAGGACGGGGGAAGAGAATTTGATCTAACACATGAACACAATTATGTGGCTCCCCATCCTCAGGTGTAGGTAAAAGAGTAGCGGGATTCAGAACATTGCATCGCTTGACTGTAACATTTGGCAAAGAGAGCAACACATGTTGATAGTGAAGCATTCGAGCTGGTGAGAACTGAGCTGTTTTTTTGCTTTAACAGAGTTTCTGCTACCGCATGAGGAACAAGGACAGTGAGAGGACGATAAGCAACAAGTGATGCAGATGCAGTTACCGCCAAAGCCGCTGCTGAAATGGAGCGCAAACAAAGAGGAAGGCCCCTAGAAACAGCATCAAGTCGCTGAGAATAGTACGCCACAGGCCTGTGCTTATCACCGTGCTTTTTTGTAACCGGTTTAGGGAGGTCAAGAATCGCTTGGATTCTGTCAGTTCCCAAAGATTTGCCTTCTGCAGAAATAGTGTGCCCTAAGTAGGTAACAGTATTTAATGCAAATTGCAGTTTCTCCTGTTTAACTTTGTGGCCCTCTCTGGCTAGGAATGTCAATAGTTCAAGTGAATCCTGAATACAGCTGTGCTCGTCTGGAGAGCAGACGAGGAGATCATCAACGTATTGAATCAAAGTACTTTGGCCTGAAGAAAACTGGAATTGTTCCAAGTTTTCCTGCAGCGCTGCTGAAAAAACTGCTGGTGATTCAGCATACCCCTGGGGTAATCGAGACCAGGTATACCTTTTTGCCCTGAATGTAAAGGCAAACCAGTACTGGGAATTTACATCAACAGGAATACTAAAGAATGCATTCGCTAGATCGATCACAGAAAAATATTTAGCATTACCCGGGACTTGTGTAAGAATAGTTGCGGGGTTTGGCACAACGGGAGCGCGCTGTTGAACGGCGCTGTTCACAGCTCGTAAATCTTGTACGAACCGCCAAGACCCATCAGGCTTTTTTACAGGCAAGATAGGAGTGTTGCACGGAGAGTCAGGACAGGGAACCACAACACCAGCTTCTAACAACACATTAAATACGGGGGCAATGCCGTCTTCGGCTTCTGGGCGTAGGGGATATTGACGTTTGCATGGTCTGTATTCAGATTTAGGGGTTACTTGAAGTGGAGTAACTCCAGCTATGAGCCCCACATCATTTTGGGACGTTGCCCACAATTGAGAGGGAATTGCACTGAATCTCGGGTCTGACAAATGCAAGTAGGCTTGGGTGTCACACAACAACTCATGAATGCTGCAGACAGCTGTCAGAGAGTTCGGAAACTGGTGCGCAGTGACACGCAGAGAGGGAGAATATTTTGAAAATTCCCCTGTCTTTTCCCAGTCCGTGGTGTCCAAACATAATCTCACCCATGGTCCTGTGTCCTCCCATTTTTTTTTTTGAGGCTTTGCACAGTGAAACATGGGGTGCACTTCCCGCTATGGAATAGAATTGCTGATGTGCTGAGCTCAATTCTACAGACAATGCACAGAAATCGCGACCAACCAAAAACAATGTCGAAATTAATTTACACAATCACCGTACCAATTCTTCTCAAATTCCCAATCTCTACCTCGACTAAAATGTGCTGTTACATGTAGTTGTAATTCTGTCAGTCTGTCGCCAGTGCCTGTCCACTCAGTTTTGGCCATTTGTATGGCTTTAGCTGTGACTGAGGATCTGTCCAGATCCCAAGCATAGTAAAACATTTCTAGAGTTTCTGCCGTAGCAGATCTGTCAATAGTTAAACCGTCATCAGTACACTGCACACTCAGACCTAATTTGCACATTAAGTCTCTGCCAAGCAGGTTTACCGGACATACAGGGGAGAACAAGAACGCATGTTTCAAAGTAATATTTGAGCCCGTATTGAAATCTTGCACCAGTAATGGAGCTGTAAATTTCTCTGTCGTGGTATTTCCACCAGCATCTTGGCTGAGCATGGTTTTACCACTAAAAAGAGGAGGTTTTGAATCCCATGATTTAGCTGCTATTACAGACCGACCAGCTCCCGTATCCACAATGAAGTCTAATGCTCGCCCATCAACTTTTAATGCATTTGGAGCCGTATGGTAAAGGAACCCAGCAAACTCACCCATGTCCGCATGCGTTTCCTCGTCTCCCACAAAAAATGTCATTGTCCAGGTAATCCAGTTTGACCCCCAGGATGTTGGAAAGTAACATTCCCGTGGGGTGCTGTGTCCCAATTATCAGCATTACCGGAAAATGTACAACCGCGAGCCCAATGTCCATTTTTTCCACATTTTCGGCAAACATCATAATCCACCATGGTAGTGGGTCCCATGGAGTTGGGTCTCTGTCTGTTCCCTTGATTCCATCCTCCACGTCTGCCGCGGCCTCTCCTTTGCTGCTGCTGTCCACCGGCACCGTCTCGGTTCCCCTGGTAGGAATGGAGCTGGGCCAGCTGCAGCTGAGAGGTCATCTTGTCGCTCTTCTTTTTGTCTTTGTGTTGCTTGTCGCGGTCCTGTTCTTCGCAGTGAACAGCATAACGGAGAACGTCCTTAAGTCTCCGAGTCTGCCAGCCAACACAGGAGGTCTTAATAGCGGTTGCAAGGTGTTTATCCAATCCATCCAGGAAACAGTGGGTTAGCTGAGTCTCATACGGAGTAAGAGTCTCGCTGTTTTCCGGTTTGTCCATTCCACTGTGTGCGTCGTACTTCTCTGAAAGTCTCAAGAAATCATTAACAGTTTCACCAGGCTTTTGTTTAACCTGTCTGACTGCTTCCCAGTTCAGACGAACAGGGAATTCGGTTTTCATACTGGTTTCCAAAGTCTTAATTTGTTCCATATACTCAGAAGTAGCACCATCATTGTATGGATGGTAGGCATCTCTACCTCGTGCAGTTCGCCCTTGTGGGAAGTTACCTGTACTGTGGAATCTGGGCCTACTGAAGCTGCAGGTCTCGCTCTGGTCGCCGGCCCACTCGCAGATGGTTGTGCAGCAGCACTGGAATGCGCTGCCTGGAGAGCAGGGGCTGAGGGATGTCCGTGAGCTCCTGCCGCTTGCTGTGGAACATAAGCTGGAGGACACGCAGGACAGTCCAAGTCCAGGTTAATTTTGTGTACGCTTGCAAGCTGTGCTACATTGGGATACAAAGAGCCGCCGGAATGCACAACAGGAGATAGCACTGAATTACTTTGTTGGGATTTCTCCACAGTATTTTTATTTTCTCCCTTGGTCTGTTTTTCCTGCCTTAATTTTGATTCCTTTTCCCACAAATCTACTACATCCCAGTCGGGTTGCCATTTATTTTTACGTTTACTATTTTTAACCTCATATGACCGCAGCCGCATTTTTAAGTTATCAATCTGATTTAGGCTAAAAGAGCCTTTTTCAGGGAAACCTAACTTTTGCCATTTAACACGCTGGTGTGTGGTTGCCGGACCATATTTGTCATGCATTATTTTCATTGGACCCGTAAATTCAGAGTCCTGCTTCTTTGAATTTTTAGAACCCATTTTTCGTGCGTTTGTCCCACAACCAAACTATGCCTTTTAATTTTTATTTTTAAAAATTAAAAAAAATTTTTTTTCTTTTAATTAGGCCTATTTTAGTCAGAATCAGTTTCAGATTCTGCACTATCCTCTGGATAATTGCCCTCACTTTCAGGGTGAACGTTTAGCCTAACTTCTATTAATGCCGTTTCCTTCTCTTTTAACCATTCACCTCTAGGTATAGCTACAACAGAAAAACCACTTCCATATCCGTCAAACTCATTAAGTGTCTCGTACAGGTATAAATGACCATAATCATCTCCTCTGCAAAAATGCCTCTCCTGTACTAGTCCGTGTATATCATTTGCCTCTACTGACAATACATGATACCACATTACAAAAATGTTTCAGAGCTCACTACAAGAGAAAGAAAAAGGTGAAAGAAAAAGAGAAATATTAGTCCATGGGTGGGAGTAGCATACAGCCTCCACAGTTTGAATCACTCTACAGAGTGACGGACCCGTCGGTCACTAATCAAACTTTTTAGAATTTGAGCGCGATACAGCCTCAAGTTACGTTTTGCTGTGGTGGCTCACCTGTGATTCTCTTTCTATGGATTGCGTATTGATCACCCCAGACAGACGTCTTACTCTCCTCGGTCCGGTCGCCGCCGTCCTTCCTCTAGGCCACTGGTTACAGTTACCTCTCTATGAGAAGGTGGGTTGCGGTATCGGGGTTTGAACTCCCGGCAGTGATCACTGTCTTAAGCCGTTCCGACTTGAGAGAAATCTGCGTTGGAGAAATCAAGTTAGCAATCCTGCCGACTACGCCATATTGTCGTGGATTTTTCCCATTCAACCCACAGTGAGCAAGTCTGTCCAAACAGAACCACAACAAAACGCATGTAATAGAATAAGAAAAAGAATTTCAGTTTATTGGAGATAAACTTAGAATGAGAGAGAGTCAGAATCTCTCTGCCTTAGAAACAGTATACAGAGGAGATTTATACACAATCTATCATTGCTTTACTGGCCAGCCACAAGGGGCGGTTTCTAAACATACAGAGACAAGGGTATCCAATTCTTGGTGTTTTGTCTTTCTATAACCTTCAAAACAAGTAACGAAAACATCTGCCTGTCTCTGCAGATTGTGAAGGAGAGACACAGAGGGAGTGAACCATGACCTACTCAGTGTTCACAAAGAATACATTATTTAATTACTTAACTCAATATATAATTGATCTATTATATTAAATGCTTAATGATAATCATGTGATTGTCTTTATGATAATACACACATATTGTAAAACAGAAAATTCCTTCACAGGGGTACTACCCAAATGTTGCAATTGTGGGGGTGATCATAGTGTGGCATATGGGGGATGTGCAATAATGAAGCAGGTTAAAGTACAAAATAAGATTTCATATGCAGAAGCAGTGAAGGTGGTCAAGCAGAAGGGAGAAACAGAGGGAGCTGTAGGTGGAGGAGAAGTGGCAGGGGTAAGGAGGTCAGAGCAACCCTATAGTTCAGTAGAGCCACCAGGAAGAGGAGAGAGACAGCTGGAAAAACAGAAGGTGGTGACCTTCGTAGCAGGGGTGTTCAATATTATAAAGGGCATCGAGAACTTTTCGCCAGAGGATAGGGTAAAGATTATTATAAAAACAGCAGTAAAGTACTTGGACATGACAGGAGTGACATGGGAAGAGGTGTGGGAAGATCTTTTACATTACAGGCATTTAGCAGACGCTCTTATCCAGAGCGACTTACACAACTTTTTAGCATTTTTTATTATCCATTTATACAGCTGGATATATACTGAAGCGATTCAGATTAAGTACCTTGCTCAAGGGTACAACGGCAGTGTCCTACCTGGGAATCGAACCTGCAACCTTTCGGTTACAAGGCCAGTTCCTTAACCATTATACTACACTGTCGCCCCATCTTAAAGCCAAGGGCCCAATATAATTTGGTTGATTTTAATTATGATTGTAATTCTACTGTGTCATTTTAGATATGTCGGATAAGCCAGATATAATTTGTATACAGGAAACATGGCTTAAGCCTCATCTGGATTTCATCATACATGGTTATGTAGCTGTTCGAAGAGATAGGGAGGAGGGGGGAGGAGGAAGGTGTGTCACTTTTATCAAACAAGGGAGTGCAAAAGTGAAAGAAAGAAATAAACAGTGAAAGAAAGAAGGCATTCAGAATACTTAAAAAGACACAATTTTCAGCATTTAATACAGTATAAAAAAGCACAGGCCCTTGTTTGAAGGACAGTAAGAAGGGGAAAAAAGGCATGCTGGCAATCGTTTTGTGATAAAATAGGGAGAACGCCAGTGGGAGAGGTGTGGGGGATGGTTAAGAAGATGGGAGGGAATAGGAGGGAGTGAGATTACCTGTAATGAAAGTTAATGATGAGACAGCAGTGTCCGACAAAGATAAGGCAGAGATTGTCACGAACCTAACACGGGCTGAACCCAAATGCAACGACCAGGAGACAGAAAAGGTGATTTATTTAAGGAGCTTGGGGTAGTCCCAAGCCATACACAGATTAAACACAACAATAATAGAGAGGCTAGGGATTTCTCCGGCGCTTGGATCTGCTCCAAGCCGGAGCTGGACTTGGATCGTCACCGGAAGTTCCAAGCCGGAACTGGACAGGACAGGAAACGGGAACGGACTACTGGAGCTGGATCACCGGAACATGGAGTTGTTCCAAACCGGAACTGGGCTTGATTCAGGAGACTGGAGTTCCAAACCAGAACTGGACTGGGTCTGGACTGGAAAGTCCAACAGGAACTGGATCACGGGAACATGGAGTAGTTCCAAACCGGAACTGGACTTGAAACAGGAGACTGGAGCGGTTCAACTGGAACAGGAGTACTGGAACGCTGTAATGTTCCAGACTGGAACTGGACTGGAACTGGACTGGATCTGGACTGGAAGCAGGGGAAGGGATATGGCTGGATATGGCAAGGCAGAGCAGTGTAGCGGAGCTCAGGTTGGCCCGGTTGGGGCAGCAGGGCCACAGTGGAGGCTGGAACCGTAACCGTAGTAATGGCGGTAGCCACGGCCGGACAGGAACCACTGTAGGGTGAAAAGGCCGAACACCCAACTGCGGGCGCAACGTCAGATGGAGGCAGAGGTACCGCAACACACACAGGGAGTGGTTCACAGCTACAGACTGGCAGACACAGTGGAAGCTGGTAATTAAGACAGACAGAGTTCAGGCAGGAAAACCGCAAACAGACAGGGCTAGTTAAATAACAACAGCAGGTTTAGAGCAGTAAAGCACAAAGTAAAACCAACTGAAGTCTCTTAGGGCACAGGACGGGGAAACAAAGGACCAGGATACAAACGGCAAACGTTAACGAACTGGCACTGAATAGCAGCCAGCCGGAGGGTTAAATAGGGAAGTGAAATTGAAAACAATAAAGAAAGCGTGCGGAATGTAACCGAGGGTGATTGACTAATTGACAGGTGCGGAATGCATGCAGCAACGGGGAAAGGAGATAGGTTGAAACCGGAGTGGGGGAAAAGAGTGAAACAAACAGAAGGAACACGCCCAGTCTGTAGCAACGGGGAAAACACGGACAAAGGGAATCCAACATGACACGGAGGGAAAGGGTAAAACATGGAAAACGGACAAGATGGGAATGGAGGGAGCACCTTGGAGTACTAGGAAGGAAGGAGGATAATGAGGATATAATAAATGCTCCATTTACTTTGCAGGAGATGAAGAGAGCAATAGATATGTCTGGTAATACCTCTCCATGGAAAGACCAGATTTGTTATATCATGTTGAAACATCTTGGAGATATTGGGTTAGGCAAGATTCTGAATCTGTATAACAGAGTGTGGGAGGAGGGGAAGTTGCCAGCAAGGTGGAAGGAGGCAGTAGTGATTTCAATTAGAAAGCCAGGTAAAGATCCAACGAAGCCAACAAGTTACCGTTCTATTGTTCTAACCTCACATATGTGTAAAATAATGGAACGGATGATAACAGAAAGATTAACTTACTACCTTGAGTAAGAGTAAGGAAATAATAGCAAGATATCAAAGTGGTTTTAGGAGAGGGCGAGGCACCATGGATCCTGTTTTATGTTTAGAGGCTGATGTGTGGAAAGCATTAGCAAATAAGGAATCTGTTGTGGCGGTGTTTTTTGATATAGAGAAAGCATATGATATGATGTGGAAAGAGAGTCTTTTGATCAAGTTACACATGGATGGGTTAGGAGGGAGGGTTTTTAACTGGATAAAGGACTTTCTCTTTGGGAGAGCTATTCAAGTGAGAATAGGATCAGAGATGTCTAACAAGTATGTAGTTGATAATGGAACGCCTCAAGGAAGTGTGATTAGCCCTTTGTTATTTACTATTATGATTAATGCTGTGTTTTCACGAATAGGATCAGATATGGGGAAATCCCTGTATGCAGATGATGGAGCTCTATGGAAGAGAGGGAGGAATGTGCAACATATTTTCAGGAAGGTGCAGGAGGGAATTAATGAGGTAAAGCAATGGGGATATAAATGGGGTTTTAAATTTTCTATTGAGAAGATGAATACAGTATTCTTCACCAGGAAAAGGATTGAGGAAAATGTGAAATTGAATCTGTATGACAGAAATCTTGAGAGAGTGAGGGTATTTTGGTTTTTGGGGGTTCATTTTGACTCCAGAATAACATGGTCAGAGCATATCAATAAGGTAATAGAGAAGTGTAGGAAAATAATAAATGTTATGAGATGTCTAACAGGGTTGAAGTGGGGAGCTGACAGAACCTCCTTAAAGACTATATATGTTGGGCTGATTCATTCGGTATTTGATTATGGATGTATTGCGTATGGTTCAGCAGCCAAAACATTATTGGCAAAGCTAGATGTAGTACAGGCACAAGCTCTCAGGGTATGCTGTGGGGCGGTCAAGACTTCTCCCATATGTGCACTGCAGGTCGAGACAGAGGAAATGCCATTAGAATTGAGAAGGAAACAACCCATGGCAAATTATTGGACTTATTTGAGGGGGCATAACAATTCCCACCCTATGAAGGGAGTTCTGCAACCTTGCTGGGAACATGACAAGGTTAAGAATACTAGTTTTGGGTGGGTGGGAAATTCATTAGTAGAGATGATGGGAGTTTATAGAGAAGAATTTAGTCCAACAGTAGTGATCCCTGCAGTGGCTCCGTGGTTGCTTGCAACACCAATGGTTGACTATTATCTTTTAGAGCTCAAAAGGAGGAAGGAACGTGAAATTGATTTGGTTAAAGGATTTGTGAATTATCTAGAACATACATATCCAGGTTTCTTATAGATATACAGTACCAGTCAAAAGTTTGGACACACCTACTCATAGAAGTTTTCTTTCCGTTATTTTTACTGTTTTCCACATTTTGGAATAGTAAAGACATCAAAACTATGAGATAACACAAATTAAATTATGCGAAAACCAAAAAAGAACAAATAAAAAAAGTCTTATATTTTAGATTCTTCAAAGTAGCCACCCTTTGCCTTGATAACGGCTTTGCACATTCTTAGTTCAATAGGAAAATTTGTCAGGAGTAACAACCCTTCAAGTGATCCATCCATATCTACTGAATATCTGGGAGCAGAGTGATGGTTTGAGGCTCGTTTGATAACTCCGACCCTTAATGACTTACAGCCATTTTTTGTATTCCATACTGTTCCACCATAATTTACAGCTTAATCTAGTCCCACCCCCCAATTCCCATAGAGATCCATTCAAATGCAGAGAGGTTATAGTATCGCTTCTAAGAGTACCTGGAAATAAGATATCAGGAGACTTTTGATATCCTTTTATACAGAGTCATGATGGCATCACCTGTTTACCTGTGGAATACCTGTTTACCACAGAAGTTGTTTGAGAGAATGGCAAGAATGTGCAAAGCTGTTATCAAGGCAAAGGGTGGCTACTTTTAAGAATCTAAAATATAAGACTTTTTTTAATTTAACACTTTTTTGGTTTTTGCATAATTTAATTTGTGTTATCTCATAGTTTTGATGTCTTTACTATTCCAAAATGTGGAAAACAGTAAAAATAACGGTAAAAAACCTTCTATGAGTAGGTGTGTCCAAACGTTTGACCGGTACTGTATACGGATGGGTCAGTGGATCCAGAAACTGGTAAGGCAGGAACGGCCTTTGTAGTTCCTAAGAATAATATTTAAGTAAGTAAACGCACACCAGATAACCTGGGAATATACACAGTGGAAATGTATGCGATATTGATGGTATTACAGTGGGTGGAAGAGGTCAAACCAGATAAGGTAGTAGTTTGCTCTGACTCAAGTTCAGTTCTTAAAAGTATAGTATCTTTCAAGTCGAAGGGTCGGGAAGATTTATTGTTTAAAGTTCTTCAAGTGCACAATAATATAGTTCAGAATGGTATTGAACTAGCAATTATGTAACAGCTCATGTTGGGGTCGAGGGAAATGAAGCTGTGGATGTATTGGCCAAGGAGGCTTTAGCAAATGAGGAGATACAGGTAGAAATACAAATAAGCAAAGCAGAAGCTAAAGGGGTAATATGGAAGAAAGTGATACAGAAATGGTAGGAGTGTTGGGATAGAGAAGTGAAAGGTAGGCATCTATACCAAATACAGAGAAAAGTCAATGTAAACCGAAGATACGATATTGGAAACAGGAGAGAGGAGGTCATTATTACAAGATTAAGGATAGGACATAGTGCATTAAATAAAACATTGCATTTAATTGGGAAACATCTTACAGGTCAATGTGATTACTGTCAGGAAGAAGAGACTGTGGAACATGCGATTATAAGTCATAATAAGTATCAAAGGGAAAGGGAGAATAGGAAGGAGGAGCTGAGAGAAGTGGGAATTGAAGAGGTGACTTTTAAAAAGTTAGTCAAGGCAGCAGAAAACATCACGGGGCGAAACATAATTTTTAACTTCATAAAGGAAACTGGTTTGTGGGATAGGATTTAGTTAAGTGCTTTGAGAAATACAGAAGGTGGCAACAATACTGGATGCGAACCGCCGTAAAAAGCCAAGAAGAAGAAGAAGAAGAGAGTGCGGTGTGGAGCGAGAGTGTGAGATTGGCGCGGTTTTTGAATTTCTCTTGTTTCTATTTTCCTTGTTAATTGTTTTTTTTCAATCTATGTTATCTGCATGGTCGGGTAAGATAATTATCCTTTTTTTTCTTCATTAATTATTATTTTTTCTTTTTTTACTAATGCAAGATTGATTGTTTGTATTTAGTTTTGTTTTGACTATTTTTGTCGGGTTTCTGTAGGGATGGCGTCTAGCAGACAGACGCCATCCTTTCTCTCTGACATGGAGTTAGAATTATGCCTGATCAGACTGTCACAGTAGAGGAGGTTCTCCTCTTTGTTGGAGATATAGTTGGTCTTGATAGTTTAGTTTTTCTTTATGATGTTTATATTCAAGTTTCGCCGTTGTCTGTGCCTTCTACCCGTATTACGGTGTCCGGTGTTCCCCCTTTTATTTCCAATGAGGCCCTGGAGCAAGAGCTGTGGCGGTTCGGGAAATTCGCAAGCCCCTTTTTGGGGTGTAGGAATGACCAGTCTCTTTGAAGGCAAGTGTGTATGTTTCTTGACTCTCCAACCCAGAGTTTAGAAGTTTCATTCAGGGTAAAACATGAAGATGGACAGTATATGGTTTATGCAAGTTCGGGAAGCATGAAATGCTTCGAATGCGGTGATATTGGCCACAAACGCATTTGCCTGTCCGCATAGACAGCAAGCTGGGGAGAGCGCAGGTGCCCCGCCGTTATCCACTGACCCTGGTGAGGGGACGAGTGCTCAGGGTGAACAGGGATAGAACATGCAAGAGAACGTGCGGGTTTCCTCTGCTATAGATGAGACTGTCTCTCGCTCAATAACACCTGAGCAACCGGTGGGGGAAGCTCTGACTGAACCTGGCGAGGAGACTTCCAAACAAGCGAGTGGTGCCGAAGTGATTAATGAGACTGGGGCGAAGATCGCATCCGAAGTTGGGGGTGGTGAGCCCAGCCAGACAGAGCAGGCCAGTGGAGAGGAGGTGGAAAACCATTTGAGTGTCGCTGATAGTCAAGAAAAAAACGAAGTTGACGAAATGGATTGTCTGTTTCAGAACCGTCATTTCAAGCTCAAAATTTATATACACTGGATGAGATAAATGATTTTCTCGACGAAACATTTGGAAAATCCGTTAATGTGACTGATTATTTTCCTGACACTGCGAAATTCATTAGATCAGTCTCTACATTGCAGAAGCATGTAGGTCTTGATTTATTGGATGAAAAGAAACTCTTTCATCTGAGGAAGCATGTCACTGCTTTGAGAAAACGGCCATGTCCAAGAAAGGGAAGACTGTTAAAAAGCAAGGAGTGAAAAAGTAAATAACTATTAATAATATATACTATAATATTTTAACAATGAGGTAGATTGGGGCTTATGGTGGAAGGGTAAATATATCCTAAGCCATGGGACTAATTTTAGTGCAGGGGTAGCCATTCTTTTCTCTCATAATTTAGGGGTAAAAGTGCTATCTACATCTGAAATAGTGAGGGGTAGAGTGGTATCAGTAAAAGCAGAAATTTGCGATACTGTTTTTTGCTTTATAAATGTCTATGCTCCTAATGAGGGATCTGAACGTGTGAATGTTTTTAAGAAACTGAGGGATGCACTACTCAGTGTGATCAGAGTGAGTGTGTTGTTATGGGAGGGGATTGGAACTGCACTGTGGATTTTAACTTAGATAGGACAAGTGAAGAACCCCACCTCCAGTCATCCATTTCTTTATCTCGGATAATATCTCAGCTGGATGTAATTGATGCTTGGAGGGTCAAACATCCAACTCTAAGGCAATATACATGGGTGAAGGTGTTAGACAATAGGGTGAGTGCAGCGAGGCTAGACAGGTTTTATCTTTCACAGGCTTTTAGTGCAAGAGTACTAAGTAGTTTTATTTATCCTGTTGGTTTTACAGATCATCATTTGACTGCTGTTGAGCTATGTCTCTCCCCTTCAGTGAGACCACACTCCTGCTGGCGTTTTAACACTAAACTGCTGCAAGACAATAATTTTACTGAAAGATTTGTGTGTTTTTGGGAAATATGGAGAGCAAAAAAGGGGGAGTTTGTCTCTTTGAGCCAATGGTGGGAGGTGGAAAAGGCGCAGATCCGTGTCTTCTGTCAGCAATACCTTTTTAATTCAACAGCAAAAATAAGAGAAGCTGTCCAGACACTGGAACAGGACATTACTAACATAGAAAGCAGTTTATTTAATCATTGCAACCTTGAGAATGGAGGACTCCTACAGAATAAAAGAAGTGAGCTGGACATGCTTTTGCAAAAGCAAGTAAAGCGGGCTATGATCAGAGCTCGATTTGTTAAAGTAAAAGACATGGATGCACCAAGTTCGTTTTTCTTCAATTTGGAGAAATCCGCTGCATGGAGCAACCAGATGGCTTGTCTTCGCTTTCCAGATGGGAGGCTGACCACAGACACAACTGAAATGAGGAAGCACGCAGTGGAGATCTATACTGCCCTCTACAGGGCGGAGGAATGTAATGAGGGCTGTGCTACAGAACTTCTTCAGGGGCTACCTCAGTTGGAGTCTGGAGATCGGGATTCCCTAGAGATGGATATAAGTCTGGAGGAGTTAACAAAGGCCGTAGGACAGCTAGCTTCAGGTTCGGGCACCTGGAATAGATGGACTGCCTGCAGAATTTTATCAACATTTTTGGCAACATATACAGTAGGTGCTGACTTTCTGGAAGTTCTGCTTGACTGTGTTAAAAGGGGCTCATTGCCAGTTTCTTGTCATCGTGCAGCTCTCACTCTACTTCCCAAAAAAGGGGACTTGGCTCTATTAAAGAACTGGCGGCCTGTGGCTCTTTTATGTTGCGATTATAAACTGCTTTCAAAGGTACTGGCAAACAGACTGAAAGACTATTTGGGTATCCTTGTCCATAAGGATCAATCATAATGTATCCCAGACAGATCTATTATGGACAACCTGTTTCTTTTACGTGATATTTTTGATGTATGTAATTCATACAATATTGATATTGGTATTTTATCTCTGGACCAAGAGAAGGCTTTTGATCGTGTTGATCATGGTTTTATGTTTTCTACTCTAAAAGCCTTTGGGTTTGGGGAGGGTTTTATTTCTTTGGTAGGGTTATTGTGTAAGGACACCTCATGTATGATTAAGGTGGGAGGTGGGTTAAGCCGGCCTATTTCAGTTCAGAGGGGTATTAGACAGGGCTGCCCCATTTCAGGACAGCTATACTCATTAGCTATAGAACCTTTTATAAGTAGGCTAAGGAATAACCTGACTGGGCTTTCCCTACCAGGGCTACCACAGAACCCACCAATAGTTGTGTGTGCTTACACGGACGATGTCAACATTTTTATTAAGGACAAGGCTGATATTGTGGCTTTAGAGAAAGATCTGTTTGGGAAGGCTTCATCAGCAAAAATAAATTGGGAGAAATGTGAGACGTTGCAGGTCTGGCGTTGGCATGAGAGGGTAGTCCCCACTCTGCCTGGGGATCTTAGATGGGGAAGGAGAGGAATGAAAATCCTTGGGGTATTTTTGGGCACAGATGAATTTCAGAAACAGAACTGGGAGGGTATAGTGGAGAAAGTGTGTGCCAGGTTGTCTAAATGGAAATGGTTGCTACCCCAGTTGTCCTATAGGGAAAGGGTTCTGGTTGCTAATAACTTGGTTGCCTCAGCTTTGTGGCACAGACTTATTGTATTACCTCCACCAAAGGGCCTTATTGAAGAGGTTCAAAGGATCATTGTCAAGTTTTTCAGGTCTGGACAGCACTGGATTCGGGCAGCTGCTCTGTATCTACCGGTGCATGAGAGGGGACAAGGACTCATGGATATTGCCTCAAGGGTGATGGCTTTTAGACTCCAAGCTGCACAGAGACTACTCTTCTGTGATGAACTGAGCTGGCTGGATACAGCTCGTCTGCTTTTGAGAAGGGCTGGGCGCTTTACCTGTGACAAACAGCTATTCCCGCTACATCCTGGTGGTGTGGACTGGACTGGACTGGACTGACTCCTTTCTACGAGACAGTCCTACAAGCATGGCAGGTCTTCAAAGTCACCCGTGAACCTGAAGCAACACCAGGGGTGTGGTTATTTGAGGAGCCATTGTTCTTCAATGGTTTGATCACCAGCATTACTTTGTCCTCTGCCAGTCTGCGGTCATGTCTGCGTAGCACAGGTTGTGTGAAGCTGGGCCATTTGATGAAGGCCACTCAAACAGGTGTTGAGGCCCTTGGGGAGATTGCGGGTATAAGGTCCTCTAGAGTGCTACTGAAGATTGTGGTGGAAGTCTGTGCCTCCCTGCCGGCTCCTCTAAGAGTGTTTGCTGAAAATCGCGCTCTCTCTGACCAATGGGATGATGAATGTGAGTACAGATTCCCATTCCCTCACCATTTTCCCTGCTATAGGGGAGTGGCAGGAGGAGGAGGGGAATTTTTGGTCTTTTACAACCCCAAAACTGGGGAAGTTTGAAACCATAAGCAAAGTTGCTATCTATCATAACTGTGTTAAGGTTTCACACTTACGCTCGCTGGCAGGGATGAAGTCGTCGAGGTGGACTGAGTGTTTTGGCCCAGATATTTCCCCAAAAGGATGCTGGCGGTTCCTGTATAACCTGCCCGTTGAAAAACGGACAGCTGACCTCCAGTGGAGGGTAGTACACGGGGCAATAGCTACGAACAGACATCTGGCACACCTGGATCCTAATACTGGGCAAGTGTGCCCTTTCTGTTTAGAAATTGAGTCAGTGTCACACTTATTTATTGAGTGCCTAAGATTAAGGTTTTTATTTAGTCTCTTAGAGACATGGTTTGAAGGTTTGGGGGAAACTTTCTCATTTGACCTGTTCATTCTAGGTCTAAGGTATAAGGCGAGGAAAAGGGCTGTACATGTTGTTTTGCATTTTTTCTCAGGAATGGCCAAATTGGCCATATGGAAAACTAAAAAGAACCACATTCAGGGTCTAGCATCAGTAGACCCAGTGTTGATGACGAAACAGCTGCTGGCAGCCAGACTTAGGGTTGACTATGCTTATTACAACCTGATTGGCAACATGGATTGTTTTCTGTTTATTTGGGGCATAGGGGATGTGCTCTGTACAGTCCAGGATGGTATGTTGGTTTTGTCTTTATGAATTTATTGATTTTATTCTATTATTATTATTATTATTATTATTTTGTGCATTCTGTTCTTATGTTTTGTCTGGGAGAGGAGTTTGATGTAATTTAATTTCTAATTGTACTTTCTCGTATGTGTTGACCAGTACTTAAGGAAGTAGTTTAATTAAAGGTGCTTTTAAATAAAAAAAATTCTCTCTTTCTCTCTCTCTTTTTCTCTCTCTCTCTCTCTCTCTCTCTGGAGCGAGTGCACGTGTGAAGGTGGCGGTGCTTGGGGTTTTCTGCTCTTTTTCTCTTTCCTTGTTCTTTATCTTTTCTCACTCTTCTTCTGGTCATTTTTTTCCTTTTCTCTTTATTGCACTGGTTTTATTGTTTGTTTTATTGTAGTTGATCGATGGGTAAGAACTGCCAAGTGCGGCAGGAATATGGAAAATATTTAGAAAATGGCGTCTCACCCCGACGGGGGAGCGCACCCCCTCTCCCTCCGCAATGGGTTTAGGTGCGTCCCTGAGGCGGGTGCTACTATTGAAGAGGTACTCATGGCTGTGGGAGAGCAAGTTGGACATAATAGCTGCATCGAGGATGAATAAAGCTGTTGTCGTATTTTTAAAAAACGAAGAATTTGTCAGTCAGCTGATTGAGAGTGGTCTCTGGGTGAAGGAGACTTTTGTGCAAATAACACCGTTGTCAGCACCGGCAGTAAAAGTAACTATTTCAAATTTTCCACCATTCATTGAGAACGAAGCCATTGAGAGGGAAAGAAGCCATTGAGAGGGAACTGAGCCGTTTTGGTAAGTTTGCAAGTGTGATAAAGATGATACCACTCGGGTGTAAAAATACAGCATTAAAACATGTCCTATCCTTTTGGAGACAAGTTTTTTATGTTTTTAAGAAATCCGGAGATTTCTTTCCATGGAGCTCACGGAGAAAGCTCCTATATGATCTATGCCATCATTTATAGTTTACGCTGCTTTGGGTGTGGCGACATTGGCCATAAGAGGTTTACGTGTCCGCATAAGAAAAAAGAGGGAGAAAATAGCCGATCGACTGAATCAGGGCCGAGACGGAGCAAAAACATGCCGGACGTAGAGTGTACTGTGGTTGTAGTGGAGAAACCCCTTTCAGGAGATACTATGGAGTCGGTAGACCCGGGTGAAGGACCTTTTTTTACAAGGGACACATAAATAATGAAGCAGAGTGGGGGTTATGGTCGGATGAGGAATATGCCATCAGTCATGGCTCCAAAGTAAGCGCAGGGGTTGGAATTTTTTTTTACTCCAAATGCAAATGTCAATATATTATCAAGACTAGAAGTCGAAAAAGGCCGTATTCTGATCGTTAGGGCGGAAATAAAGGAAAACCACAACACGTTTGTTAACATATATGCCCCTAATAGAGGGGGGGATCGGGTTAGTCTTTTTAACAAATTAAAAGTTGCTTTAAATAACATTGATAGTGAAGACATTTTGGTGGTGGGGGGGGGGGAGATTGGAATTGCACCCTTGATTTTTACTATGGATAGAAATGGTGAAGAGACTTATCCACTTAATCCACACCTGTTTTAGCTGGGATTACAACTCAATTTGATTTATCCGATGTGTGGAGGGAGAGAAACCCAGGTGTAAAGCTCTACACCTGGACAAAGGTATTGAGTGAAAGGGTAAGAGCAGCACGTTTAGACCGAATATATGTGAGCGAATATATGTGAGCAAGGCAGTGAGTCTTAGCTACACATTTCTTTCCAACCAGTTTTTCAGACCATCATTGTAGTACTGTAAACCTGACAGTCTTGCACACTACCCCACGGAGTTCCTATTGGAAGTTTAATTCTCAACTTATACAGGATACTGTTTTTTGTGAGAATTTTAAACTTTTCTGGAGAAATTGGAGTGAGCAGAAGGGCAAATATGAAAACTTATTACAATGGTGGGATGTAGGGAAGACACAATTTAGGGTTTTCTGCCAGCAGTATACCTCTCACTCTACAGAAAAACTGAACCAACTATACACAAATTAGAACAGGATATCAGTAAAATTCAGTCACACATGGTACTACAGTACAATACAAACTTACACACTATATGAGGAAAAAGAATGGAATTGGGGGACGTACTGCAAAAAAAAAGCCAAAGAGGCACTGGTAAGGTCTCGTTATACCATTGTACATGATATGGATGCTCCTCCCACTTCTTAAAAAAATTTGGGCAAGGGCACAGCCCAGAAAAAAGCTATGCACTGCCTCCGCTCTCCTGATGGGACAGAGACATCAGACCCAATGGAGATGACTCGCTGTTGATTTTTATTCAGAGTTGTTTAGGGCAGAAGGCTCAGAACGACATTGTGCAGAGGAGCTGTTTCACCTCTTTCCTCATTGGACCAGCAAGATCAGGAGATCTTGGACAGTGATTTTTTTTAGTTGAGGTAGTGACTGAGGCAGTGCACCAGCTCTCCACGGTTCGTGCACCTGGAATTTATGGACTGCCAACAGAGTTTTATAAAGAATTTTGGGGAGTTATCGGACGGGATTTTTTAAACGTTTTAAGGTGTAGTTTTGCAGCAAAGACTCTTCCCAAAAGCTGCCAGCATGCGGTTCTGTCTCTGCTTCCAAAAAAAAGGAGACCTAGGCCTCTTGAAGAACTGGCGACCAGTAGCTCTCATTTGTTCTGATTACAAAGTCCTTTCCAGATGTCTTGCAAACAGACTAAAAACTGTGTTAGGAAAACTTATTCATAATGACCAGTCATATTGTATACCAGACAGATCAATATACGAAAATCTGTTTTTGATGCGTGACTTGTGGGATTATGCCATCGCTAGATCAAGAGAAAGAATTTGATAGGGTTGATCATGAATATTTATTTAAAACACTAAAAAAAGTTTGGGTTTGGGGAAGTCTTTGTGTCATGGGTGAAGCTAGTATATGCAGGTGCTATATGTAGGGTGAAAATAGGGGTAGTGTGAGCGTTCCAGTGAATGTACAGATGGGAATTTTCTTTGCCAGTTCTCCCAGGTAATGTGCAATAGGGGAGATCAGGTTTTAAATACTTGGGGGTTTACTTGGGCACAGAATAATATAAAAAGAAGAATTGGTTGGGAGGGCACAGTGGAAACAGTGTGCGCAAAGCTGTCTAAGTGGAAATGGTTGCTACCTCAGCTATCGTATAGGAGAAGAGTCCTGATCATTATTAATCTGGTCGCTGCCACATTATGGCACAGATTCACTGTGCTGGACCCTCCAGTGAATCTGGTTGAAGAAATACAGAAGACACTGCAGAATCTTTTCTGGTCTGGGCATCACTGGCTAAGGGCAGCAGTGCTCTATCTGCCAGTCAATGATGGAGGCCAAGGACTAATTGACATCAAAAGCAGAGTGGCAGCTTTCCATTTGCAGGCTGTCCTACGCCTGCTGTGTCATGGCCACCACAAATGGATGGATGTTGCCTGTGTCCTCTTGAACAGGGTAGGTCGGGTGGGCCTCAACAGGCATTTGTTTTTAATGTCACTGAACAGAATGGACTTGGCAGGGCTCACTCCCTTTTACAGTACAGTCTTACAGACATGTGTGGCAGCTTCTTGCTGTATCACGGGAAGATATCACTGCACCTGGTTATTGGACCCTCGAGGAGCCTTTGTTTTTGAATCCATTACTACACATTGGGACACTGGATTCACTAACAGTGCGGTCTGGCCTGGTGCAGGCAGGAATTTCAAAGTTTCGCCATCTGCAGACGGGAGATGGGTGGT
Source organism: Synaphobranchus kaupii (assembly GCA_029718625.1). Taxonomy (NCBI): domain Eukaryota; kingdom Metazoa; phylum Chordata; class Actinopteri; order Anguilliformes; family Synaphobranchidae; genus Synaphobranchus; species Synaphobranchus kaupii. The sequence goes on from CM056385.1 coordinate 55,622,168, forward strand.
TGACAGCAGGACAGGTGGCAGCCCTGACAGGTTTCAAATCCATCCGCACCTTTCAGAAGATGCTGGAACAACTCTGCACTTCCCTGCCATTTTCAATGGAGGACTACTTGAACAGTATAACTGGGAAGAACACTGAAGTTGAAGAGTCAACGTTTCCGGAGATAACTGTGGCAGCTGAGCTGAAGGACTGGCATGAATGCGAGGGGATGATCCTTTCTTTTAAAAGACCTGAAATTGGAGTTTTTAGTTCAGTTGGAAAAAAGGCGCTTTACACTGTATGTGTAAAAGTTCTAAATCTCCGACTGCTCTGTGACCTGAAGGACTCAAAATGGTCTTTTTCTTTAGGGTCAGGTTCCTCCCCGAAAGGTAGCTGGAGGTCTCTGTACAAAAGGCCCGTTGAGAGAAGGACAGCAGACCTTCAGTGGCGTATTGTATATGGAGCGATAGCTACAAACAGATACAAGGCGCACCTGGATCCTTCTGTGGGGCAGGGATAGGGTTGCCAACCGTCCCTTGAAATAAGGGACGATCCCTTATCAGTTCAATAAGGCTTATTGAACAGATAAGGGATCGTCCCTTATTTCAAGGGACGGTTGGCAACCCTAGGCAGGGATGTCCTTTTTGTGGAGACTCCGAAACAAATTTTCATATATTTTTAGGGTGTCCACGTTTGCAAATTAATTTACAATCAGTAAAAGGGTGGTGTTTGGCACTGGGGTTTTTATTTATTTGTTTTTTTCGGGCCATGGTACTATGTTAGCAAAAGAGAAAAAGTTGTTTTACTTAATTTTTTGCTAGGCAAAGCAAAAATGTCTATCTGGTTGACACGTCGAAATAAGATTCAAGGCAGTGTGGGATTAGATCCTGATCAAATGGTGAGAGGGTTGGTAAAGGGAAGACTGGTGTTGGAGCATTCATATTATTAATTAATTGGGGAGGTTGACAAATTCCTTGCAATTTGGGGGGTGGATGGGTGCATTTGCAAACCTGATGAAGGTGAGGGCTTTGAATTAATGCTTTGAGGTGGTGTAGATCAGTGGTTCCCAACCCTGGTCCTGGGGACCCCCTGTGTATGCTGGTTTTCGTTCCAACCACAATTGCAATACCAGAATTTTAACAAGCTGTTAATTTTTCTTAATTAGGTGTTTTTAATGTTTAGAGGAATTATTTACGTTCTTAAGCCACATTATGTTAGTAATAGCTATGCATGCCATGAAGACTAAAAGTCCAAGATTCACATTGTGTTGTATTGTAAACAATTAAAAGGAGGTAAAAAAATGTTTTAACTGATCAAATTAAAGAGGTGAATCAATAGGCTCATAATTAGTGAAATTGTGGACACATGGCCAATAAAACTAACCGTTTGGTAAATAATGAAGAATTCAAAGACAAAGCAAATGATAACGAGCCAAACCTGCATTGTGTTAAGGAAAAAATTATGAAGGAACTTAAACTTGCGTTCAATTACCTAATTAGGAGCCTAATCACCTGAGTTGTTACTTCTTCTTTGTAATTGTTTGCAATATAACACAATGAGCATAATGAACATGGGTTTTTTTTTCTTCATGGCATGCATAGCTATTGCTAACATAATGTGGCTTAAGAGAGTAAAGAGTTTAAAGTGTTCTCTCTATACAATAAAAACACCTAATTAAGAAAAAATAACAGCTTGTTAAAATTCTGGGATTGCAATTGTGGTTGGAACGAAAACCAGCATACACAGGGGGTCCCCAGGACCAGGGTTGGGAACCACTGGTGTAGATAACTGATGTTGTACTGGTAATTGTTTCTAAGGTATTTATTTGTTTCTGTTTTAGTTTTTCTTTTCCTTCCTTTTTTATTCTTCATAATGCATTTTCTTGTTCCTTTCTTCCTATTTTTTTCCTTATTTGACTTATTCTCCCCCTTTTTTGTGAATAAAGGGAAGTTTCAAAGTAAAAGTCTCTCTCTCTCTCTCTCTCTCTCTCTCTCTCTCTCAATCCAAATCCAAATCCAAATCCAAAAAAGCTTTATTGGCAGGAAATACTTAGCACAGTAAATATTGCCAAAGCGTATAGTACCACAAACAACAATAACCACAACAGTATAATGAGTAATGATAATGACCATAATAATATTAAAAAACATTGAAAATGAATGAAGTAATAACAGGGATGTTCTTGGCCACTCCGTGTCCCTCAGGTTATGGCAGGCTGATATGAATTTTGCCGCAATTGCAGCTGTTGGTCCTTCTCCTAACAGGATTTTCATCTTGTCATCCTCTCTCTCTCTCTCTCTCTCTCTCTCTGGAATTTAACTTCCATCTTGTTTAGTGTTAAGCCAGGGGCTGTAGACTGTTCCACACTGGAAGAGCGTTATCCTGCCAACCAGCACATTTTCCCCTTTTTCTTGTCTCTTTATTTTGATACTTAAATAAACTATTTTTGCATGTGATTGGCTCATCTCACACTACTGTACCCCAGGTTTAATAGCTGTACAGTACTGTATTCATACCTGTACTGAATTTTGTCTCTGGAATAAGGTGCCAGTCACTGCTGATGATTCTCTCTTTATTTCCTGTTTAACTGCAGCCCATCGAAAGGTCAGGCTGGTGGGTGGGACTAACCTGTGCTCTGGGAGAGTAGAGATGCTTCATGGGAGCTCCTGGGGCACGGTGTGTGATGCTCACTTTGACCAGCGGGACGCAGAGGTTGTGTGCAGGGAGCTGGACTGTTGGGCTCCTGCAGAGCTGCGGGGGGCAGCTGCATTTGGGCAGGGTGAGGGCCAGGTGTGGGCACAGGAGATTCAGTGTAGAGGCAACGAATCTCATATTGACTTCTGTCCTACAGCACCCTCACAGAATCAATCCTGCTCCCATGGAAACGATGTGGGACTGGTGTGTTCTGGTAAGAGTCCTCTATGCACTGTGCGTTTCAGTAATGTCGGGTTCGGCCCTGTGGGAGCGGCAATTGGCGGCTGCTTCTGGGTGGGGGGCAGGGCTCAGAGAGAATCGCTGCGCGCATAGCGGCCCTGGACGAGCTGGAATCACGGTCAGGCTTGGAGGAGTCGCGCCCTGAATAAGGACGTGGCGACCTCCGTCTACTACCGGCTGACGGGGTTGTGCAGCGGTGATTCTCTAGCGGTTGCTACACGGGGGGAATTGAATTCAATTGGCTACTAAATTGGGAGAAAATGGGAAAAATCTGAAATAAATTTATTTAAGTAATGTCGGGTTCTGGTTTTTAGATTACGGCCTGCGAGAGAGCAATAGTGAGAGGATGAGTGGATGTAATTTGATATGGCAAAGCTGTGCAGGCAGAAGGGGCATGCTCTGTGGACTTGCCCACTCCTGTGTTTCCAATGAGAAGGGAGAACAGGGATTCTGCTCAGTGACTTGGAGAGGGGAGGCTTAGGAGGAGGAGTGGATGGGCTTAGATATTGTCAGGAATGCTGCGGCAGTTCCTATGGGCACTACCCCTGACAACACCAGTCCTCACACCATGTCCTGCAAGCCGTACGACAGGGCCCCAACAGAGAGGGGGTTCCTAAGAAAACCTCGCTCCTCTCTCAGAGCTTCAAAGGGACCCAGTGAGAGACAGACCAGGAAGCCAACCCCTGGCTCTTTTGTGACCTCATCTGCCCAGAGAGGAATAAAATGCCATTACTGGCATAGACCCTGGGACAGAGATGGGTGTGGCTGATGGGGATTCACATGCTGGTCACGAAAATAACAAAATTCAGTGATTCACTATCCCCACCCCCCTTCTTTGAACTACGTAAACTGTGGGCCTGTCTATACTGTAAGTTAATTTGTTTGGGGGTTGGCATCTGGGTCTTGCACCTGGGTCTGCCATTTGTGGTGTTCGGCCTTGCCTTAGATTCTCATCTGTCACACCTGACACAAATGAAGAGGAAACCCAGATTATGTACAAACCCCAATTCCAGAAAAGTTGGGACAGTATGTAAAATGCACATAAAAGCAGTGATTTGCAAATTCTCTTTTACATGTATTTAATTGAAAACAGTACGAAGAAAATATTTAATTTTTAATGTTTTTACCTTATCAACTTTATTGATTTTTGTAAATATATGCTAAATCCGAATTTGATGCCTGCAACACGTTCCAAAAAATTTGGGACAGGGGGCAAAAAAAGACCTGTTCAAAAAAGACCTGTTTGGAACATTCCACAGGTAAACAGGTGATGCTACCATGACTGGGTATAAAAGGATATCAAAAGACTCTTGATATCTTATTTTCAGGTACAAGCGATACTATAACGTCTCTGCATTTGAATGGATCTCTATGGGAGTTGGGGGGTGGGACTAGATTAAGTTGTAAATTACACGGGAATAGTATGGAACCATGGTTGGCTAAATGGCTGTAAGTCATCAAGGGTCTGAGGTATCAAACGAGCCTCAAACCATCACTCTGCTGCCAGATATGCAGTAGATATGGATGGATTACTTTAATGGTTGTTTCTCCTGACTCATTTTCCTATTGAACTCTATGGAGAAACAACCCTTCAAGCGATGATTTACAGCCATTTAGCCAACCATGGGTTCTGTACTATTCCCATGTCATTTACAGATTAATCTAGTCCCACCCCCCAATTCCCATAGAGATCCACTCAAATGCAGATAGGTTATAGTATCGCTTGTAAGAGTACCTGAAAATAAGATATCAAGAGTCTTTTGATATCCTTTTATAACCAGTCATGATCGCATCACCTGTTTACCTGTGGAATGTTCCAAACAGGTGTTTGTTGAACTTCCCTGTTTTTTTTTTGCCCGTCCCACCTGTTTTGGAATGTGTTGCAGGCATCAAATTTGGAATTTGCGTATATTTACAAAAATCAATAAAGTTGATAAGGTAAAACTGTAAAACATGAAATATATTTTCTTCGTACTGTTTTCAATTAAATATATGTAAAAGAGAATTTACAAATCACTGCTTTCTGCTTTTATGTGCATTTTACATTCACATACAGGGATTTCTGAGCAATGGCTTCTTCTCTCAGCTCCATGATCTCCCAGTGTCTGTGAGTTGTGTGTGTGTGTGTGTGTGTGTGCCCATGTGTGTGTGCCCATGTGTGTGTGTGTGTGCATATGATTTGTACCTGTGTATTTGTGTGAGCCTTTTCCATAAGTCTGCTGTATTATTCTTGTATCATCTCAGTGTTGGTCAGATGCTAACCCCACTGTCCTGTGTGTAGGGTACACAGACTCCAGGCTGGTTGGAGGCTCTAATAACTGCTCTGGTCGAGTGGAGCTGCAGTACCTGGGTACCTGGGGGACAGTGTGTGATGCATGCTGGGATAGGAAAGCCTCCAATGTCCTCTGTCAGCAGCTGAATTGTGGGACTGCAGTGGCAGTGCCAGGACAGGCCTGGTTTGAAGAGGGGAATGGGCCAATCTGGGCCGATGTGTTTGATTGCCATGGGAACGAGACACGCCTCTCACAGTGTGCTGTTTCCTCATGGAGCCGAGTCACATGCTCACATGGACAGGATGCTGGAGTCATCTGCTCTGGTGAGGAGTCCTGCTCTCTACTGTGTGCATGGCACCATTTACCAATTTACCTGACCTACCCACCATATACTCAGTCTACTGTACTGATAGTGGGCACTACATGAAAACGTCAGGAGATGATTTTGGCCAGAAGTGTTGAAATTGTGGATAACCTTGTTTGTAAACTTTCCAATAATAAGAGAAGCATACTGTTATGTTTATTTTTTAAAGGAGATATTGTTACGTTTCTGTCATGTTTATGCCACATTTCATGTTTAGTTTGTCACAGTTTATTTTCAGTTTGTCATGCTTGTGTTCTGTTTATGTTATGATGCAGTTAATTGGTAGCATACACATTTCCATGTTTTTCTGCAGCCTTGCATTCATGCTGTTTTCCCTCTCTCTCTTGCTGTCACTCAGCCTTCCCTAATTGTTTCATTTTCCTGTGTCTATTTACTAATCTACTAACATTAGATCAGGATTGGGTAATACTAACTCTCTAACCATGTGTTCATGTTTACCTTACGTTTCTTGTGCATGTCATTTACTAATTTACTAACGCTAGGTCAGGATAGGTTTATTACTAACGATTACTAATTATCTTGTTACCTCGTCAGCTTTCCACACCTGATTCCCCTTCGCATGCTGCTCTCAAGCTAAGTGTCTGCACCTGGCTACACCTGCATATAAGCTCAGTGTTCATGTCTTGTCTTTGCAAAATTGTTGCCTGTTAGTTTACTACTGTCACTTTTGAGCGTTTACCTTGTCTGACTACTGTTATAGATCCAAGCCTGTTTACTGACCATCGTTACTGCCTGCCTACCATTTTCTACTGCCTGTTTTTGACCACGAGTTTTGCCTGCTGTCTATTTGTACCTCTGCCCCGCGGATAGGACTTCGGTCTGACTCCTGCAACGTCCCACGACCTACGAACTCTGCTTGACCCCTGTATTGTACTTCTGCTCCGCTGACAGCTACTCTGGTTACTGAACTTGTGCATGGTGTACCGATTCCGAGACTGCCTTCTCCCTCGGTACTTTACTTTGGTTTTTTGGCTGGATTTATTGGTTTTTGGACTTCGCTTGTGTGACTACGATTTCTGGATTTCCCTATAATAAAGTCCTTGCGGACATTTATTATTACGTTTGTGTTCTGAGTCGTGCATTACGGGTCCAACCCGCACACACCTGTCTCAGATATCTGTGTCTCTCATATAGGTTAACATGTATAAAATAAATCATTAAAATCTAAACTGGTGAGGTCAGAAAGTGGTTGGTTTCTGACGGAATGTCCCACACCTCAGTGACCACATATTCTCAGTTCATATGGTAGCCAGGATTTTTTATGTCTGCCTTTTTCAATAGCTAGGTTGTGGTTACTGAGCCTGTGCTTGGTAAGGACTAGTTTCTGCTTCATATCTCAGTCAGTAACAACATATTCAACTAATTTGTATTCTTGTTTTAGGGTCAGGTAGCAATTAAGCTTGTTTTGTGTTTTTTGGTTTGGCTGTTCTAATAAATGTTCCAGATAAATTGTTTTATTTTGTTTAACAGTTTGGTTTATTCTGATTTGTGTTTTTAAAGCAGTGTTCATCTCATATGTCATTGTTAGGTGTCAGATCATTAGTTTCGACAGTGCCAGCTGACTTGGTGGACTCATTTCAGGGTTCAGCTCTTGGATTTGAAGTGCATGGAACTCCAGCATTGTTTTAGGACTTAATTTGAGATGCATCTCAAATTTGAGTGCCCTTTTTTGTGTTTATAGCCAATGGAAATCATCCTAATTCAGCCCTGCATGCGTTTGGTGTTTTTCTTTGGATGTTTGGAATTGTCTTGCAGAATTATGCTTGTAGGGCTTCAATCAGATGCTTCTCCCATCCTATTGTAGTCGTGCTGACTGCGTGGACCCAACACTTCACTTCCATACAAAGCAAGTGGCAGGATTACACTGTCAAATATTTTTTACCAAATTCTAATTGATATATACATTTTTTTTCTGATTGCACAGAAGGCTCTGCAGGCATTTTCTTTCAGTGAATTTACTGCCACACCAAAGTTTCTTGAGGCACTGATTTTCAGTCCTAGGTAATTATAAAATGGGGCGTGTTCTCGGGCGGTGTTTCCTAGAATGAACGCGTCTGCTTTTCTGAGATCTTGTCCTTTTTTTGAAGATCATTATTTTAGATTTTTTAGGGGTGACTGTCAGGGACCAGTTTTGGCAGTACTGCTCTAGCAGAGGAGGAATTTAACTTCCATCTTGTTTAGTGTTAGGCCAGGGGCTGTAGACTGTTCCAATAACACCGCTAACTCATTTATATAGAAATTAATAGAGTAGGGGACACGTTACATCCCTGCGAAACACCTCGCCTTTGAGTGAAGAGTTCTTTTATTGCCAATTTTTACTCTGCATTTAGTATTTCCATTTCCATATCGATCTAAGTATTTAATGGACTTTACCCCCTACACCACTTTGGAGAATCTTATCATATAAGCCTTCTTGCCACATAGAATCTAAATCTTTTTTTTTTATTCAATAAAGCATGCAAAACATTTTTTTTGTTAGTGTACATGTTGATTAATTAGGGTGTGTAGAGTGTAAACATAATCAGTACTGCAGTGACTTCGTAGAAAGCCAATTTGTCCATTTTGGAGAATATTATAATATAAACCAATCGAATCAAATGCTCTTTTAAATCAATAAAGCATGCAAAAAATAAAGTTTTTTTGTTGTGTTTTCGGTAAGGAAGGCTTGTATTTGGTAGATAACATTACTCTCAATCTGCGTGTGGCCTGTCTTTAGCAAAACTAAAAATAAAAAAGTAAAAAGATTTTAGAAATCAACAGGTAGAGTATGCTGTGCACATACCATGTTCTGCGTGTAAGTCAAATGCCCTTGGATTCATACAAAGGAGTGCAATCTGTAATCCTGTCCAAATGCATGTGAGTGATACACCTGTGATCCTGTCCAAATGCATGTGAGTAATACACCTGTGATCCTCAGGCTCTGCCCTCTCAGCTCTAGACGGGACGGTACGGCTGGCTGGAGGGAGTGAGTGTGAGGGCCAGGTGGAGGTGTACTACCAGCAGACCTGGAGAAGAGTGCTGGTACCCTGGAGCTCCAGGGAGGCCTCAGTGACCTGCAGACAGTTGGGCTGTGGCTCTGCAGTGCAGGTGTACAGTTCCTCTCTGTCTGGGACGGGGGACAGTGGCGTGTGTCTGATGGGGTTTCAGTGCTCCGGGAGAGAGTCTCACCTGGGGAACTGCACTGTTCCGCACAATCTCACCTGCGGTTCCAGGGAACAGGTGTCCATCGTCTGTTCCAGTGAGTATAGGCTACTAATGAAGTTTCACTGCAGTCTATAGCTGCTGACTGTGCACTCAATAGGAAGGATTTTCTAAATTCAGATAATACAAATTTTTATATTCCCCTTTGGTACATCATATTTGAAGTTTTTTTTTGTTTGTCTGGTTTTTATATTTTAATGTTTGTGTTACTACTTAGTTTTTGGAAAATTTAGTTTTGTTAAAGGATAAGTTCGCTATTTTGGACCTTGGACCCTATTTGCGGTCTGTCTTCCATGAACCTGACACATTCAGTCCATATTTTCGCTGATCGGTCCAGTATTGAGCTCGCTACAGATTTCCTGTAGGCTCTCACTGGGCTACAATAGAAGTCAACGGGGCAATTGTAAATGTTATGGAAAAACAACGATAAATGTGCTTTTATAGCTCAGTGTGTATTCTTACGGTCTCAGTATGCTCTGAAATGTAGGCTATCGCAAACGCAAACCGAACGTTGAAACAACAGTTCCATTTGAAACAGAACTATTTCTCCGACCGCATTACCTCGGATAACATTACCTGCGCAACTTCAGCCTCTCTCTCTTCTCTTGCTCTCTTATCATCCATCTCTTGTAGTTCCGTGTCCGTGTATTCTGGCTCAAATCTGTAGCCAGTAACGTCAAAGTCAAAATCGAATTCTTCGTCTTCGTAATCATTATAGTAATCCATCATCCAAGTTTTTTTGTGCAAATTGTAGCCTACGTTGCTGCAGGTAAACAAACGCAGACTGCTCACCTAGATAGTTTCGTAAACGGCCAGCACACCTTCCCGCTCCCCCACCCCCGACCCATAGTACTCCGCGGAAGCAGCGAAAACAAGCAACAGAGAAATGCTTACGTCCAAGCCATGCCAAGCACGTAAAAATGTTCGAATTGAGATACATTTCACAGGAGAGCATACTGAGACCGGTAACACTACACGCTGAGCTTCCCGTCTCATTTATCGTTGTTTTTCCATAACATTTACAATTGCCCCGTTGACTTCTATTGTAGCCCAGTGAGAGCCTACAGGAAATCTGTAGCGAGCTCAATACTGGACCGATCAGCGAAAATATGGACTCAATGTATCAGGTTCATGGAAGACAGACCGCAAATAGGGTCCAAGGTCCAAAATAGCGAACTTATCCTTTAAAAAGAAAAACTGAGTATTTTTGAGGAGGTCATGTACGTTGGAAATCATTTTAATGAAGGGCTTATTAAATCTCTCTCTCTCCCTCTCTCTCTTTCTCTCTCTCAGACCACAGGTCCCTCAGGCTGGTGGGGGGAGGGGGGGACTGTGCGGGACGGTTGGAGGTGTTCCACGGGGGCTCCTGGGGTACAGTTTGTGATGACTCCTGGGACCTGGAGGACGCTCAGGTGGTGTGCAGGCAGCTCCAGTGTGGGACGGCCCTCAGTGCCCCGCTACCCTCCTTCTTTGGGCCAGGAAATGGACCCGTCTGGCTGGATGAGGTGGGCTGTGTGGGGAACGAGACATCGCTGTGGGACTGTCCCACGAACCCATGGGGACAAACTGACTGTGGACACATGGAGGACGTGGGGGTCGTGTGTTCAGGTTTGGAACTCAGCGGAGCATCTAAACTTTTTGCTGATACACTGACACTAGAACGGTGTGAACTGTAAATGCATGATACTCTGACTTTACTGTTGTAGAATTCAAGGAGATGAGACTGACCGAAGGCTGTTCTGGGAATTTGGAAGTTTTCTACAATGGCACCTGGGGCAACGTGTGCTTCAATCAAATGAATTTAGACACAGCTACTTTAATATGCCAGGAGCTGAACTGTGGGAAGAAGGGTTTATTGGATTCTACACAGTCAAGACTGGAATCAGCTCCAAACTGGCTGGATAAAATCAAATGTCGCCGACATGACTCCACACTGTGGCAGTGCCCATCAAATCCTTGGGGTCAGAATATATGCGGACAAAATGACGTGGCTTTGCTCACCTGTAGAGGTAAACCTACTGTATCTCTACTGCAGATACAGCATTACCCCCATTGGGAACAGTAGAATACACCTCTCTCTACTGCAGACAGAATTACTCCTGTTGGGAACAGTAGAATAAACCTCTCTCTACTGCAGACAATATTACTCCTGTTGGGAACAGTAGAATAAACCAGATGTTTCTGAAGCTTTCAATAGTGTGGTTTGTTTTTGATATGACATGAACATGTCTCTGTCTCTGTCTGTAATTTATTTTTCATTCATATATTCATTTTTTTCCATGTTATAGTTAAAGAGGACGCACGAGTTCCCCGGAGCAAATGGTCATGTTCCCCAACTGCAAATGGCAGAGCTTGCCCAAGTACGTGTATTTGGGCTGAGTCCTGTGATGTCACCATGCGATTAGGAGGCTGTATCCTCAGTCACAAATGCACTCTGGTTTGGGAAAGGGGATGTATCTGGGGCAGTGATAGTCAAATGTCATCGATTGTGTTGATGTTAGTTTATTAAAAAATACTGTGATTGTCATTCAGGAGAACGCTGTTCTTGAGAGTGTCTTACAATGCCTGAGACAGTTCTAAGAGAACACAGATTAAAATCTCATAGTAAACTATTTTGCATGTATAAAATTACACCTTGTGTATGATCAGCCATTATGTTAGCGGAGATGTGTCTGTAGGAGATTTTTAAATGTAATGAGATCAGCCATAATGTTAGTGGAGATGTGTCTGTAGGTGATAGTAAAACGTAATGAGATCAGTCATAATGTTAGCGGAGATGTGTCTGTAGGAGATGTTAAACGTAATGAGGCTGCTCAGTTCATCTGTTTCTCCTGCTCTAGGTCAGTGGCCCCTCCGGCTGGTGCGGGGTGAAAGTGGGTGCTCTGGGAGGCTGGAGGTGTTCCATGGGGGCTCCTGGGGGACGGTGTGTGGTGACTCCTGGGACATGATGGACGTCCAGGTGGTGTGCAGACAGCTGGGCTGTGGGTCAGCAAAGGAGGCTCATGGTAATGCTACTTTTGGGACGGGGAATGGCGCCATCTGGCTGAAGGAAGTGAACTGCAGGGGCACTGAGCTACACCTGTGGGACTGCCCACACTCTGTGCAACAGCACAGCCACTGCCAACACCAGAACCAGGCTGGGCTCACCTGCACAGGTGAGACAGGGCATCCAGATCAGAACAGGCTGAATACCAGCTTCTGTGAAGATTAGTCACTGGAGCCCTGACAGAAATACACACCCTTACCCCCAGGAGCAGCTTAAAGATCCACCCTGCAGTACACCTTTATGAGTACTTTATTTATACATTCACTAATAATGCAAGTAGAGATAATGATGCATTGGAACTACATTTACATTCAGGAGAAGCTCTTATCCAGGGCGGCTTACTGAATCTCATCCACAAAGGTTTAGGCAACGAGCCGAGAGGATATGACACCATCAGGGCCACAGCCCATAACAGTGTGCAGGAACAGGAAGTGGAACTATTAAATGAATAAATAATAATAATTTTTATTTTACAGGTTCATCTGACCCCAGCACCACTGAAGGTACAGACGTCCTCTGGATGGTGTAGGAGAGAGTTTGGGAGATAAAACTCGAGGCAGAGCTCTGAGCCCTGTCAATCACACAAACACTAAGGCCTTTCTCAGGCCCCATAAAGAAAACATTGCAGTTTATTTCATTGCTTATTTTATTTTTTTAGGTGTTCCCAGAATGACTACCAAATCTACTACACAGACAGGGAAAGCTGCCCCAGGACTCATTTACACAGTTAAAGGTGGAACTATTATCTCACAACTCATTTCAGCTGTTAAAACTAGCTTTTCCCTTAATTCTTTGTGTTGCCTTCCACCACAGAAATGCTATAGCTAGGTGGTGACTGTTACCCTGGGTAGATAGCTGAGTAACATGAATAAGTACAAATGTTTGAGTGACCACGCTTATTGCTTAACACACAACTGCTTCTTGCAGTTTGTTTTGCCAGTTACTTCTGCATTGGTTTTGAATGCATTAAGACAGAATGTAATCCGCTAAATTTCTCTCTAACACCAAACACGGTGTGACTAGCTAAGCTCTGTGAATACTGACATCAAGCCAATAGTTTGCTAAATTTAAATGGACAAACTTGGAGAACAACCAGATTATTGTACTGATAGCAAAAGCTAACTTAGCTAAGATTTGTTACACTAGTTCTCAGACCACATTTGTACGTTACTGCATTGGGTATCTTGTAGAGTGACTTAGTTTGCGTAACTCAGATAGTGTCTTTGTTTTTATCGGTAGCTACATGACTGGCTATATCAGCATAGGTGGAAACCCAGCTAAGTGGTCTTTGTAAGTTGAGTAGCAGCAGTGTGCCCTGTTCTCTGCTGATGCCCAACCCCTTGTCTTCCCCTTTTTCAGTTGAGACCAAACGGAGAGTGACCCCAGTACCACCCAGCCTGCCTATCCCAGCAGTGGCCTTCCTGGTGATGGCGGCATTGTCCTTCCTGCTGCTGGTGGTGCTGGGTGTTGTAGTCTTCCAGAACAGAGCACTGAGGAGAGGTAGGGGGCGGAGAGACGCTGGGCGAAGGGACGCTGGGCGAACCACCATCACATGCTTACTGAGACTGAAGAAGCCTCTTCTGTAATCGGCTCAGTCGCTTATCCTAACAGCTTTGAATTGGGGCTGACTGGTGGCTCGCCCAGTTAAGACACTGTGCCAGTGCGTGTGGATGGAGCTCCGCCCAGTTAAGAGCCTGTGCCAGTGCGTGTGGGTGGAGCTCCGCCCAGTTAAGAGCCTGTGCCAGTGCGTGTGGGTGGAGCTCCGCCCAGTTAAGACCTTGTGCCAGTGCGAGTGGGTGGAGCTCCGCCCAGTTAAGAGCCTGTGCCAGTGCGTGTGGGTGGAGCTCCACCCAGTTAAGAGACTGTGCCAGTGCGTGTGGGTGGAGCTCCACCCAGTTAAGAGCCAGTACCAGTGCGTGTGGGTGGAGCTCCGCCCAGTTAGGAGCCTGTGCCAGTGCCTGTGGGTGGAGCTCCACCCAGTTAAGAGCCTGTGCCAGTGCGTGTGGGTGGAATCCACAATGTAGTCATCCACCACCAGGCCCCCTGAAAGCAAGGAGACTTCAGGGCGCTGCATAATTGGCTGCCGCGTTGCCATGGGAGCGATTCAGTTGGCAGGCTGACCGTGTCCCATTGTGCTCATATGCAGAGAGACATGTCTGACTCTCTCATTCTATGTCTCTGCTCACACAGCCCTGTCTCAATGGGACTACGCCCCTCGGCACGAGGCCATCTATGAGGAGATCGAGTACAAACTGGTTAGAGGGGGAACCTACAGCGCCCCCCGGTGGGGTGAGTGAGTCTGATCCGTCCTCCTCATGCTTCACAATAGTCTCAAACACACTGTGGAAGACCTCCTCAGAACACGTGTGGTGTGGGCGGGGTCAGGACTCACCCTTTCTCCTGTTCACAGGGAGTGGCCTATATGTGGATCCGCCCTCTGGGTATGATGACGTGGGGGACGGCGAGGGACACTCCCTCTCAGGTAAAGGGGCGGAGCTCTGTGGGGGTAGGTGGTGATGCTGTGGTCCTCTGTGTTCTGTCTCTGTGTGGGACTGTGCTCCTCTGTGTTCTGTCTCTGTGTGGAACTGTGCTCCTCTGTGTTCTGTCTCTGTGTGGAACTGTGCTCCTCTGTGTTCTGTTTCTGTGTGGAACTGTGCTCCTCTGTGTTCTGTCTGTGTGGAACTGAGCTCCTCTGTGTTCTATCTCTGTGTGGAACTGTGCTTCTCTGTGTTCTGTGTCTGTGTGGAACTGAGCTCCTCTGTGTTCTATCTCTGTGTGGAACTGTGCTTCTCTGTGTTCTGTGTGTAAAAGCGGCAGTGTAGTATAATGGTTAAGGAACAGGACTTGTAACCGAAAGGTTGCAGGTTCGATTCCCAGCCGGACACTGCCGTTGTACCCTTGAGCAAGGTACTTAACCTGAATCAGTATATATCCAGCTGTATAAATGGATAAATGTAATAAGAAGCTGTGTAAGTCGCTCTGGATAAGAGCGTCTGCTAAATGCCTATAATGTAATGTAATGTGTCTGTGTGGAACTGAGTTCCTCTGTGTTCTATCTCTGTGTGGAACTGTGCTCCACTGTGTTCTATCTCTGTGTGGAACTGTGCTTCTCTGTGTTCTGTGTCTGTGTGGAACTGAGCTCCTCTGTGTTCTATCTCTGTGTGGAACTGTGCTTCTCTGTGTTCTGTCTCTGTGTGGAACTGTGCTGCTCTGTGTTCTATCTCTGTGTTGTTGCCGGGTAAGTTCAGTTCCTGTGGGACACAGTGATGTGGATTCCCCAGCACCCACATACCAAGGTTTAAATATGGGATCTTTAGGTGTGGTTGAAAAACCGCACCTATTGTTATCGCTCAGACTGACCGTTATTATTCTTCCGCCGATTTTTGAGAACCTATCTCCTCCTACACCGTTCACACCATCGACACCATTCATACCTCATATTATACCTTTATACCCCCTCCAGGTTGCTATTACTTTTTACCTTTATACCATATACACTTCTTTTTTTTTTACATTTACAGTGTAAAATGTGTCTCCACACCATCAGTCAGCTGTGGCTGCAGTGTGAATACACAGCTAGCTCGTGTTATTCAGTGCTGCTTTGAAAGGCCTCGCTGCCCTGCTGTGTAACAGTCCTGAGATTAAGCCATTACCCAGAATTCTCTCTGCTTGCAGGGGACCTGATGATGGAGGACACTCCAGAGAACTATGATGATGTCATCACTGCAGATCAGCACCCAGACAGTGTGACAGGTGAGTGTCTTGAGTGTTTTGATTGATTGGTTAATCATGAATACACCTTTATGCATTCACTATAATAAATATTTTAATTAATTGTTGGTGTTAATTAGTTCTTAGTGTTAATTCCTTTTTAGAGGAATAAAACTTGTGCATTACTGAAATTATTTGATAACACAGGACAGTTCTTGCAGTTGAACATGGGAATGACTTCAAATTGTTCTCTCAAAAATTACTGGTACAAACAACACCACCACTATAACCAGTGCATCCACTATAACCAGTATACTCTATTTAACAGTGTAGCCACTATAAGCACTGAAAGCAATATAAGCACTATAACCAGTGTGCCCAGTTTAAGCAATACATCCACTATAACCAGTATAATGAATTTAACAGTGTAGCCACTATAAGCACTGATTCCAGTATAAGCACTATAACCAGTGTGCCCAGTTTAACCAGTAGAGCTGCTGCTTCTCTCTCTCTCTTTAAGGGGAGCTGCTGGAGGGAGATGCACCAGAGTTCTATGATGATGTCATCAGCATGCAGCAGGGCCCAGAGGCTTTTTCAGGTTGAGTTTCGCTTTACAGATGAATTTTGGAGGGAAACGCAACCCCTGCCACCAGATTCACTCTGTTCTACTCAGCTGGGTTTTTGTGTTTCTGACTCCAATTGTGTGATTCATTAATTTTTACTATTGGGATGGCAGGTATGCCATCCGCCAAGTTACGGCTTGCGGGGCATGCCCCATACCTATACACCACAGAGAGTTTGGCACTTTTCAGGGTTTCCTACAGAAGTAACCACAATGACCACAGACTCTAAAAAAAAATAAAAGCCCCAAACTTGGGTTATTTTGCGGTTTTTCTTCTTCTTCTTCTCATTCTTATTCCCATTTTTCCTGCCTACCCAGAGACCCTCACTACCTGCCTGCCTCCGTACCCTCAAAGAATAATTCTCCCCATTGGATAACAACATCGCATACCTGCTCTCCCAAGCTTATCACCCAAGAAAAACGCTTCAAACTAATCTGCACACATCGCAGAATCACAGACAAAACCGCTATATGGCTTTGTGTATTTCATAAAGCTGCTGTGGCCTACTGGTTACAGTTGCTGCCTCTCACACAGAGGATTGGGGGTTCGAGCCCAACAGGATACAAATTTATTTTTGACAAAAACAATGTGCAACTGTTAAATACTTTTCATTTATTACAGTGTTATTATTTTCACATTAACAAACGTATTTTTATTGCAAAGAGAAAAGACATTTCCAATATTAACTGTTCAATGTTTCACTTGTATTTCACTTGTACTACAGCGAAATGGTGAAAGTCAGACGGACACTAACAAATGTCCTATAGCCTATATCACGTGACTGTATCCCGTCTTCTGGTTATCGTTTAGCCTTAGAATGCGAGAGACGTGGGTTCATACCCCGCCTGGTTGGTACCAAAGTGTAATTTCATTTTGGACTCAAACAGTGCACATGTTCTGGTTTTCTCATACAAGAATGTTTTTTTATTGCAAAGGCACAGACACGTTTACAATATTAACTGTTCACTTAAAGTAGCCTGTTAGTTAAACAATTCAGTCCCTGGACACGACAGTAATGTATTGGGCTAGCTATTGTTATGGGAACAGGTATCCCATGGCCATTTGTCAAGCAAAGAAAAAAGTTTCAATGCAGAATATCATCTGGTTAACATTGCGTTGTTGCACTAATGTAAAAAAAAATCTATAAATAACTGTGCCATTGGCTACATATTTTAATCTCACACAAATGCCGACAAAAAAATGTGTCTGTGTGGAGCCTTCTGCGCTCTTGTGCCGTGGTCATGTCTCGACTCACTGTGGAAACCGAACCTTCAACGCTCGTGCCGGCCAACATTTCTTTATTATGTCTTCGTTCATTTCTTCACTTCAGCTCTGTTCAGTTTATCCTTTTCACACATAACACAACGTCACCATAAAATTAACTACTGGGAAAATTAAGAATTTATGATAATACATTAAGAATTGATGATAGCCTACTATAAACTGAAATCCTTTAAGAGATTGGATTTATAAACCTCCAATTACCCAAACATATCTGTTTCATGGTTAGTCACTTAAAAGAATAATAGAATAGCCTCCGAACATTGCTCTAGTCTATGCTACTCTGCAGACAATGTAGCTTACTGCAAACACTTTTAATTATAATAATGAGAAGAAGAATAATCTCAGGTAGGCTACTTTCTCAGTAGTAGCCTATCTATTGTTCTCTTTCTGGCTAAGATTCCTGGGAAATATGCGTTGTCCAATGAAGCTTGTTAGCCAACGTTAGTTTTGCCAGAGAAACGTCAGTCAGCTGCTAGTCAGGAAGCAGGTACAAGCTAGGCAACTACAAAGCGAATCAATATGCCTTACACATCCATTGCACTACAGAAAACTAAACTCTTCGTTGTATTTGATGAGACATTAAATACAGCTCATCTACAAATTATTTTAATGTAATTGTGGGCTATCGGTAATAGGAGAAATATTCTCATTCTCGTCAGTACAGGGCGTTATGCTTACGCGAATGTCTGCATGCATTTATTTTGAATGCATGTATTCTGTATGCATGTCTCTCTCGATGTTATCTTCATGCATTATTCATCATTCGTTAGCTATCCAAAATAAGTGATATCTGATCAAAAACTCCGACGTAAAAAAAAAAAATCCAAGTTACTCACGCATAGCCTACAGAGCGCTGTCTATAAATCCTTAATTCCAATTTACAAAAACTAGGCCTGCCTTTAAAAGTATTGATATCAAAATGTGGCCAAGTTACAACGAACAATATTGCCTATCGTAGCTCACACTAAATAAACTAGCTCTATTCCAAAGCAATGCTATCCAAACTTTCCTAAATTATTTAATGCAACTTGGCCCTGTGTTTCTTCATCTTACCATCTCAAGAGAATGTGGTCAATTAAACTGTATGTTCCACATCAAACTGCAAAATGAGAATAATTTAAAGTGGAAATATTCTGATTCAGATGTGTTGCAAATTGCACTTAAAAATTGAACAGAAAAATTACTACACTATAGGACATGTTTGAACAATTGTCTGCATCCACTGCTTTGGGTCTATGAAAAGCACAGAATGAATAAAATGTATTATTATTATTATTATTATTATTATGTATTTATTGATTTATTTATTTGGAATATTTGGATTTCTATCAAAACCTGTCTGGTCCTACAGAGCATAGATATCCTTGTGTTCACAAAATTCTCTTCGCAAATATCATAACTATTGGATACGTTCGTAAAAATGCTATATGTATGCTATTTTCTAGGTAAAAATATTACAAATTTCTATCTGCATTTATTTATTCATCCCCCTTTCTCTATTGTACATGATGTTTCTTGATATAAATGTCTGTTTGTGAATTTTGTGTAATGAAATCTGTAGCAGCAGTTAACATTTTAAAACCTATACATTTTCTAAAGTAAACTTGCCAACAAAGTATAACCATATCTTTTCTGGAATGTAATTATTCATACTGTTTAATCAACTGTTAAAAACATTAATTGAAATCATAAGTTGTTCCATGAGGCACTAGTTTATTTAGTGTGAGCTACAATAGTCAATATTGTTAGTTGTAACTTGGCCACATTTTCATATCAATACTTTTAAAGGCAGGCCTTGTTTTTGCAAGTTGGAATTAAGGATTTATAGACAGCGCTCTGTAGGCTATGCGTGAGTAACTTGGCTTTTTTTTTACGTCGGAGACGTTTTTCATCAGATCATATTTACATTCTAGATTTTATGAGTTGAGTTCATCATTCTATTTATAGAATTTAATTGATTATGTCACTGTCCTGTGCTAAAAGTCTACTTCCTGTATGTGTGACTGCTGAAATGTCACTGCCCTGGCTTACTTCCTGTCTATGTGGTTTTTTACAGGGGATCATGTGACTGACACAGAGGAGAATTATGATGATGCTGTGACTCTGGACTGTATTCAAGTGGGTGAGTCTGTCCAGAATGATCACTCAGTATAACATGATGAATAACTCAAGCTTTTATGGTTTAATCAAAATTCGTCAGTCATTTTGTTTCATACACCAGCTCTTAGAAGCCATTTTCAATTATAGCTTCACGGGCAGTTATGAGAATATGCACATATCTTTCCACCAGCAACCTTTTTTGAGAGGAGACATTTTAGTGTAGATATAGGCCTACTAAAATATTTTGAATGAAACTTTTACATTCAATATAGAACTACAAGATCACCGCAGGTATCTGCTGAAAATTGGCCTTCCCTGTCTGTTTGACTCCTAATCCGTCCCTGCAGGGGAGAACATTCTGGCCCCCGAAAGCCCTCCAGCTCCCAGTGGGATGGACTATGATGATGTGGGGGAGGAGCCTCTTGAAAGAGGAGGGGCATTTTGAGATTGACAGTTCTTGCTGAGGAAGTATCCACCCACACGTTTGGATAGCAGAGCAACAACAACGTCTTTAACCCACACGACGTACGTCGCAAGGAAATTGTTTTAATGTGATAAAACCACATCCTATTAGATCAGTGATTCATCAGTTAGTAATTCACCTGAAATTATTTCCAGTAGGTTCCTTAGCCAGTTCATAAATCAGGACATTAGAAATGCTGGTACTTGTATACATTGGGTATAACAGCTTGCATTCATTGACACAGTGAATCGATTACTTTTGCTAGATGATGATGTGATGACAATTCAGGCATAGTCCACTTAAATATTACATTAAAATTATTACATTATATTACTAAAGATTACATATTTAGCAATGTAACTGAAAACAATGAGCTTTAACCAGTGTTAGCCTTTGCTTTAGATTTGTGTTCAGTTTTGGCTGCCTATTTTAATTACTCATTTCATACTACTTTCATTACTATTCAAACTATTTCCTTACAACAGAACTGATTTCTGTGTACATTTAAAAATCTTTTGCCAATGATTAAATATTTTTATCAACAAAAAACTTTTTAGACATAGTATTTTTAGATATTTGGATTCTTCAGCTTGGATAATTATGCAGCTTTGATAGACAAGATTTTTATTAATGAAATGTTATATTTTGCTATAATGCTCATAATGTATTTCTTTGCCGCCTTAAGCAATAAGCTATTTTCAACAGTTAATACAAACAGTATATATTTTTGTATTGAGATATTTTTAAATAAAGATTAAACTTTGTTCTTTCATTTCTTTTTGTTTTTCTTGCCTGAAAATGAGCAGGGATAGGTATAGTACACAGTTCAGGTTGTTTTTATTTAGATTTATGACTCTGAAATAGAGGAAGAGTAACAGAACTATATCTCTCCCTCTCTTTTTCTCTTCCCTCCTTCCTTGGGACTATTTGTTCAGATCCCTCCCTCCTTCTTCAGCTCTCTTTTCGGCTGTATCCCACTCTTTCTAGAACAGCTTCTCAGAAGTTGGCGCCGTCTCCACACCTTACACAAATGTGAGGGGACAGGGCACATAGTAGACGGGTCTGAGTGGACAGGGAACAGTGGACAGGGAACAGGGCTCTGATTCGGACACAGCCCATGTGTTTAAATACTAATGTCAATTTATAGCATCCTGATCAATGCTGTGGCTTCATTGGGTTAGAACAGTAAAGAAGTGCTTCTGTTTGTGACATCTCTATAGGATGTGCCTTGAATCTCACAGACCCAAAGACATTATTGTCCACGCATGTAGTCAAACTTAATGATCAGTTTGAATGCAGTGTGTTTGTCTGTTTATTGTTGCATATTTGAGTATGTTCCACATACATCACTTCCTGTAGTGCTTCTTTCCTCCTTCAGCTTAGTACAACTAATACAACTGCAGTTTATTAGGCTGTTCCCTGTTCCCTGTCCACTGTCCCCTGTCCACTCACACATGTGTCCTGTCCCCTCACTTTGCAAGCAGTGTGCGAAAGAAATCCTGCAAAACTCTTTCCAAACTAGTGGGGAAATAGTTTGTAATATATATTTTATTTTTATTGAGAATATCAATCAGTTAACATATGCAGATGGTTACAAAGTGTAGATTATGAATGAAGATAGAATTAACAAAAATAAAAAGAGAATAGTTTGTAATATGACCCACTCTTGTACCATAGATATGCATATACGCTCTATGTCTTTTACGCTTTAACTTACAGGTTATTTACTGAAATTGTCGGATGGGTGCACCGTTCTGCAGATGAGTGTGCTCCTGAATTCCCTCAATAAAACCCTGGAAATAAGGGGTTCATCCTGGTATTTTAAGTGCCCACATTTGTGAGAAAGAATCGCCCACTCAAAAGCTTTTTGATGAAGTGGACTCAAATATGCGCCCTCAAAAGGGTGTAGGGGTCGTGTTCGGACCTCTACACCCTTTGATTTTCATCATTGCTCTCTTCCACAATAAGAGCCTTTACGAATTCACTGATTTCCAAGGAAATCTCTTATCTGTCTTATTTAGCAAAAAAGTAATAGAAATAAGGTAAAATATAAAATATTTTGCAGTGAGTGTTTGCTCTACCTGGACATAACTGTGAGGTTTCTCGCATTGCACAGCAGTGCTGATGTGGTGAGAACATTTTCTTAGATAGGTATCTATGGTACTGAGGCCCACAGCTAAAGAGTGGATGATTTAAGTGTCTGATAAATGTCACTCTGCCTCAGCACCACTGATATTTATCAGAGGAAAAAGTGCATTTTGTCAACCTCTGTGGTGCTGGGCAATGCTGGGAAAACATTTATTTATTTATTTTGGAGGGGGATTGGGGGGGGGGGGTTACCATAGCACGTACCTTACTAAGAAGTTCAAAGATTTTTACACGATGCTTAAAAACTAATAATGAAAGAAAGGAAGAAAGAAAGAGCAGTGGTGTGTACGGTCAATAGCAGATATGGAATTAGGTAGTTTGCGTTCTTAAAATACGGCAAACAGAAATGAGGTTTGCGAAGAGGAAGTGGCCTGCGAGAGAGCATGGCAAACTGACTTACCTCAAAAGCCTCGGAGTTGAAGGCAAACGCCCCTTGTGCAGCATGTGCAGGCCCAAAACTGAGATTCCCTTGCTGGCTTATTCACCACTAAGCATATCAGGGTCTCTCTCATATCATGTCTTCAACAGCCCAAGTGAAACTGCCACATATCGACGCGACGGCGGACGGACATCATGCTGTCAAACAGACTGACGGCGCTGATGCGTGAGTACCACGGTTTCATTTATTTATACAGTCACCTGATTCCTCCTGTTAATCCTATTATTGCCTTTTGTATCGGTACAGTAACATTGACGCATGTTTTGCCAGGGCATTTTCACATCTTAATGTCATAAATTAAGTATTTGTATATACACCGATCAGCCACAACATTAAAAACCACTGACAGGTGAAGTGAATAACATTGATTTTCTCGTTGTTATTTTGGTTCTGTACTCTAGCACTTTGAGTTTGAAAGGATTGGACAGTTTAACATAATGTAGAATAAAGTAATAATTTTTAATAGTTGGTCGCATATCCTTTGCATGCCATGACTTCCTGATGTCTGTGACCCAACAACATCGAAAGACTCTTGATATTTTATTTTCTGATACTCTTACAAGCGATACTATGATTTCTCTGCATTTGAATGGATCTCTATGGGAATTGGGTGGTGGGACTAGATTTAGCTGTAAATTATGCTGGGAAAGTATGGAATACATGAATGGCGAAATGGCTGTAAGTCATCAAGGGTCTGAGGTATCAAACGAGACTCAAACCATCACTCTGCTGCCAGATATGCAGTAGATATGGATTGATCACTTTAAGGGTTGTTTCTCCTGACTCATTTTCCTATTGAACTCTATGGAAAAATAAGTCAGGAGAAACAACCCTTCAAGTGATCCATCCATATCTACTGCATATTTGGCAGCAGAGTGATGGTTTGAGGCTCATTTGATACTGCAGCCATTTAGCCAAACATGGGTTCTATATTATTCTCGTGTCATTTACAGCTTAATCTAGTCCCACCCCCCAATTCCCATAGAGATCCATTCAAATACTATAAAAAAGAGGTTATAGTATTGCTTAGAGTACCTGAAAATAATATGAAGAGACTTTTGATATCCTTTCAATACCCCATCATGATAGCATCACCTGTTTACCTGGAATGTTCCAAACAGGTGTTTTTTGAACTTCCCAGTCTTTTTTTTTTTTTTGCCCCTGTCCCTACTTTTTTGGAACGTGTTGCAGGCATCAAATTAAGAAATAGTATACATTTACAAAAGTCAATAAAGTTGATAAGGTAAAACAATTAAATATATATTTTTTGCACTGTTTTCAATTAATATATGTAAAAGAGAATTTACAAATCACTGCTTTCTACTTTTATGTGCATTTTTCATACTGTCCCAACTTTTTTGGAATTGTGGTTTGTATTTTTATTAAATAAGTGCTGGTTTTTCTCTGTTTCAGTAGTTGGTTTGATGGCCAGAATCCCACATTCTCAGTCAGGTGAGTTTAGTTTCAGATGTGGATTTATCAGAATTAAAATAAAAAAATGTAATTAAATACTGTTATAATACAATGACCATAATGATCTTTACCCCACTCAAAATGCAGGGTTTTTAAAACTCATAAACAGATTCAGTTGTTCAGTTGTCAAAATACATTTACTGATATAAAAAAATAAAAAATAAAAAAACGCTGAAATAACCCTTTATCTCAGCAGTCCCCAGCCCTGTTCCTGGAGATCTACCATCCTATAGGTTTTCACTCCAACCCTAACAAAGCACACCTCACTCAGCAGCTGGAGATCTATCGTCCTGTAGGCTTTCACTCCAACCCTAACAAAGCACACCTCATTCAACAGATAGAGATCTCATTGAGCTGCTAATTAACAGAAGCAGGTATGCCAAATTTGGGTTGAAATTTGGCACACTGCCGCCAGTTACCAATTATTTAATTAGCCCGTTAATTTACATGATGTGATATTTTAGCTACATCCCACGGCATGCACAGCAGCTGATGAATGTCCCTGTGCCTGTATGCATGTATTGTAGCGTTTAATTGTTGTCTAATTTACAGGTGAATCGGTGTTGGTGTATATAACTAATTAGCTGATTGAGCCAGGGTAACTGGGTAACCCACGAGGCCTCGGCCGTGACCGAATAAGATCCCTGTTCCCTGCCTCCTGTCCCCTGTGCACTCAGACCCCTGTCTACTATGTGCCCTGTCCCCTCACTTTGAAAGCAGTGTGCAAAAGAAATCCTGCAAAACTCTTTCCAAACTAGTGAGGAAGTAGTTTGTAATATATATATTTTTGAATTTGTTTTATTGATAATATCAATCAGTTAAAATATGACAATTGTTACAAAGTGTAGATTATGAATGAAGATAGAATTAACAAAAATAAAGAAAGAGTAGTTCATATGTCCCGCTCTTGTACTACAAGTTGTAGTTTTTACTTCCGGTTTACTTCCCGAAATTTTCCTTACTTCCCTGTTTCCAGTTTACTTCCCGAAAACAGGAATTAGGGAAATTAGGACTGACTGGGCCTGAACCCCAAAGAAACCAGCAAGTAAGGCAAAAAAAAAAAAAAACCTCTATTGAGAAGAAAAGTCAATTTCTTTGCCATTGGAACTTGAAACACATATTTATTTCATACCTTAACATAGCTTAGCATACGTATATTATGTACAGAAATAATATACAGTGCAGTTATGCATTGTAATGAAATTTTATTGTGCTGGATATACACCTCCTGATCATAAATTTGAGTTCTGAAATTGAAATTGAGTTTTCATTTCCATATTGCATTTAAAATTCCCATTATTCTGGCTTTACAATGATTTTCAATATCTCATACTTAGTAAGATGTATTTTTACTTGAAATCTATTGAAATGGCCAGCTCTTGGCTATTCGCACTTTTATGCTGTGATGGGACACACAGATATTGGGAGAAAAATATAACAAAAATGGCAGCATGGACTATAGATTCATTTTAGATGTGTATCTAAAACAATACAAAACCAGTTCTACCAAAGCAAGGATTACTTCATGTTTACCTTAAGACAAGTGACCCCAAAGACAACAGTTTGAACACTGTGCAATTAATATTTTTCATTCTTAAAATGTTATGATTGTATTGATACTAGACTCATATATTGTAACAACAATGCAATTCATTGCTATAATAACACATTTGTTCTTAAGAACCTATAATATTGCTGAAAGATCAATAGCATCATAAAAAAGTACAGGAAATATGGGGATAAAAAAGTAGTTTTAGAGAAGATAGGGAAAATTATAAAATAAATAAAATTATAAAATTCCCATTGTTCTATAAAAGGTAGGGCTTATGTTTTGTAAAAGGTAGATGTTTTGTAAAGGGCATATGTTTTGTAAAAGGGAAATGATATTTGGTGAGTGGGCTGCTCATTGAGTGTGCTGTTTACTTCCAGAAATTGTTGGATGAGTGCACAGTTCTGTGGATGAGTATGCTCCTGAATCCCCTTAACAAAACCCCAGAAATAAGAGGTTCATCCTGGTATTTTAAGTGCCCCCATTTGTGAGAAAAAGTCGCCCACTCAAAATCCTTTTGACAAAGTTTTAAATATGCGCCCCCAAAGGGGTTAAGGGATTGTATTCGGTCACGGCCCTGGAGTTGCCCATCCCTGGTTTACCATAATGTAACTCGTGACAAAAATGAGCTCTACTAAGCTACAGTTTAACAGAGGACTCAGTCTGTTCTCTCTGTTACAGAGAAACCCAGACCTGCCCTAACTGTCTCACCACGCAGACAGATATATGCAGGAGAATCTGTCACTCTCTCCTGTGGGGTTACAGAACCCTCTGCTGGCTTGAAATATTACTGGTACAAGACGAGACAAAGAGGGAGTTATGATGATATCGAGATGTACAAAGATTTGCTCTTTCCCAAAACAGAAAATAACACCTGCACTTTTAGCCCTGTCAGTTTTGCACACAGAGGGGAGTACTGGTGTGTAGCTGGAAACGACACGGCTTTGTACAGTAACCCCGTCAATATCAGGGTATCAGGTGAGTTCTGATTGGTCTAAATATATACAGTGCATCCGGAAAGTATTTACAGCGCTTCACTTTTTCCACATTTTGTTCTGTTACAGCCTTATTCCAAAATTGATTAAATTCATTTTTTCCCTCAAAATTCTACACACAACACCCCATAATGACAATGTGAAAAAAGTTTTTTGAGATTTTTGCAAATTTATTAAAAATAAAAAACTAAAATTTCTCATTTACATAAGTATTCATACCCTTTGCTTTAACGTATTTTTAAAGTATCATATTTCATATTTGGTCGCATATCCTTTACATGCTGTTACTTCCTGAAGTCTGTGACCATCAACATCAAAAAACTGTCGATATCTTATTTTCAGGTACTGTTACAAGCGATACTATAACCTCTCTGCATTTGAATGGATCTCTATGGAAATTGGGGGGTGAGACTAGATTCAGCTGTAAATTACACTGGTACAGTATGGAACACATGGCTGGCTAAATGGCTATAAGTTATCAAGGGTCTGAGCTATCAAACGAGCCCCAAACCATCACTCTGTTGCCAGATATGGAGTAGATGTGGATGGATCACTTTAAGGGTTGTTTCTCCTGACTTTTTCCCCCATAGAGTTCTATAGGAAAATGAGTCCGTAGAAATAACCCTTGCAGTGATACTTCAAGAAGTAACAGCATGTAAAGGATATGCGACCAAATATGAAATATGATACTTTAAAAATACGTTAAAGCAAAGGGTATGAATACTTATGTAAATGAGAAATTTTATTTTTTTATTTTTAATAAATTTGCAAAAATCTCAAAAAAACTTTTTTCACATTGTCATTATGGGGTGTTGTGTGTAGAATTTTGAGGGAAAAAATTTATTTAATCCATTTTGGAATAAGGCTGTAACAGAACAAAATGTGGAAAAAGTGAAGCGCTGTGAATACTTTCCGGATGCACTGTACAGTACGTGATTTGATTTATTTTTTCATCCATTTTAATATATATCTTTATTTATTTTGATATATTTTTTTTTTTGAACACAACTTAGGCACAAAACACCTGCAGTGTTTGAATGGATTGAATGGATTTTGTCGTTGTTATTCCTTCTGTGGTGTTGCCCAGATTCAAAACCTGTTGGTTACTGCTGATCTGACATAATTATCGTTAGCCGTTATAGAGCATGAGTCCTCCGTCCTAGTCCTGGACAGCTGTAGGGCGTGCAGGTTTTCATTGTTACCCAGTACTTCATTTGTGAATTGAACCAGTTGATTACACAGTCAATTCTACTCATTTGGTGTTTTGGCTCAAAAGTGCTTGTCGACTTATGAAGTGAAAACTAAAAATAGCAAAGCCTGCAGGTTTTTAAAGCTAGGGTTGGCCAACACTGTTGTTATTATAAACTTTTGTTTTCACCATCTTAACCGAGTTGTGGACCAGTCTGTCTATTTTCACAGCACTTCCTAAGACCTCTCTGACTGTAGAGCCAAAATGGCGCCCACTATACCATGGAGAGACCGTCACCCTGACGTGTGAGGTGGACCCATACAGCAACTGGACATATTTCTGGTACACAGAGCAGCGACACAGAGCCACATCCCTCACTAAGGAGTACAATGTCACCATCAGCGGTGCTGCTGGGTCTGACCAGGGGCAGTACTGGTGTGAGGGGAGGCTGGAGGGTAGAAATGTGACATCACAGCGCAGTGACTCCATCACTCTGACTGCTGCAGGTAAGTGATGTTGAAAGACATGTTTGTAGTTCAGATTCAATGAATACAAACATGGTATCTCAGATTCAATCTAGTGCTGCCACTCCAAGGACTGTGCATGCTCGATCGACAACAACGCGACAGCAACACAACATGGGCTCTGCAACATCACCGCAACATCTGCGACCTTCGCAGAGGGGGTTGCAGAGGATGTTGCGTACCTAGCACAAAAATCAAACTAGCGACTGCAACGCAACCGTTCGCGTAGATGTTGCGCATCATTGATTGGTTGGTTAGCGAATGGAGGCGGGGCTGTCATATAATATTGGTTACTAAGTGTTGCTGGTTGCTAACGATATCCAAAATAAAATAAAACCGTTTACGTTATCGATATATAAAAATAGATAGTTACATTTGTTAAATCATGAACCAGTTACAAGAACGATTATCAGAAGAAGTGAGAAAATACAAACATTTATATGACTATTCTTGTAGCTAGTGATTACAAAGACAGTCAAATGACCATGAACTCATGGAAAGAGATCGGCGAGAGTATTGGGATGGACTTGACTAACTAACTTAACTAACTTGACTAACTAGCTTAACTAACGTAACTAACTATAACTATATTACACTATATACAAGAACACGAGCAACAAACAAACAAACATAAAGACGGCATGTTATCGATGGGTTGGTTGAGCAGGGAAATTAGTTACGTTGAAATGAGTTAAGTTGCTAGGGGGGAGCTAGCTACATACGGGATACAATGTTGCATAGGCTGCGCGTAGCTTTTGCAGAAGTATAAATTGCAGAGTGCTTGCAACATTGTTGCATTGCTCGAACATGAAGAAGTTGCACAAGTTTCGCACAACCATGCAGAGCCCTTAACACACTCCACCATGCACTGGCAGCACATCATGGTTCAGAGTGTTTCAGTTCAATTCCATTTTATTTGCACCATCTTCATCAAAGACACTGTCACAAAGATGGTTTACAGGGAAACAGGAATTAGGGAAATTAGGTCTGACTGGGCCTGAACCCACAAGAAACCAGCAAGTAAGGCATTTTATTTATACAGCATCTTCATCAAAGATACTGTCACAAAGATGGTTTACAGGGAAACAGGAATTAGGGAAATTAGGACTGACTGGGCCTGGACCCCCAAGAAAGGCAAAAAAAAAAAACAATTGGGAAGAAAAGTCAATTTCTTTGCCATTGGAACTTGAAATACATATTTCTTTCATACCTTAACATAGCTTAGCATATATTATGTACAGAAATAATATACAGTGCAGTTATGCATTGTAATGCAATTTTATTGTGCTGGATATACACCTCCTGAGCATAACGTTCTGAAATTGAGTTCTCATTTCCATGAGACTTCCAATGACTTTCAGTATCTTATACTCAGTAAGATGTATGTTTTTGCAGTAGAATACATGAAATCTATTGAATTGGCCAGCTCTTCGCTGTTCACACCTTTATACTGTGATGGGACACAAAGATATTGGGAGAAAAATATAACAAAAATGTTATGATTGTATTGATACTAGTGTCCCATATTGTAACAACAATGCAATTCATTCCTATAATAACACATTTGTTCTTAAGAACCTGTAATATTGCAAGATCAATAGCATCATAAAAAAGTACAGGAAATATGGGGATAAAAAATGTGTTTAAGAGAAGATAGGGAAAATAAAATTCTAAAATTCCTATTGTTCTATAAAAGGTATATGTTTTGTATAAAGGAAATTATATTTGGTGAGTATGCTGCTCATTTCCAGAAACCAAAGTGTCTTTTGGGCTGTACTTTAGTCCTTTTCTTACATGTGTGCTATTACATTTATTTTCTGTTAGTTTTTTTTATTGATGACATAAATTTATAACATGCACTTAACGTTGCAAATTAGGTTTAAATATATTTAACTACGTATGTTTGTTTGCAAACCAATTTGACCAAGTTCATCGAATAATATTTTTGTAAATTTCCATTATTCCACATTTACCTGCATATGAAGTAATTGTATTCAGTGATGTTCATTACAATCTTACTATAGATTACCAGTGAATATGCATGTATAGTATTGCTCTACTGTGTAGGCTATAGAGAAACAATGATGGTAGCATGAAGATGTGCATGTTGGCTGAACATGTGACTCGGTGTCTTGCCGATAGGGCTATTGATAGAATATCCTGAATTTCAATGGTTACATTTTTTGCGCCGTATGTAAAATTCTCAACAAAAAAAAAAAACTATTGCAATCTCAGGGATGAAATGTGGCACAAATCCAACAGCTCTGGGGCCTCATTTATAAATTCATCTTGGAATTCATCCTAAATGTGAGCGTACGATTGTTTCCTAAAATGTTCCGACAAAAGATTTATAATTTGTCCATGCGCGCAAATAAATGTTCCTACACATGACCCATTGATAAATCAGAAATCATAATAAAATTGTGCGCATGTGAACGAGCTTGTCATCTCCACCTAGTGAACTTACTGTATATGGTCTGTTTTTTTTGCTATATAAACTTCCTACGTGACCATAGTCATGTGATATAAAATTGTGGTATAGCCATTTTAGATCTTTTTCTTTCAGTTTTAATAGTTTACAGCAATGTTAAGGTTATATTTCAGTATTCAGTACTATATATTTCAATATTTCATAACGTTCATTCTGTGATGTTTATTTAAATTACACATTTGATTTTAAACCATATAAGGTATTATTACTATTAGATTGTTTTATTTTTCATAAAGGTTTGCAGACTTTACACACTTGATAATGTTAACAGCAAGTGCTGCAATCATAGGTGTAGGTTTCACTTTGGGGGAGACACACTGCCGGACCACGTAGAACCATGTAGTAGTAGTATAAAGTCTCAGAAGCATACAAGGAAGTCTAGGGACCAATTCATATGCACGATAAATTACATTAGACTACATTAGGTAAAGCCATAGGCTGTGTTACGTTAATATTTCCAAACTGAATAAATACACTTCCAACCACAAAACTGCTTTGCTAGATTAAAGTCAGTAGGGGTTGAAACTTAAAATGGCATGGCAGGCTATAGCCCCGCCTACTATTACATGCCAGGGCAGCTGCCACAAATTGCCATTAGGTGCCGGCAATTGGCAGGTAGCTGCCACAATTTAATGGTACTAGTGTGGCAGGTAACACTATTTAATGGCAGATATAGATGTCAGTTAAACTGATAGATTTTTAAAAAATAATAAAACGTTAGCTATCGACAAATCGGTTGGTTGTCGTGTTAAGTTAGCTAATGCTAGTTAATAATTCTAAGGGGCCGTTTTATTCTTGTGCTGCGTGTTATTGTGTTGACTGGCGTTAGCTAGGTAGCTACAGTAACATTATACCTAACTACAGGTGAGAAGGGGTTGAAACTTAAAATGGCATGGCAGGCTATAGCCCCCATGTAGCTACTATTACATGCCACGGCAGCTGCCACTGCTATAGCCCCGCCCACTTTTATATGCCACGGCTGCTGGCAGAATTTAATTGTACTTCCTCAAAAAGGTCAGCTCAACCCATACATAACAGAGAAGTTAGGCAGGGTGGGACAGAACATCTCCTAGTGGTGGGGAGTGAAAGCTCATATTTTCAGAGGTGCTGAAAATCTGGCTGCAACAAAAAGTCCAGGGTTAAATGCATAAAATGTTATGTGTTCCTTTGTCTCCAAATAGACAGGAATGGATTCTTTTTATTCCACAGTGGGTCACCCAAAGCGACACTATGTGGTGCCAGTATCCCAGAAGGGATAGGATGCAAAGTGAGATATATCCAAGTAAACACAGATCCATTGCAGGGCACATGAATTCCAGTTTACACAGATACAGTTGAAGTCGGACGTTTACATACACTTAGGTTGAAGACAGTCATTGAAACTCATACTCAACTATAGCGTTGGCAAGTCAGTTAGGACATCTACTTTGTGCATGACACAAGTAATTTTTCCAGCAATTGTTTACAGACAGATTATTTCACTTTTAATTCACTATATCACAATTCCAGTGGGTCAGAAGTTTACATACACTAAGTTGACTGTGGCTTTAAATTTAAAATATTTGGTTGCATATCCTCTGCATGCCATGACTTCCTGATGTTTGTGACCCAACAACATCAAAAGACTCTTGATATCTTATTTTCTGGTACTCGTACAAGCAATACTATCGTTTGCATTTGACTCTGCATTTGAATGGATCTCTATGGGAATTGGGGGGTGGGAGTAGATTTAGCTGTAAATTATGCTGGAAAAGTATGGAATACATGATTGGTAAAATGGCATCAAGGGTCTGAGGTATCAAACAAGCCTCAAACCATCACTCTGCTGCCAGATATGTAGTAGATATGGATGGATCACTTTAAGGGTTGTTTCTCCTGACAAATTTTCCTATTGAACTCTATGGAAAAAGAAGTCAGGAGAAGAAACCCTTCAAATTATATAATATACAGTAATTGAGTAATATCTCAAAAATTCTTATCTCGGGACTGAGGAGGTTATCATGCCATGCCATTCAAAGCTAGCTAGCTAGCTAGGCTACTTTCAAAACATGACTGAATGCATTTGAATAAGACTGATTTCTTTCATAAATATCCAATATAGCTGGCAGTTTGGCCATTAAAGTTTGGCAGCTGTCATGCCATTCTAGGTGAATGCATGTGATTTGTGAGGGTCAGAAAAGAGCACAGCAATAGAAGATTATTTGCACTATGCTATGGCAGCATAACTAAGTGAGGGGCAGATGAAACCATTCCCGTCCATTTGGAGACAAAAGAGCACATAACATTTTATGCATTTAACCCTGGACTTTTAGTTGCAGCCAGATTTTCAGCATCTCTGAAAATTTGAGCTCCACTAGGAGATGTTCTGCCCCACCCTGCCTAACTTCTCTGTTACGTATGGGTTGAGCTGACCTTTTTGAGGAAGTAGATCCCCCCTCACCCATACTCTTTTGCTTCTGGCCCTTTGAACACCAGAAACTCCCCTACATTTTCATGATATTCATTTTGGCAATAGCAAAGTGCTCACTTTCCTGAACATATTCAACCTGGCACATCAGCAGACTAGAAAGATTTGTTCTTAAAAAGGGGCCCACATGTCCCAGATTAAGTCTCTTCGTTGGAACTACTTCATAGGTGTCCTTTTATTGTAAATTAATGCCCGCCCTCCAGCCAATCAGAAATGAGAATTTATCCAGACCGGGGTATAAATCTCCATAATGTGAAAGGATTGGAAAAACTCACACCTGGAAAAAAAAAATGTGTGCACCCTGCTACAGCTGCATAGCCACAAGTAAAAGTTTGTACGCGTCCTCTGGAGTTGGTGTACATATAAGAACGTTTTAACGTCAGTTTAAAGTTTTATAAATCTCAATTTGTTTGTCAATTTTCACGTAAGATCAAATCTATTGAATATAGGATCAAATCCGTGCATACAAACGTATTATAAATGAGGCCCCTGGCTCATACTCCTTCACATTAAAACAGCAACTTTCCTTTATCCTGCCTCAGTGTCACTGGCAGAAGGGGCTGTGACCCAATGTGTCTGTTTCCACAGCACTGCCTAAGGCCACTGTGACTGTAGAGCCAAAATGGCTCCCGCTGTACACTGGAGACTGGAGAGACCGTCACCCTGAAGTGTGGAGTGGACTCCTACAGCAACTGGAGTTCTTTATGATTCAAAGGCCAGCTCAAGAAGACTCAGGCTGAGACTGCTGATCATCTCAGTGTGAGTGGTGACAGGTATACCATCACTGCAGCTGCTGGCACAGACCTGGGGCAGTACTGGTGTGCAGGGCTGAGAGACTCCAGACCATGGTCCTCTCAACAAAGTGCTCCTGTCACTCTGATTATAAGGCAGGTCATAATAATTACTATGTGTGTGTGTGTGTGACTCAGATCAGAGAGCAGAGACCAGAGATAAATGTACCACAAGGGGGCAACATTGAGGGGAGAAAATGGGCTAAAACAGTTATCGCCAACTCTGTTCCTGGAGATTTACCGTCCTGTAGGTTTTCACTCCAATCCTGACAAAGCACACCTGATTCATAAATATGAACACCTGGGGTTCATTCCAATCGCTTATTTTATCCGTTCTCATGTCCTCGGCCCTCACCTGACCCAGAAATCGATCGAGGTTCGCCATCTTTAAGGACATTCCAAACCGCTAAATGCTAAAGGCTCCCGGAGGATACTTCAGTGAGGAAATACAAGTGTGGCCTTTGCGGAAGCCTTTTCTCGGAACGCGTGGCGTGTATAAATCATCCACCACTCTCCACATCTGCTGCGTTGGAGGCACAAAACAAACAAACAAATGCAATTTTACTGTTCCTTTACATTTATTATAAAGTGCTTTAATCCATATTGACACTCATTCTTTATAATTAACAAAAGCCACATTTATTCATGAAAAAAGAGGCTAAAAAGCATTATAGTTAAGCGCGTAAGCATAATATGACACTGACGCTGGATTGAGCAAGGATGTTCCATTTGGACATAGAGATCTTGTTGAGTTGATAATTAGTAGAATCAGGTGTGCCAAATTAAGGTTGAAATGAAAGACCTACAGGACCTCCAGGAACAGGATTGGAGACCACTGGGCTAAAAAGTGTAGCGATGGGATAGTGGGTGCGTCCCAATATTCTTCAGTCCACACCTCCTTTCCTCCACTGCCCCACTACCACTCCTCTCCTACCCAAAAGTATGCAAAACTGCCTGAACTGGCGCCCACTGGAAGAGAAGAAAATGTGAGTGAGTTTGCTTGCTGAGTCTAAAGTGTGTAAATTGCTCATTGTGCTGTGATAGCAATAAGAGGGCATTAGGGGTAGAGGGGACCAGGGCCAATAGTAGACAGGGCATTAGGGGTAGAGGGGGCCAGGGCCAATAGTACAGCGGGCATTAGGGGCAGAGGGGGCCAGGGCCAATGGTAGAGAGGGCATAAGGAGCAGAGGGGGACATGGCAAATGTAGAGAGGGCATTAGGGGTATAGGGGACCAGAACCAATAGTAGAGAGGGCATTAGGGGCAGAGGGGGCCAGGGTCAATAGTAGAGAGGGCATTAGGGGTATAGGGGACCAGAACCAATAGTAGAGAGGGCATTAGGGGCAGAGGGGGCCAGGGTCAATAGTAGAGAGGGCATTAGGGGCAGAGGGGGCCAGGGTCAATAGTAGAGAGGGCATTAGGGGTAGAGGGGGCCAGGGTCAATAGTAGAGAGGGCATTAGGAGCAGAGGCGGCCGGGGCCAATGGTAGAGAGGGCATAAGGATCAGAGGGGGACATGGCAAATGGTAGACAGGGCATTAGTGGTAGAGGGGGCCAGGACAGGGCCAATGGTAGAGAGGACAATAGAGGCAGAGGGAGCCAGGGCCAATAGTAGAGTGGGCATTAGGAACAGAGGGGGCCAGGGCCAATTGTACAGAGGGCATTAGGAGCAGAGAGGGCCAGGGGCAATAGTAGAGAGGGCATTAGAGATAGAGAAGGCATTTGGAGCAGAGGGGGCCAGGGCCAATTGTACAGAGGGCATTAGGAGCAGAGAGGGCCAGGGGCAATAGTAGAGAGGGCATTAGAGATAGAGAAGGCATTAGGAGCAGAGGGGGACATGACCAATAGTAGAGAGGGCATTAGGGGCAGAGGGGGTCAGGGCCAACAGGCCCAATGGTAGAAAAGCTGTATTTGTATAGAACCTTTTTATAAAGAATGCAGCTCAATGTGCTTAACAGGCATAATAAAAGCAAAGGGTGAAATTGAATAGCACAATAATCCTAGTAAGTTATACAAGTTAAAAAACATAAAACAGGATTAAGAAAATGGAATCAAATAAAATATTAATATAAATAAATAATATAATAAAAATATTAAAATTCAAAACAATAAAATATTAAAATGAAAATATAAAACGTGAATAAACAGCAAATATAAAATGTGAATAAACATTAAAAAGCTTTTAAATTTAAATATCCTAAATGCACAGAGGAGAGGAGGTGGTAGGGGAGGAAAGGAGGGTGTTTTTTTTTCGAGTATTGGGACGCACCCCATGAGACTGACAAACATGGGCGGAGCTACCATATGGAATCAGCAAATCACTGGTCTGAACTTATTATGAAGTTGATGAACCCTCATCCTTGAAGTTTAATCTTACTGCCATGGTCTTAGTGTTTAGTGTTTAAGTCTCTTTGGATTCTCGTTTTCGTGCTTGTCTTGTTTCTCGTTCACTTATAACTCCAACACCTTTTCCCCTTGTTTCATGTCTCTTTATTGTGATATTTTAATAAAAAATATTTTGTAACTGCTCCCTTTTGTGTTTTAAATCATTTGTGTTGCGGCCCGTTGAGCCGGGGTTGGACTGACAGAAGAAACTGTGACCCAGTCGGTCTGTTTCCACAGAAATGCCTAAGGCCTCTCTGACTGTAGAGCCAAAATGGCACCCACTGTACCATGGAGAGACCGTCACCCTGAAGTGTGAGGTGGACCCATACAGCAACTGGACATATTTCTGGTACACAGAGCAGCGGCATCCCTCACTAAGGAGTACAATGTAAACATCAGCGGTGCTGCTGGGTCTGACCAGGGGCAGTACTGGTGTGAGGGGAGGTTGGAAGGCAGAAATGTGACATCACTGCACAGCGACTCCATCACTCTGACTGTTGCAGGTGAGGCTCAGGTGGACTTTCGATTTGGTTAATAGCTCATGATCGTTAATATATTCACAGTACACTACGTTACACTGCATTCATTTAGCAGATGGGTTTATCCAGAGTGACTTACAATATAGTGAGCAATATATAGCAATATATATCCCTCATGTGTGTGTCTCTCCACAGACAGACTGGTGTTTGGCCTGGGTGCTGCTCCGCTCCTGCTGGTCACCATTATACTCTGTGTGAAATGCTGCAGGAAACCAGGTGACGTCCTTTTACTGGGATGCATATTTACTCTAAAAAAACATGTTTTCATTCTCACTCACAGTTCTCTCTCATCTGTTGCGTTTAAATGTGTTTGTTGATGTTCAGGGTCATCTAATGAAGCAGCTGTCAGATACACTGAAGAGAATGTGGAATTCCACCTATAAATACTTCACACAGAACCTGGATCAGTGTGCTGATGTGGAACGAAGAAAGTTTGAGAGCTCAGGATTATTTTTCATTGTGATGTTTCTCAGCTTGCATGAGGAGAAATCCTTAGTGGGGGTGCAGTCATGGGGACAGTGGGTGAATTTTGGGAATGGGGACAGGAAGCTGTCATGCCTTCAGAGTGCAGGATCAGTATAATATAATCTGAGTTTCTGATCGCCAGGGCTGCACTTGTCATCTTAGTTTCAGTTACTTACCTTTGATTTCTGTATTTATGTTTTAGGTTGAGACTATAACATATTCAATATGTATTTGTTTGACTGTCTCATTAATAAAATAATTGCTTTAAATTAATGTTCTTTCTTGCTTGTGTAACATAATGATAACGATAACATTTACATTGATGAGGGGGAAACTCGCCTCAACCATCACCAATGTGTAGCACCCACCTGGGTGATGTAACGGCAGCCATTTTGCGCCAGTATGCTCACCACACATCAGCTGAGGTGGAGAGGGAGAGACCCATTTTTAGCCAATTAAACTGGGGGATGATTAGGTGGCAGATTGAAAGAGCCAGGTTGGGAGTTTAGCCAAGACACCGGGGAAACCTTTACTCTTTGCCATAAGTGTCATGGGATCTTTAATGACCACAGTGAGTCAGGACCTCGGTTTAACATCTCATCCGAAAGACGGCATCTCCAACATCCCCCAGAAGGTGAGTATAAACTGTATTCTGTGGTGGTTGAGAAAAATTA
This sequence comes from Synaphobranchus kaupii, assembly GCA_029718625.1. Classification (NCBI taxonomy): domain Eukaryota; kingdom Metazoa; phylum Chordata; class Actinopteri; order Anguilliformes; family Synaphobranchidae; genus Synaphobranchus; species Synaphobranchus kaupii. Next base: position 55,660,292 of record CM056385.1, read on the forward strand.
GCAGCAGCTGCTCATAGTGTTGCTGTTTAACCCTTTATGGTGTAAGATCACAAATATGTACTTAGAATGTTCTTCACGGAACATTGCAATGCTGATATAACAATCACTACTGGTAATTGACAGCAATGGAGTTCTAGAACAGACTAAGAATTTTTGGTGCTTTTAATAACCATGTTTTTTACGGGACAGAATTTATATGATCCAGCAATGTTAGAATGGAAATTAATTTAAATTGCAAGCCTGAACTGAACTGAATTGAAATTGGTTAATACCTACAGGAGACTGCAGCCGCTACATGCTATTCATATAGCTATTGTTTCAGTAGGGCTGGACTTCACATAATTATATCCGTCTGAATTTTTCACCTCTGATGCTGCCTGTTCTTGTAGAGTTACTTATATTCTCAGTGACATCCAGTGTTTGTTTAAGGGGCCATAGACTAGCACCCCATCCTGTGTAAATTTGTTAGCGCACAGTTTAGCACCCCTATCCTGTATAGGTTTTTTTAGCACAGAGTTTAGCACCCCTATCCTGTATTAATTTGTTAGCTCGCAGATTAGCACCCCCATCCTGTGTAAATTTTGTAGCACACAAATTAGCCTGTATAAATTTTTTAGCGCACAGATTTGTACCCCTATCCTGTAGGCTATACGTTTGTTAGCACCCCTATGCTGTGTAAATGTATTAGCGCACAGACTAGCACCCCCATCCTTTCAAATGCATGCTGCCAGCCTGCTGCTTGGCTACACTAAGTCTGATCAATCGGAAAAGCTGCCATTTTGTGATAGGGGAGGGGATTCCCCACAAACTGAAACTTCCATTCCATGGACCGCATTATAGCCAATCATGCGCTTCCTCGACAGCCAGCCATTCATTTAATATGGACCTTCATAAGTCAATGTTTAAGGATGAATTGTGACTTGGATTGTGGCTATGGGCCACTCCCAGAGTACATATTTGAGAAAGACGGCAAAGAATGTTTCCATAAACCAGCAGTTAATCCAAGTCACTTTGTGTTACATGTACGTATATGTCTCATGTACAAGTTATTTTATTATCTGTCTGTCAGCGTGAGCAACTGTGGTTTTCCGGCCTGTGTTGATGCTGGCTTTTTTTTCCCACAGGAAATGGGTGGGTGATCTTCAGCAGATATACACTCTGGGCCTTACTGAGACCTTTAGAGACCCACACAAAACTAATGACATAACCAATGATTGGTTCAAAATAAATACTATTGATTTGTGTGTATGTGTGTGTGTTACAAGAGGACTGCCTTCACTGCTGTCAAACACAGCTAATATCAAACACAGCTCTTCCCTAACAATGAGTTTTTGTGTGTCTAATGTAGGCATTTAGGTGGAAACAAAACAGAGAAGAATGAAGCTGGCAGGAGATAGCTCCCTCTAAGGAGTCTTCAGAAATTGTTTTTCTTTGGTTGGAATCATCAAACCAAAACAACACAAAACAAACTAAACTTGGCCAGTGAACACCAGGCCAACAAGAACTCTTCAAGGCAGTCAACCCCAAACAATATTAGGTAACAAGCAGCATTTGAGGCCTGTAGTAACCAGAGCACCCAATGTGCTCCAAACGGAGTCTCTGCCAAAAACTGGATGGGACACTCAAAAATGGGCCTTATTATACCTTCTCCCCAGTTACCTGAATAGTCACAAAATAGCCTCCTCTCACAGTCACCTGAATGCCCACAAAATGGCCTCTTCTCAGTCACCTGACTGCCCACAAAATGGCCTCGTCTCATGCCTTCAAAATGGGGGTGCACCATCTAACCAGCCAGCAATAGGGAAAGACAGGACAGAAAGGAAAGATAGAAATGTGTGCTGATGAATAGGCACGTCCCTCCTACCAGTGTGCTTTGCACATGCTAAAGATCTTCAGGCCCTATGTGTACAATGGTCAGGAAAATGCGATGAGCCACTGAGCTGCAGATTTTATCAGTGAGATGGGCTGTGTCTCAAATGGCAAAAATGCTGCATTTGAAGGCAGGAAGGCATCGAGGCGTGTCTCATTCGAAAGTTTGCATAAAATACTGCCTTCTAAGGTGCCTTATCTCATGACAGCATCTCATGTATCCTTCTCCGGGTATGATATCCAATAAAGTCTTTGCGATAACTCCATAATTTGTTTTTTGTAGTTATATATATATATATATATATATATAATTTGTAGTTATATATCTAACAATCCATTTTAATTATTTAATTATCTGATGTTTCTAAGCCCCTGTGAGCTTTCCAGTAACTAGCCAGCTAACTTGCTAGCAAGCTAACATAGCGTAATAAACAACCGCAAACACTGATCTCACGTGACATCGTCCTGCCTTCGAAGTGTGTCCCAAATTCGTTGCCTTTTGAGGTACCTTCAGAGGGAGCAAGGCAGTAAGGCAATGAGTCAGCTGCCTTCGTTTGAGACACAGCCATGGTGTATTTCGTATATGTGACCCAGAAGTCCCTTACAAACTGTTTAAACCTGATTACTCAAACATGAATCCTGCAGAACTCCTTTTTTTATTTTTTAGAAAATCTTTATTTACACTCCATCATTATAACAACACAATACATTCATCAACACAAAAACCAGCCCACTTCTCCAAACCCCCCTAATATCCCATCGCCCAAGTCCATATTTACGCCAACACACAAATCCTGCCCACCCCAAAAACCCAGAAACCACATTAACACAATACACCACAAGAGACACAACAGTCTCTCTGGACCCAGGGCAGCCCTGTCCACTGAAACATCCAGTCTGATAGATTCATCCTGGGACACAGTGACCCCAATCGTCCCCTTCAATCTTTATTCACTTAAAGTAAAGCTTTAATTTCACACATCTAAGGGTTACATTTTGATTGCCCCCTGGAGTCTAAATAAGACTGCAATGGTGTGAGGTTCTCTCAACATGTCCTGTCTTGGTCAGCTTTCAAGCACCTGTACGACAATTATACATTCAGATCCTCACTCTGAGTGTATTACTAGAAGAAAGGGAATTACCGCATCATGTTGAGTCAAACGGACCCAGCTTTAATTAACATTGAATGAGTGTTTTGGGTACGCAATCCTTTTTCTTCATGCAGTGTACTCTATTTTTGTATATTTAGTATACTCTTGGCTGCCATGTATAACCATGTATATACCATGTATGTACCCACAACTTACTTGAAATAAAAAAAATGTTAACAAAAAAAAGTTGTGTTTTTAAGTTACAGCAGACTAGAAGCTAAAGCAACGATGGATTAGGAGGGTAGTGGGTTTACTGATCACACAAGCAGGAAATTAAAAAACCGCACCAGCTGTACTATATATAAACTGCCAGGGCCACCTTTTTGACCATTGAAGTGCTAGTTCTAAACCTCATCTTGAATCATGGAGGCAATTTATCCTATTTCCTGTTTATCTGTTGGGTGAGGGCTGGGGACAGGCCTCAGGGTGGCTGGGTGGGGAGGAGTGGTCTGTTGGGTGAGGGCTGGGGACAGGCCTCAGGGTGGCTGGGTGGGGAGGAGTGGTCTGTGGGGTAAGGGGTGGGGACAGGCCTCAGGGTGACAGGCTGGGGAGGAGTGGTCTGTTGGGTGAGGGGTGGGGACAGGCCTCAGGGTGAGAGGCTGAGGAGGAGTGGTCTGTTGGGTGAGGGGTGAGGACAGGCCTCAGAGTGGCTGGGTGGGGAGGAGTGGCCTGTTGGGTGAGGGTTGGGGACAGGCCTCAGGGTGGCTGGGTGGGGAGGAGGGGTCTGTTGGGTGAGGGTTGGGGACAGGCCTCAGGGTGGCTGGGTGGGGAGGAGTGGTCTGTTGGGTGAGGGGTGGGGACAGGCCTCAGGGTGGCTGGGTGGGGAGGAGGGGTCTGTTGGGTGAGGGCTGGGGACAGGCCTCAGGGTGGCAGGCTGGGGAGGAGTGGTCTGTTGGGTGAGGGGTGGGGACAGGCCTCAGGGTGGCTGGATGATGAGGAGGGGTCTGTTGAGTGAGGGCTGGGGATAGGCCTCAGGGTGCCTGGGTGGGTGGATGGTTTGCCTAATGGTGGAGCGGGGCGATGGGCCAGCATGTCCCTCTCGTCCTCTGCATCACCAAATCCCTCGTCCTCCACGTGCAGTGGTTCCTCGTCAGGAGTGTCGGGGTCCAAGCTGGTCCTGCAGCACTCTGACTGACTGAGAACTCAGCCACTCCCCCGATCAGCTCTCCTGCAACGCAACAGCGCACAGCACACACATTACTCCACTCATCACATTGCTCATCACACTGTTGCTTCTTTCCAAGGTTTAATATAAGCACTGTACCTGGGGAAGTTACATACAGTTAATCAGCTTTATGAACACTATTCTCTATTACTCAACAGGTCTCAATTACTCAGAATTTTATGTAACACTGACATTTAGCATATTTGTGCTGTTGAGGGTCTGTTTGTGGAAATTAATATATGATATACAGGTAAGTCACATTCGGGAGCAGATAGACACAATAATGAACACATCCACTTACAGTGTCCTCGTGCAAGGTGGGTGGTTCTTTCATTTGGGGTCAACCGTAAGAAGTGGAGCTAGGCGAACACCACGGAACTGGGTTTATAGGACCCGGGATAAGCAATAGTCCAAATGGAAACAAACGCATGGTAGTTTCACAATTAAAAATAAAATACAATCTAGTTTGCAGCGAATACCTTTCATAGTTATCCCCAAAAATCTTACGTGGGGAAAAATTAAAATTTACAACCATTTAGCAGGTGATCTAAATGCATCACAGTTTGCTGTAAAATAATTAAAGGTGGCTTTTACAGTAACATTGCAGATGAGCGGTACAGCTGGGTGATTAATTGTCAACACGTTGAGTTAGCTAAGTTTAGTTATCCAATCTAATCAATAAAACCCAGAGGTGTAAAATCCAGGGGTCAGAAAGTAAAAGCCCTGCCATTTTTTTTGTCCACCCATGAACTCAGTCAGCTGTTTTCACTAATTAGTTCTACCTCCTGGTTGAAGAATTGTACTAATTAGCAAATCCAGGTGACTGGAACAAAATACTGGGGAGGTCTTTTACTTTCTGAACCTGGATTTTACACCTCTGAAAAACCAATCTAACTATCCGTCCCCATTTCCTTATTAATATTTTCACTAAGGGCGGTTTCACACCTGCCTTGTTTGGTTCGATTGAATCAAACTCTGGTTCGTTTTCCCAATTGCTGCGGTTCGTTTGGGCAGGTGTGAACACAGCAATCGTCCTTGGGTGCGCACCAAACAAGCGGACCGAGACCTTGTTGAAGAGGTGGTCTCGGTACGCTTCCAAACGAACTCTGGTGCGGTTCGTTTGTGGTGAGAACGTGATCCGACCTCGGTCCGACCCAACTGCAGAAAGCACTGCGCATTTTTGGACTAAACGAGCTCCCGTAGCCAGCTACGCTGTGCATTATGGGATGAGGAAGACGAGCATTTCCCCTTTCGCAACAACAACATGCGAGCATGACGAATCTGAGTAATCGCGGACAAACGCGTCTTCAGTGCATCAGGACATTATTTTCCAGCCGCAGCCGCGCCTCATTTTCAAACTGTATCGTTTGCCTAAAGTGATAAATGCAAAAGATGTAATAACCGATGACCAACTCCAAAATCAATCCGCGCAAAGACTCGAAAGAAACTCCGGGAAGTAGAAGAGCAGACAACGCACGACAAGTAATTTCGCTGTGCTTTCACAATGGAGAGACAACTGCGCAGGTTGATTTTGGCGTTGGTCATCGGTTATTACATCGTTTGCATTTATCACTTTAGGCAAACGATGTAATAAACCAAGACCAACGCCAAACATCAACCCGTGCAGTTGAAATCACAGCGAAATTACTTGTGGTGCGTTGTCTGCTCTTCTACTTCCCGGAGTTTCTTTCGAGTTTACCTGCATGGAAATTCTGACCAATTGGAGAGCAGTTCAGGAACTACGTTTTGCTCCCGCCCCAGACACATCTGACCAATGAGTGAAATGAACGTTCTCACGTGGCTTGTGCGGCTGCATTTTGGTTCGCTTCACCAACTCATCAACTGATTCGGACCAGAATAGGTGTGAAAGGGAACCGAACCAGCTGAAAAACGAAACAATCATCATTCCCGCATCTGGTGCGAACCAAGGAAGCGGACTAGAAGTGGACTATCAGGTGTGAAACTGCCCTTAGTCGGCAAACGTGAATCAATTTTCACCATAGAAAAATATTTGGTAAAAAGCGGATCAATAGACATGTGATTACTTGAGTCGTCAGTAAAATAAAATACTGAAATAGTGAATTCATTAATTCGTAAACATTTGTCGCTAGCTTCACAGAGCTAAATTTGAGCTGCACTGAAAGTTTACCCGAAAGTCGCGTTCGACTTTACAGTCATCGCACTGTAATAACGTCGTGGAAAAAAACGGAGCCCCGATTGGCCAGATCAGTCAAGGGAAAATAAAGTGCTATTGTGGTAAACGTTTGCGTCGCGAGGAAGTAGGTAACAGTTTTTTTTTATTGTTTTTTTTTACAGTAGCCTACAAGTTGTTTTATATATAGCACTAACTGTTTATTAGTTCATAACACTACTTTAAACCAACCGCTATTGAAATGCGTACATATTGACCATGTAAAGTAGCTAGGCTAGGCTACTGTAAAGATAAATCGACCTCGTCTTCGGGCGCCCCCAAAAGACTTTCAAAAACTGCGTTTTCGATCTTGGTCAGCAAATGCGGTCTCGTTTGGGAGATAGTGCTACAATTTGTGAACCAAAGCTGAATTGAGCAATACAGGAATCGCAGCTTCCGTCTTGCATGTTTACGCGTGATACGCAGCTTTGGCCAGTGTGGGGTGCGGACGCTGTCCCTATTTGAGGGGAGACGGCGCCCAGCCAGCACAAGGTGCTGAATGGACAGCGGTCACTCCTGGGTCCGATTTTCCAATGGCCACGTAGCCTACTGGTGACTTTTGGATCAAATCTGGCTGCAATCAATAATGCATGGTATAGTAACTGTATTATTGAACAGAATAAAAAAATCTATAGGGCCTACAATACAATATGCTTTTGTATAGTGCTCTAAAAAGTATTTAAGATAATAAATCTACTTTATGAGCTCTACAGACATGAAATTGACACCAAGCTGTTCACCAGAGTATAAGCACAAACACAGGTAGGCTACATTCACATTTCTCCAGGGGAAGAAACCAGCCGCATCTCAAACATTTATGCAATCGTGCACATGCACGCAACCGTTATTTTCCTGTCACATACAGGAAGAAACACGCAGAACTCTTATAAAATATATGGGAGGAGTTTACTTATCGGATTATCTCCTGTATAAACAAAAATAGCGGACGCTGTGGTTGTGGCTCATAAGCTTCCATCCATAAGCATGTGATCAAAGCGCAGAAACCACACGAGTGGCTCTTACGTGCATATTTTTACATAGCTCGGGCAGAGGAGAGATAAGGATGGCACTAAACTGCAGAGGAATTAGATGTACACGATAACCAGTGCAGCTTCCTGCAGTTGGGTTCGGGTTTCGGTATTGCGATGGTCGCTCTGCTATTTTGGAGGGGGTGGAACTTCCTCTGAGAGCTCCTCGGTGTCAGTTAAATGTTCAATTTTAAATGTTTCACTTTCCCAGCTGTTCAGGTCAGGTTTGTTCATATGCGCATATTAGAGCATGTAAATTTATTTCATAAATAACAACTCAGGCGACATCCTCAGTATGTAAATAATATTTTAGTAAATAGTATGTAAATACGAGTTTTACTTTGGGGGTTTCTGAGAGCTTAAAAGTTGCAGAAGTGATGTTTCAACTCTTGCTCTAACTTTTGGTGGAGGGATAGTGCTTATTGTTGTTATGGTTACAGTGTGATTTCAGAGGCAGTGGAGCACACTTATTTTATCAAGTATCTGTTTAATGCATTTTTTGTCTAATCTTACCATAGAGCCCACTTACAATCATACAAACCCCAATTCCAAAAAAGTTGGGACAGTATGTAAAATGCACATAAAAGCAGAAAGCAGTGATTTGTAAATTCTCTTTTACATATATTTATTTGAAAACAGTGCAAAGAAAATTTATTTTTTCTTTGCACTCCACCCGGTTCATGTGATCTAAAGGACACAGGTAGATACTGCATCAGTCAGAAGACAGCACGGCCTACGGTGGGATGTCTAACAGAGGTATAGGGACTTAAAACCAGGAAAGTTGAGTTTAAGTTTACTTATCCATGTAGATTATTAATTTAATTAGTGGTCTGCTCTTGCATTCATACCTTCTGTTTCTGTCCAGAATGAGGGTGTAATTACATGGCAAAAGCCATGCATTAACACAGACGGTGGAGGAATGGACATCGGTCACAGGTGTCTGTCTCACCTGCAGGTCCTGGTAGCACAGATATCTGACCACTGACTCATGCCCTGCATATGAGTGAATACACACCACCTTCAATTCCCTGCACACACTGATTCCCCAGCTTCCCACTGCAAAATAATATTGAGTTCTCAGTTCAGTACCTGGTTAACTAAAGGTAAAAAAATTAATAGGGAAAATTTGATATTGGGGCAATAGAGTGTAAGGGTGATTGGGGCAGTTGAGACAACATTAATGTTCCTATGTCTGGCAATGGTAGATGCTGGCAGGATGTGTCTGTGTTGTAAAGGGCTTGCATATTTTCACCACTAGGGGTCAGCAAACTCACACTAAAATCCCCGTTCACTAGACATGAGGAAATGCCAGTCCGTCTCTGGACATTATCAGGCTTCTGTTCACAAGCTCAGCATTTCTGCAGGTCACGAAAATGCCACAAGTAATGATCAAAATAAACAAGAGCATGTTTGTCTGGAGTAGTGCTGTCCTTCTTACTTTATTAGGCTGGAACTGTTGGAGTAGTGAGGGCATTGGAGGTGAATGTGTGGAGTGTTGATCATTGAATTGAATCATCGTTAGCCTGACCGAGCGGCAGGGCAACTGCAGGCGTTTTTTGTGAGAATTAGTAGAAGGAACAGGTATAAAAGGGAAAAAGTAGGATCAGTCCAGTAGTCCACATACAGGTATCAGGTGAGTGCTGACTGGTGTTTGTCAGTGTGCAAAACAAGGCCGCATGTTTGATTTCTAAATAGCGGGTGTTACCATTGGACCCTGAATTGCTTCAGTATATATCAAGCTGCATAAGTAGATATTATGTGAAAATGCAAAGGTTGCATTAGTCACTCTGGATGAGGTCTGCTAAATGCCTGTAGTGTTAATGTACTTTATAAAAGGCCAGGGGGGATATATCACAAAGCTGGATTTCTGAGTTAGCTGGATAACTGAACTGAGTAAAATCCGGAACAGCTCTTTTTACTTCTGTCCATGTTTCAGACTTGGGAGGGTTTTACTCAGTGCAGTTATCCAGCTAACTCAATAATCCAAATTTGTGAAATACCCCCCTGGTTTTCCTGGTCTTACCCCTGAAGGCCTGCTTTTGTCCGGCAACGGGCTGGCAGGGTAGCGTAGTGATTAGGGGACTGGGTTTATAATATAGGTTTGATTCCCAGCAAGGTCCCTGCTGTCGTATCTTTCCTTTGTGCAAACTATTGAACCTGAATTGCTTCAGTAAAACTCCAGTTCAGTTGGAGGGGCAACCCTGTTGCTGCAGAGCAGTTTCTTATTTGCTCCATCTGAGCTTGATCACAAGAGTTTGATGGATGATAAAAATCTGAGCCTGAATATTCTGAATGGTGAAACGCTGAGTGCCTCCAGCACATGGGCACCTGCATTCATTATACCTGATTAATTAAGATGAATCCAGATATGCAGTTAGAGGTTTGGATGGAGCAAAAACCAGGACCGTCTCCAACACTCCGGGACCAGGGTTGCCTACCTCTGCTCTAGTTGTATGTAAACAATGTAAACTTTGTTAAGCTATACTGAATAAGAGCATCTGCTAAATGCCCAAAATGTAATGCACCAGTCTTTGGTTCGGTGGCAGTGTAGTAGAACGTTTAAGTAACTGGGCTTGTAGCTAAAAGGTTGTGGACTCAATTCCCAGCTTGTGCAAGGTAGACTACTTGTCTTCAGTCAAAATACCCAGCTGTAAAAATGGATTCAATTGCAAAGTTGTTCTGGGTATAGAGAGTGCCTGCTAAATGCCTAAATGTACTGTTACAGTAGAATGTGTTGCTTGGGAATCCAAATGCAGACCTTATTTGATTCATGAACAATGAATAATTCCTTTGGTTGCCTATATTACCAGGCCTTTTGAAGTTATCAAGATTGCATTACTGAATGTAGCTAATGCAGGTAAAATGCCTTTCTCTCTTCCACACTCACTTCATCAATTTATCAGAAGCTGGAAGCTGTGATGAAGTGGTTTTTAGTCAACTCAACTGGATAAGCAGAAAGATGGCCATAGTTGTCACCTTGGTCCAGGGGGAGTGCCAATCAACTACTGTGTTACCCCCGTATCACTGCACAACAGCGCCTTGCCTGATAAATCAGGTGATTGCAGCCTGTCTTACGCCCGAAACACACCGGCAGTATCTCGCGGAATCACGTGCGCCAGAAGCGAATGCTCGCGGCATTGAGAAACATACCAGAAGCGCGCCACTTGCGTCCGTGCTTCTCAGATACGGATTTATACAGTCATTTTTTCGGAACAAAATGGGCTACATTACTTACATAATATCGTCATTTTTCAGGTACTAAAAAAACAAACAAAAAAAAACAAGAAGCTATAACACACTTGTCAAACCCGCCATGGAAGGTTTTAACTCTATAGGCTTTGGCCCCCTAGTGGTGAGACGCATGCGTCTCAATTTTTTATAGTGTTCATATTTCTCTTAAATTCTAAATTATAACGTTAATAAAACACGGAACTTTCGACGCAAAATTGTTAAAAACAGTCACAGCCTGCGAACACATTCGTTTATATGCTTATCAGCTCTCAGGTTACACTACAGAGCCATAAAGCAGCAGGGTGCTAATAGCCCAACCCACTTTTTTTATTTGTTTACAGCCTTCACCTCGCCGCAGTCACAGGCAATAAAATGCGTATCACAAAAGCTCTTGGTACCATTTCAACACGCTAAAAAATCAAGATCCGATTCAGGAACAATTGTATATTATTGAAAAGTTGTATAAATAAACATTAGGTGTTTTTTTCCCGTGCTCACTTCAGTATGCATACAACCGATATACTTCCGGTTTTGTATAAATACATTTTATTTTCTACAAATTCTCTTGATAAACATGTTTAAGCAACCAAATACGATACCTGGTTATGCAGTTATAACCCTTTTCTGAAGAATCCTCAACGTTTTTTCGTAACCCATTTATCCATTATCCAGGAAAGTCTCAATTTCCACAGTGCGTACCCTTCGCTTTTGCGTTTGTACGACGTTACTACCGTTGCGTAAAAACATGACTAGACTGCTACAGGAATTATCTAACGTAAAACACGTTGCTTATCTTCTACGGGGTTTCCTGCCCTTTCAAACGAAGTAAAACATGTCATATTCAAGCGACTGTGAACGGCGCTGTATCCACGCGTAAAGACAGCCCATAGGGCAATCGGCTGTGCGCTTCTGACCGTCGACAGCATCAGATGACGCCTGTGGCCATTTTGACTGAGTTTATCCTGGAAGGGATGGGCTGGATTGCTGTTACAATTACGTTTTCAGTCTATCCCGATGTATTTAGCAATGTGTAGCTTTTTTTGTGAGCTGAAAAAACGTCACAGACCAGTCTTTCTCTGTACGCAGACACGGGCAGCTGTATGATGCAATTGCGCTGGTGATGTCTTTGCTGCTTCAAAGTTTACGATTATTTTATACATTTATACGCGAACGTGGCAATCAACGGTGGAAAGAAGAGCGCTTATTTCACGGTTGCTCAGGTTTTGGAGGTGAAGAAGTGTCCCAGAGGCGAAGAAGTCTGTGTTCTGGCAGAGCAATGACTCTGGCATGGACCCGTGCCTGGACATGTAAGTGTTTTTAAAAATATATAATACAAATTATTATTATTATTGTTATTATTATCATCATAATTATCAACAGTATGGAGCGCTATTATCTAGAGTATTTTTAGTTTGGTGATAAATGGATTCTCGCAGGAGTTCGCTAGTTAGCTTCTATGGCGTCACAGGCTGGTAAGCAGCGCCTGCTCTTTGTTTTCTAGCGTTCATTCGCAGTTTCTTTGTGCAGCAACCAACACAAGGGCTAGTTGTTGAATTTACGCATGAAACGACATCCATTCTCAGTACTTTATTTCACGGTTCAGTCAAGACATTACAGTATTATAATAATGTAATTTAGTTCGTGCAAGCTGACAAACTAATTCATAAATCCTAGTTAGCTACGATTGCTAATTATGTTGGAGCTAATATCAGACGTACTGTGGATGTAAGATTTTTTAATGTATATACGTATATATATATATATATATATATATATATATATATATATATGTGTGTGTGTGTGTGTATATATATATATATATTTTTTTTTTTTAAAATAAAATACATTTTTTTCCCCACTTAATTGTAATACTTGCCATATGTCTTTTTGAGATAATTTGTGTTCTCATTTTTTAGTGATTCTACTTAGTAATGTACTTGAATCTGTCTTTTTCAGGGAGGACAGTGAAGACACCCCTCCCCCACCTGACACCTCTGTCGTAGGAGGTGGTAACAGACAGGTTTGCCAAATAGTGATGTATAATTCATTACTTTTGCTGTAAAAAGTCAAGTTGAAGGCTTGTTATAGATAAACCTGTTATTCTGCTGGCTTATGGGGCTCTGGTAAATCTAACTTTGAAGTACAGTGCCATTTTAGATGTAAAGCAGATTGGTTGGATAACATTAGGGTAAGTAATCCTTTTCGGAGAGGTATTTGGGCACTTTTGGGCACGCTTTGTAAGAGAATACCCTCATACACATAAACACAAAACATGTGTAGGTTAATTTTCTTCACATTCTGTATTACAAAAAATGTTTTAAAAGAAAAATAAAGTTTTCTGATGATTGACATGCCTAGACAGAAAGATATGCACATGTTTTATATTTGGAGACGTTCGGATAAATATTGGGACACTGGGCACAGTTTTGGAAAAATTACCAATGGATAAGGAAAGCCTGTAGATATCTTTACCAAATTCTATACACAAGTGGACAACATATCAGTGCACTAGTGTAAGGAATTCTGGCTTGCTCCAGTACTTTGAAGTTGAAATATTCAGTGCTAAACTGTAAAAACACAAGGCGTTTTGTACTTTTTTTTGTTTTTTTATGTGTATTATGTATAAACTGTATGTGACCATTTTTACATAAATTTATTCTGATGCAAATTTCTGAATGGTACAAGCCTCTTCTTTCATTGAAACTTTCAAGCATGGATGTGCAGTGAATAGTTTTTGAGATATTGGCACTTAATTGACACTAGTAAAAACTAGGCGAAAATTGTATAAAATAGGCCAAAGTAAATAGGGTTAAATCACAGACATAAAAAGAACAAAGAAATTATTAATGTACTAGCTTACACAGATGTAGCTTACACAAAAAAGTCTGCAAAACTTCAGAAGCATTTTTCTCTAAACCACTGCTGATAGTTTGGGTGTAACAGGGGGTCTAATTTTTAGAGAAATTAATTCATGGGTTTAAAAATAGATTTTGATATCAATATAGCTGTCATGGTTATTGGCAGTCTCCACTGTTATCTGCGGTTCTACTTTTTGGTTTCCTTTTTGGTGTCGTTGGGACGCTCTATCTGATTTTTTCCGCCTCCGTTCTGGTGTTTGTATCTTGCCCGGCAATTATTCCGGGCAAGATACAAACTTTTTTGAGTTTTCTGCTGGCTATAAACGCCTCAGGACTTCTGCATTTCCTCACTTCGATATTGTCTTTGCTATGTTGACAACGAAGTCGGTAAGGTATAGGAAATTTGGTCGCTGCATTTCTGGTTCGTATGAATAAGAAACGCAGCAAGTCCGGTTAGAGAATTAGGATTAGATTGGTTTTCTCTTTTATTTCCAATCTTTGTCTTTATCCTTTATTCTTGTAACCTGTTATCTTTTGTATTCAGCTCTTTCACCACAAGAGCTCTGGATAACAGGTCTTTTCCTTCACTCGTTTTATTGAGTTTTGCTTTATTTTACCACCTCTTGTTACGCCTAATTATTTAGTGCGTGAGGTTCTTTTGTTAGTTATTCTCGCTGTTTATCAAGATCGCCTCAGTTTTTGAGGTTGCTTTGTTTTGCTTTGTGCTAGGGAAGTTTTGCTCCCGATCCTGTGTTATCTCCGTCCTGGTGCGGCTACTTCCGCATTTGTGGCGTATCTTTCTAGATACGCTTTTAGAAATCCTTTCAGTCGCGTTTGGTTCTCCGAACCTTACACTCCCCCTTACAATAGCAGCAATTAACACATGTATAGCACCTAATGATGATGGCTGTAGATGCAAAACTAGATTTTGATAACAATACCTGCACCATGAACACCTATTTTAGCCACATAATGATGATTGCTGTTCAAATAGGATAGGTAGGCCGATGCAAAACTAGCCCTGAGAACTCTTTCAACTTTCAACTATCGTAACAACACCAGGATCCGTTTATGCATAGTCATGCAGGACGTTGGTTGGCTCGCTCAGTCTGGCCATTGGTCTGGGGGTGGAAACCTGAGGATAGACTCACAGACGCACCCAACAACTTGCAGAATGCCCTCCAAACGTGACATGTGAACTGGGGCCCCCTATCTGACACCACATCAACTGGTAGGTCGTGGAGTTTAAACATATGAAGGATAGGGAGTTCAGCTGTCTCCTTGGCTGATGGTAACTTGGACAGAAGATGGACAGCCTTGGAGAATCGGTCCACTATGGTTAGTATGGTGGTATTACCATCAGACGGGAGCAGACCAGTGACGAAGTCCAGGGCGATGTGTGACCAGGGTCTTCTGGGAACTGGTAGGGGACGTAGCAGACCAGCGGGAGGAGTAGTGGAGGGTTTGTTCTGGGCACAGACCGAGCAAGCGGAGACGAAACTGCAGATGTCCTCATCCATGGCGGGCCACCAGAAGCGTTAGTGGATGAGGGCCTTGGTACGTCGGGCTCCCGGGTGACAGGCTAATCGGGAGGAGTGCCCCCACTGCAGGACCTGCGAGCGCACAGACTGGGGAACAAACAACAGGTTATCAGGGCAACTACTGGGAGCGGGACCCCCCCGCCGAGCCGAGCAGACCACCGCCTCGATGTCCCACAGTGCCGCTGCCACCCAGCAATGAGGGGACAAGATGGTGTCTCTCTCCGCAGGTTCTTCAGAGGGCCCCTCCTGCCTGGATAGAGCATCAGGCTTACCGTTCTTGGAGCTGGGTCGGTAGGAGAGGACGAAGTTGAATCTGGCCCATATTCTGGCTTTATTCAGGAATTTGCAGATTTTCTCATTTAGCTGTAAATCATGACAAAATGTTAATATTGGGTGATTTTAACCTGCATTTTGAAAATACAGATGATCCTTTTACCTCAGCATTTACGACCATTTTGGAATCAATTGGTTTCATTCGAAATGTCGTTGGCCCCACACATTATTGTAGTCATACGTTAGACCTGGTCTTAAATCTTGGTATTGATATTGTTAATGTTAAAATTCACTAATCCTATTAGCTATATTAATAATCCTATGCTGTCTGACCATTTCCTCATTACTCTGCATATAAAATTAGCCCACCCTGTAGCATCTGAATTTAGAATGTATACAGGTCGCACTATCACTACCTCCACTACTAGAAACTTTATTAATGTACTACCTGATTACTTTGATTTAGACACTTCAGCTAGCTCCCTGTCAACCGTTGATCTGGCAGAGGGATTAGCTACTGCTCTACGCAAAACCCTTGATGTAGTTGCTCCATTAAAAAGTTTAAAAGTAATTGAGAAGAGGCTTGCCCCCTGGTACACCGACCACACGTGGGCTCTTAAATAAAAGGCTTGAACGCAAATGGCATTCCACTAAACTGCAGGTATTCCACTCTATTCCACTTGGCCTGGAAAGAGAGTCTTAGTACTTATAAGCATGCTCTCTCCAATGCTAGGTCCTCTTACTTTTCGAAGCTTATAGAAGAAAATAAGACCAATCCCCGGTTTCTATTCAGAACAGTTGCTGAACTAACTAATAATAATGCAGCAACTAACCCTCAATTTCCAGTTTCATGTAGCAGTAATGATTTTTTGAATTTCTTTAGTGGTAAAATAATTGTAATCAGGAAAAACACAAGTTAGTGATCGTGGTTTTGACGATATAGAACTGCCTCCTAGTCACACTGAACGACTTGAATCGTTTACTCCCATACTTGAGAGCGAACTATTTAAGTTAGTTTCTTCTTCTAAATCATCCACCTGTCTTCTCGACCCCGTACCCACAAAGTTACTGAAGGAGCTATTGCCTATGCTCATCAAACCAATTCTTCACTTAATTAACTCATCATTGTTATCGGGCCATGTTCCTACATCCTTTAAATTGGCAGAAATCAAGCCACTACTTAAGAAACTAAAATTGGATCCCACTGTCCTGGCTAATTATAGACCCATTTCAAACCTCCCATTTTTATCAAAGATTCTTGAGAAATGCATAGTGCAACTGCTTTCTTCATTTTTACACACTAATAACGTGTATGAGAGGTTTCAATCTGGGTTTAGGAAGCACCATAGCTCTGAGACTGCCCTTGCCCTAGTAATGAATTACTTGTTCCTCTTTCTGGATTGTGGCTGTATTTCTATTCTTGTTTTACTTGACCTGAGCGCTGCCTTTGATACTATAGACCATCATATTCTCCTCCGTAGGTTAGAAAATTTAGTTGGTCTCACCGGGCATGCTCTTATGTGGTTTAAATCTTATCTCTATGATAGATCCCAGTTTGTTAGCGTAAACAATCAGTCCTCTGAATTTTCTAGGGTGAACTTTGGAGTACCACAAGGATCGGATTTTGGTCCTTTGCTCTTTTCTCTGTACATTCTCCCTCTTGGGAACATTATAAGCGAACATGGTGTTAACTACCACTGCTACGCAGATGACACACAACTTTATATATCAGTTAAGCCAGGTAAAGTTGACCAGTTAACCGCTCCAGTCATGCCCCTCACCCTGAGTTTGCAGACTGCTCCAGTCCTGTCCCTCCCCTGGTTTATGCCCCTGCCTTGACGCAACCGGAGTTCCAGATGCACCACCCCGCCCCTTTGAATTAAGCATTTTACATCCTTTTCTTTGGACTTTTTACTTACCAGCTAGTTTTAGTAGATCCCTCATTACAGTCTATTACCATCCATTCCACCTTTAGTTTAAACTGGGCCGGCCAGCGAAGGATGGGCACCCCCTCTCTAGCCAGGTTCCTTCTGAGATTTCTTCATATTGGGGAGTTTTGTCTCGCCACTGTTGAGTGTTTTTTCTTCCCATCTGGGAGTTTTTTACCTCGTTTTGCTTGTTGGGGGTTAAGGCCTGGTTTTTTGCTCAATTTTCCTTCTGTTTCTCTGTGCAGCGTCTTTGTGACAGTTCTCTGTAAAAAGTGCTATACAATTAAAATTGAATTGAATTGAATAGTGACTATCGAGCTTGGCCGGGGTTGAGACGTTTGGTGGACCTCAGATATTCCAAATTCTTGTGGTCAGTCCAGACCAGGAATGGGGTGCTTGAGCCTGCCAGCCAGTGTCTCCACTCCTCCAAAGCCTGCTTGACCGCCAACAATTCACAATCTCTGATGTCCTAATTGCGCTCGGTGGGGGTCAGGCGGTGCAAAAAGAAGGCACAGGGGTGTAACTTGTCATCAGCGGGAGAGACTTGAGATAGGATAGCCCCTACCCCCACATCAGAAGCGTCCACCTCCACCACAAACTGCAGAGAGGGATCAGGCTGGATCAGGATGAGCGCGGAGGTGAAGCGTGTCTTCAGGTCCTGGAAGGCATTGTCAGCCTTGGGGTTCCATATGAATCTCCTGGCCGAGGACATCAAGGAGGTGAGGGGGGCAGCCACAGAGCCATAGTTGCAGATGAAGCGGCGGTAGAAAGTGGTGAACCCTAAGAAGCACTCCAACTCATGTCGAGACTCGGGTTTGGGCTACTCCACCACCACCTGGACCTTCCGTCAGTACATCTGGATGCCCCTGGTAGAGACGACAAATTCCAGAAAAGAGACAGTGTCCCAGTGAAACCCGCATTTATCGGTCTTAATGAACAGCCAGTTCTTGAGGAGTCGCTGGAGTACTCGGCGAACATGGTTGGTGTGTTCGGCACTGGATCGGGAGAAGATCAATATGTTGTCGAGGTACACATACAGAAACTGATCGAGCATGTCGCGGAGGATGTCATTGACCAGACCCTCGCGGATCCGGACCAAGTGGTAGGCGTTTCGTAGGTCCAGTTTGGTGAAGATGGTCGCCCCCTGAAGGGATTCAAAAGCGGAAGACATGAGAGGGAGAGAATAGCGGTTCTTTACCGTGATGCCGTTGAGACCTTGGTACTCAATGCAGGGGCGAAGCCTGCCATCTTTTTTGCCCACAAAGAAGACCCCCACCCCGGCTGGAGAAGAGGAGGGGCAGATGATGCCTATGGCCAGCGACTCTTGTATGTACTTGTTCATAGCCTCGGTCTCGGGACGGGAGAGTGAGAACAAGCAGCCTCTGGGGGGCGACATTCCTGGTAGGAGGTCAATGGCGCAGTCATAAGGGCGATGGGGTGGTAGAGAAGTGGCGCGGGACTTACTGAATACCTCTCTCAGGTCCAGATACTTGGGAGGCACAGACGACAGGTCAGCGATCTCTCTCTCCGGGGTATCGGGTGGAGCAGCAGGTACTGGAGCATCTTGGAGACAGTGTGACAGGCAATAGGGACTCCATTCAAGAATATAGTTAGTAGCCCAATCGACCCAGGGGTTGTGTTTAGTAAGCCAAGGGTGTCCCAATACAACTGGTGCTTGAGGGGATTTAATAATGTAGAGGATGATCTCCTCTCGATGATTGCCGGATAGTAGAAGACTCACCGGGGGGGTGATGTGCGTGATGCGGCTGAGAGAAGCGCCGGTGATGGCGAGAGCCTCCAAGGGAGTCTGGAGAGGAACGCTGGGCAGGTGTAATCGGGAGGCCAGGTCAGCGTCAATGAAATTCCCATCGGTGCCGGAGTCCACCAGCACCGAGACCACCTGGATCAGACTGTTGAATAGGAGGGAGGCAGACAGCAAGGAACGGGTGTTAGGGGATTCTTGTAAAGGGGTAACGCTCACCAGTAATCCCCTGGCTACGGGTGAGAATTGGCTTTTAAAGGGCAGTTAGAGATGAAGTGGCCCGGGTTCCCGCAGTAGAGGCAAGCGTGGGATCTGATTCGGTGTTGACGTTCAGCAGGAGTCAGTCGCGTGCGGTCGATCTGCATGGGTTCAGGTGCGTTGGGTAGGGGTGCTGGTTCCAGGACGGACCCAGAGTAGGTCTCTGCTTCTGCTCGAAGGAGGTGGCCCCTCACCGACCTCCCTCTGCAGTGTGTGGCTAGATGTCAGTCAATCCGGATGGCCGTTTCCACCAGCGTGTCAAAGCCGACCGGCAAATCCCAGGTAACGAGCTCATTTTTTACATTGTCAGCCAGACCGTGGATGAAGGCATCAAACTGGGCTTCTTGATTCCAGCCCGTGGTGGTGGCCAGGGTGCGGAAGTCGATGGCATAATCAGAAATGGTGATCTGGAGCATTTCTCGCGCTGCTTCGTGACTCTGCCGAGACCGGTCGAACACCCGCTCCATCTCCTCCTCAAATGTGGCTTGGGAGGAGCAGACAGGAGAATGGACGTCCCACACCACCGCTCCCCACTCCCGGGCTCTTCCGGTGAGAAAGGTGATTATATAGGTGATTCTGGCATGGTCCATGGGGAAGGGGGAGGGTTGAAGCTCAAATACGAGGGAGCACTGAGACAAGAAGGAGCGGCAGGTGCCCGGTTCTCCGGAGTAGGGTTCAGGAGGTGATAGATGGGGTTCCCTTCCCAGAGTGGAGAGCCTTGAGGAGACATCGCTGCAGTGGGTGGATTAACATTGTGCCCGAGCTGGAGCTGTTGGAACTGAGCAGACAGATTATTCATGCTGGTGGCGAACGTTTCAAGGGTCTTGCTTATGGAGTTCAGCTGAGATTTGTGATGCCCCAAGAGCACTCCTTGCCGGTCCAGGACGGTCCGGAGCTGGCTGCTGTCCGCTGAGTCCATCCTGGCGAGTTTGTACTGTCAGGGGTGCGGAAGGGACTCAGGTGCAGACAGCACGTAAAAATAAACCAAAGTTTATTTGGAGGCGAAGGCATAGTCAGCAAACAGGCAGAGATAAAAAACCAGGAAGTCACGGCAAAAGTACAAAAACACAATCCAAAAGGTGAAGTCAAGAAACTGTAAGGGGGACGTGACATGTGAGGTTCGAGGGACTAAACGCAGCAAGGGGATTCTAAAAGCTCCGAAAGAGCCACTAAGACTGGAAACCCTGTAATTAAGGGAAGGAAAAGGAAGCATGCGTGAACGAATGCCTAGGCGGTAAAATAACAAAGGGACAGAAATTAAAGCGGATAAAAGGCAGGAAACAATACATGAAAATAATTCCTTCGCTCTAAATGGAGCGAACTGCTCGCTACAAGGCGGAAATTAAGCAGTCTCCGAGTCCTTACAAATACCGGCACCAGAGCAACACGCAACATATGAAAAAACTGAATAAATGCCCTGACTCTCAATAAGGGGGAAACGTAGTCCACGAGAAGGAGAGAAGAAAGAGGGAACTAACGTACCGAAGCTACTAACCGGCTCACTGTCACACGCAAATAAGTAGAAGCTTGAATGCCAGGTTTCTCAGTAAGGAAAAAACCAAACAAAAGGCGAATAGAACAAAGAACTGCTGTCCTGTACTTCTGCGAGCTAAGTAACTAAGTAGAAGCATGAACGCCCGGTCTCTCAGTAAGGAGAGACTATCGAAAGGCGAATAGAACAGAGAACTGCTGTCCTATACTTCTATGAGCTAAGTAACTAAGTAAAAGCATGAACGCCCGGTCTCTCAGTAAGGAGAGACCCTCGAAAGGCGAATAGAACAGAGAACTGCTGTCCTATACTTCTACAAGCTAAGTAACTAAGTAGAAGCATGAACGCCCGGTCTCCCAGTAAGGAGAGACCATGGAAAGGCGAATAGAACAGAGAACTGCTGTCCTATTCTTCTACGAGCTAAGTGACTAAAAGTAGAACCAGAAAAAATAAATGCCCTGCCTCAGAAACGAGAGGTGAAAGAGAAGGCGAGTAGCACAACGTAACAAAAAACACACACCCAACAAACACTGAATACCCAAACAGTACAAAACAGTGCAAAATAATACAGAAGCCCCGAACAAAGGAAACGTGGGCTTAAGTAGCTCCGAGGTAACCATGCACAGGTGTGGATGCTGAGAGAAGCTCCGCGATAAAGACGGGGCGGAGCAAACATCCACTAAAAGGGCAGCGCCCTCGCGTGGCTACCGAGGAAAACGACCGCAAGGGAAGAAATCGTCTAAAACCATGACAGAAACAAAATCAAAAGTCAGGAAAACAGAAATCAGGCACACAAAGAAACTAGCAGAACACGGGTCAGGAAAAGGCTTTTTTTTAAAGGTTTAGCAAAACAGGGCAAAGAAGGCAACTGTGACGAACTTGCAGAGAACAAAATACTGAGTGGAGTTTAAATACACAGAACTAACAAGCAAACGAGAAACAGGTGAGTAGCGGGACAGCTGAAAACAACTGGGTAATCAGGTGAGATACAGAAGGCGGGGCAGACACAATGAGGAAGTGAAAACAAAAGCACATGGACGGGAGACGGAGAATGAAAACAAAAACACATAAACATATTGCAGGGGATTTTGGCACATTTTTTTGGGCCGCTACCCACACGGTTAGCTGTGTTGCTCATTCCACGAATGCATGATCCTTACAAGTAGTACCTCGTTCTAATCAGGCTTTCCAACAATATAAAATACAATACCAATTGGTATTATTAAAGGGGAGGAATAATCGACTGAAATAACGTTTCCAAACTTTTTTTGAGGAGTTTATAATGGAATGGTTTCATGTTTTTATAAAACTGCCTTTTCATTCTGAGTTGATTATATATTGTACCTCAGATTTTTTCCAGTTCTTATCCAAAATTATTGTTCAGTGTCTCCCAGTTAGGGGGTGGGGGGTTAGATAAATAAGTCCAGAATATAGTTCTTATAAAAGGTTTTGAAAAGAAAAAAAAGACAGAGAGGGGGGTGAATACTCATAAATTGCAATAGCAATTCATTTTAGACTAGAAAATATTTCCTATATGTAACATCACTTCCGGCCAAAGCCCCGCCCAATTTTGATGGTCCAACAGATACAGATACAGATAGTGGCATCGCTGCACACCCCTAATACGTACATATATCCGTAAGTTACTGATATTTGATGATAAAAATATAATAATATCTTTCAGCGCTGTCGCGGAAAAAAAAAGGTTCATGAACAACCAAACAAGATGTACTGTATTTTTGCTAGATTATCACAAAGTAGGCAGTGCTACTGTACCTACCCTGACCATCCATTCCCAGATGTCTGTATATTTCTGGTGATATTATATTTATAATACAATTTCTATTAATTTTCTTTATTGCATTGCACTGCTCCTTAACTAGTCCATTGCAGGGCACTAAGTTCTATTCTATTATTTTATATTCTGCTGCATTTTATTTTTCTCTGTTCTACTTCATTCTGTTTCATCTCTATTGTATTCTGCTTTCCATCTGGGTCCCTCTAGGGGGCAGTGTAAAAGTTCAGTGTGCAGGAGCTAAAGAGGAAACCTGGGGCCCTCCCTTACACCTGGCGCTAAGCGGCGCTAACCCAAATGCAAGTGTCTTTGCTATCTTACACCCGGCGCATGTGTGACCTGGCATAACACCACCTGACTACGCCACCTTGGGAATTACGCCCAAATAAATAGTTTGTACGACTTAAGGGATTATGATCAATCCCCACATAGGCACGTTCAACTAAATGAACAAGCAGAGACGTGGATTCAATAATAAAAACATCCAGTTTATTCTTACAATCATAAAAACACAATAGAAAAACCCACACAAAAACCCACAGGGTTCCCAAAAATACACAATTAGCTGCTGGGTAGGTCTTCCCCGCCCCTAGGGGTGCTACTGGGTGTGTGAGGGTATGGGTCCGTGGAGCGCGGATGACTTACCGGAAGTGGAACCGAAAGGTCACTCACTCGTGAAGGTGCCAGCAGACATACACACACACGCACTGTAAAATGGTGAGATACGGACACGGTGAATATGGCACAAAAGATTCTACTTCTACACACAAACACGCACAATATAGCATGCAGTGAAAAGAACGGAACCACTTCCTATGGCGCCGCAACGACCTCCACGCCACCAGCACAGATCCCAGACCACGCACTGCAACATAAACAGTAAGCAGCCCTGAAGCCCCAACTTGATAAACAGTTGGTTTGTCAGTAGTAGGGATGTTTAAACTACAAATACATATGGAACCCCCAGGGAAAAGGCGGATAAATTACAGCTTAAAATACAGTTGAAAACACAGTTTAAAACCCAAACTGCGCCCAGCGGCCGGAGCTCCACGTAGCTAGTTACCGGCGAATTGATACGACCGGAGCCCCGCTATCCGTGTTCCTTTGCTCTTAAGGAGACTGAGAAATAAACACAATTTTCTAATGTCGGCAAAACAGCAGCTAGCAACGTCCTCTATAGGCTATGCACATGCAGTCTCCAGCTCCACCACTCCGTCTATGGTGACCTTGAAGTCAGACAGGAACTTGCATACAGGAACAGGGAAGAACAAGAAACCCCAAATAGGTAAGGCATTTCCTTGTACCTAGTTACTGCAGCCTATTTATAGGCATTGAGAAATGATTGATGTGTGTGTCAGCAAACCACATACCTGAATGTATGTTAACCTAGCCTATTCGCAAGTCAGGGTGACCTGTACATCGTAACCTGTTACACATGGTTCATTATAACGCCTTGCGTTCACGTTGTTTAACTACCATGTATTCTTGCGCCCATTACAAGTGAACTGGGCATGTTAGTCTTAAGATGAGGAGTGGCCAGGATTCTTTTTGGCGTATTGCTATCTTGAGCCAGCAGAAAGCGCTTGCGCTAGAACCACCACAAACCTGGTCTGAAGTCATGTCGCAGTTGTTTACATGTTATTTTAACGGCGCATATAAGTGCGTCTACATAGGCATGTGCACAATGCGCGTACCCTCCTGTCTGTTACACACAGGGGCGCGCACAAGCATGACTAAAATATCTAGATCACAATGTGAAATATTATTATTGTGTAGGCTATATCAAAAATGCATAATAATAAAAGGTTCCATAGGTCCACATACCTTTCCCTCAGCGAAGGGAAACAATGCCACATTACATTGCTCTTAGCCCACTCCATCAACATCCAG
Source organism: Synaphobranchus kaupii (assembly GCA_029718625.1). Classification (NCBI taxonomy): domain Eukaryota; kingdom Metazoa; phylum Chordata; class Actinopteri; order Anguilliformes; family Synaphobranchidae; genus Synaphobranchus; species Synaphobranchus kaupii. Next base: position 55,684,721 of record CM056385.1, read on the forward strand.
GCAATGTGCGATGATACGGGACAATGGCTATCCATTAAAAAGGAGCTGATAACACCTATATCAAGCCTAATGCGCAAATTGTCATTTACCTAATGCGTGAATTGTCATTCAATGGAAAACTCGCGCACTGCAATAGACGGACATTTGAGTTTTGAAAATGCACTTCAGATGTCATTACAATACAGCTCTGTTTATCTAGGAATACAGCCTGTAAGTAAATAGAATGGTTTGTGACTGAAAAAAGTTCAAAACCTTGTCCAGTGAATATTGATTTTATTGTTTTTCAAATAGCCTAGGCTACAGCGGATTCGCTGTGCATAAGTTTTTTTTGAGATAAATGTCACCATGTTAACTGAATTGTAACCTTAGCTATTCTTCGTCCTTCATATTTTCTAAATTACAGTGACAAGGTTTCCATACCCTCAGCTTATTAAAACCCAGCTGATTTCACCTGTTATTCCATAACTGAACAAAATATTTTAAAGAGAACTAAGCGTCTAATTAGAAACGAAAGCAAATTTGCAGCACGTTACAATTATCTGCATGTGCGCTTTACAGGAGCAGGTCTGTTTCCCCTGCTGTAAATCGCATTTTTAATGGTCTTCCTGGGAAAGTGGATTGTTTTAAAGCATTACGCTAACAGTAAAACAGGTTGGTCACATTTCCATAAGCAGGACATTATAAAACAAGGGAAAATATGTGTGAAATTACGGGTTGCCAACCTGACAGCTTTATTGTATTTATTGTCATCATTAAGGCAAAATAACGTCATTTATTTTATTAATCAAAATTAGAATGCAGGTAATGAACTTCGGATGAAGCTTGAACATGAGTTCATTGCTTCATTGCATAATCAAACAAAATTCGTTAAACAAGCTGTTACGTTTCTGTCATGTTTATGCCACGTTTCATGTTTAGTTTGTCACAGTTTATTTTCGGTTCATGTCATGCTTGTGTTCTGTTTATGTTACGATGCAGTTCATTGGTAGCATACACATTTCCATGTTTTTCTGCAGCCTTGCATTTGTGCTGTTTTCCCTCTCTCTCTTGCTGTCACTCACACTTCCCTAATTGTTTCATTTTCCCGTGTCTATTTACTAATCTACTAACATTAGATCAGGATTGGGTAATACTAACTCTCTAACCATGTGTTCATGTTTACCTTACGTTTCTCGTGCATGTCATTTACTAATTTACTAACGCTAGGTCAGGATAGGTTTATTACTAACGATTACTAATTATCTTGTTACCTCGTCAGCCTTCCACACCTGATTCCCCTTCGCATGCTGCTCTCAAGCTAAGTGTCTGCACCTATCTACACCTGCATATAAGATCAGTGTTCATGTCATGTCTTTGCGAAATTGTTGCCTGTTAGTTATCTACTGTCACTTTTGAGCGTTTATCTTTGTCTGACTACCGTTATAAATCAAGCCTGTTTACTGACCATCGTTACTGCCAGCCTATCGTATCTACTGCCTGTTTTTGACCACAAGTTTTGCCTGCTGTCTGTTTTGTACCTCTGCCCCGCGGATAGGACTTCGGTCTGACTCCTGCAACGCCCCACGACCTACGAACTCTGCTTTACCCCTGAATTGTACTTCTGCTCCGCTGACAGCTACTCTGGTTTTGAACTTGTGCATGGATACTGATTTCGAGACTGCTTTCTCCTTTTGTACTGTATTTTTGGTTATTGGCTGGATTTATTGGTTTTTTGGACTTCGCTTGTGTGACCACGATTTCTGGATTTCCCTATAATAAAGTCCTTGCGGACATTTATTATTACGTTTGTGTTCTGAGTCGTGCATTACAGGTCCAACCCGCACACATCCGTCTCACAAGCAGGCTAATTTGGCGTTTTCTAAGGTGAGACGGAAGCCATTGGTAGCTTATTCTCAGCTGTTGCAGGTGCCTTTAACGAAATTTAACTGCATATATTTTGTAAAATAACCGCACTGTCGGGAATTACCGGGAACTCATAATGGTTTGTCCAAATAATATTTATCATAGGCTACTATTGATCCATATAGCCTATTCCTTGATCGCACTAAACACGCACGAGCATATCTGTTTCGCCATCATATAAGCAATCCGCCAAGGTGGAAAAGCAGGCTTTTAAAGGGAATGGGATATGACATTTTGATTGGTTTATTGCATGTCATGCCCAAGACACACCTATAATTAATGACGAGACTAGGTTCAGCCCATTTGCACCCTGCGCCGTGCTTAGCACCCAAAAAAAAAATGCCGTTAAAATAGCAAAAGTGGACTTGGACACGCCCTAAATGGACTTTACGCCATGCGCTTAGACCAAGCGCCAAGATCGCCAAGATAGAGTCCCTGGTGTTTTTGGTTCCAGAAGTTTCTTGCCGTTACGGAATGTGGCTGTGTTCCATTTGATGATATAGCGCCTTTCACATCCCAGCTGCCTCTCTAAAAAGGCATATTTTCAAGTTGGCTGACAATGACTGACTGGAAAAGGTCTGTTTTTTCCATCCTGGATTTATGGATATATTTCATATGAGGAACGTGTGTGGATCTACCGTATATTACCTAAGAATATATACTGATGAGAACTTTCCGTTCATACAGGCTCATCATTTACCTGCAGTCAAGAGAATGTCTACTGTCTACTAAGAACTACTACATCAAGAGAATGTCTACTGTCTACTAAGCACTACTACATCAAGCTCAAACATCTCAGGGGTTTCTGCCTCACTAACAACTTCCTGTGTGGAAGTGCACTTTTCTTACACAAGAGTATAGAGCTATTCAGCTGTAGAGAGTTAACTCTATAAACTTCACCCCTAGTGGTTGAGACGCATGCGTCTCAATTACAGTATTCATGTTCATCTGAAAATATAAACTACAGCTTTAAGAAAACCCCGTAAATTTTGACACAGTATTTTTTAAAAGGGTAGCCTCTTGCGAAAACCTCAGCTTCTCCAGTTACACTGCAGTGCAATTATTAATAGCCCAAAGCACTTACGACCCTCCTCTGGCTACAGCCAGACTGTAAAATGCATAAAATGCACCGTTTATACACGCTAAGAAAATCATGTTCACGTATAGAAACAATAATATTTTTTAAAAACGTTGTACAAATGAGCAATTGCCGTTTTCCCTTGCTTACTGTACTATATACAGTACCTGATGTACTTCACCTCATTTTTTTCTCCAAAATCTCTCGTATAAATATGTTTAAGAAACCAAGTACTTACCAGTATATTCAGCTACAGCTGTTTTCTGATGAACCCTGTAGAGTTTATCTTGTTATATTTCGCCAAAGTCCCGTACAGTCGACATTTCCGCAGCGACCACCCCTCGCACTTAGGGCTGAAATACGTTAATGTACTTGTGTGAATACACACGCGCTTTCGTACGTTCTTTTTTAAACGTATTTAAATACATTAGGCGGCGTATGTTATGGTTATTATATATATACTGTATGTGACTATTCTGAAATAAATGTATTCTATAGCAAATTTCTGAATGATACAGCTTCTTCTTCAGTTCGAACATAAAACCATGGATGTGCAGGGAATATTTTCTTAGATATTGACATTTAAATAAAACTAGTAGAAACCAGGAGGAAATTACCTCTGAAGGGCCAAAGTAAATAGGGTAGAAATGTTGTCACCACCCTTTAAAATAAAATAAATCCAACATGAGTTTACCTAACGTTTGCACATTTTGTGTCTGTGTGTGGGATTGTGTATATGTTTGTGTATGTCTGTGTGTGTGTGTGTGTGTGTGTGTGTGTGCGTATGTACTGTATGTTGTGTGTGCGTGTGTGTGTGTTTGCATGCATATGTATAGTCAGGGTTCGAATTGTAAAATGTTAACATGAGTGATGCTGTTTGTTGAGGGGGGGGGGGGGGGTCTTAAACTAAAATGTGTAAGCGATTGCTATACACTACACATTTGCTGCAGGCAGGCACACACAATCCAATCTTACCGTTCCTTTTAATTTATTATAAAGTGCTTCAATCCATATAACAACACTCATTCTTTAGGATGAACAAAAGCCACGTTTATTCATGAAAAAAAGAGGCTAAAACATATTGTAGTTATGCGCGTAAGCATATTACTGATGTTTTTGTTTCCCATATCATTCACTATCAAACGCAAGCTTCAGTGCTACCCATGTCCTTCCAAAATATAGCCTATTCATTTTGCTGTATGTAGCCTATGCAATATGTCACGTTTAGACTATAATTACAATTATGTTCATACAGTTGAATGCATCCAGCAAATAACTCCACTTCATACAGTATGAGACGTACGAGGACTGGTTATTGTTTGTATTGTATTTGTATTGACAGAATCCACTTCTTTCGCGGTCGTATACGTGCTAGAAGTGTCATTTTGAGACCGTTTTAGCTGCCCCATAGAAGTGAATGGAGAGCGACAAATACCTTATTCTGGATTATCACCCCAGGGGAGCACAGAGCAACTAAAGAACATATTTCGCCACTATTTGGACTCATATCATGGCCAGGTAACTACACAACCCAAAGTTCTACAAAATTCAGTTGTGCTTTAAGTAAGTCCATTTTATTTTATTTCCAAATGTTATTATACATCCACAAATATTGTAAAATGACTGTATATTCCCTCATTCTCCAAACAGGATTTTGTTATCAACTCCTATCATTATTCCTCTGTGCCCCCTCAGATTTTTAGGTGCAGGTCACCCTTTTTCTGAAACAGTAGCAGAACAATTTACAGTTTACAGGCCACCATAGTTTATTTAGATGTAGGCCAATGTAATTTATCCCCCGCCAAACCAAAAATAAAACTTTAAATTAGCCTACATTTCAGCCATAATTTTACAAACAAACATGATTTGTCCTGCTTTAATAACGAGCATAAGTAGAAACCGCGGCATTAAAACTGTATGATTGAGAAAGAATAATGTCATTTAGCCTAGGCTACATCTCGAACCCAGCCACGAACCCATCTCGAACCCAGCCACTTTCGAGTGCCGGTCCCAAGCCCGGGTAAATGGGGAGGGTTGCGTCAGGAAGGGCATCCGGCGTAAAACTCATTGCCAAAGCAAATATGTGGATCAGAAATAAGATTTCCATACCGGATCGGTCGAGGCCCGGGTTACTAACGACCGCCACCGGCATTGCTTACCAGCAGGGTGCTGGTGGAAATTGTGTTACTGGTGGGCGAAAGAGGAGGAGAGGGGGAGGGCATGTCCGGAGGCAGAGGAAAAAGAGGAAGGGGGCGAGCTTGGAGGTGAGGGTTGGTACTCTGAATGTTGGCACTATGTCTGGCAAAGGGGGAGAGATAGCCGATATGATGGAGAGAAGGAAGATAGATCTACTTTGTGTGCAAGAGACCAGGTGGAAGGGTAGTAAGGCCAGGAACATTGGGAGAGGGTACAAATTCTTCTACCATGGTGTGGACGGGAGGAGGAATGGGGTAGGGGTAATCCTAAAGGAAGAGTACGCCAGGGGCGTGTTGGAAGTGAGGAGAGTTTCAGACAGAGTGATAGCATTGAAGCTGGTGAGGGAAGGGGTGATGGTAAATGTTATCAGTGCTTATGCCCCCCAGGTGGGGTGTGAGATGGAAGAGAAGGAAGAATTCTGGAGTGTGTTGGATGAAGTGGTGGAGAGTGTACCGGCGAGGGAGAGAGTTGTGATTGGAGCAGACTTCAATGGGCATGTAGGTGAGGGTAACAAAGGAGATGAGGAGGTGATGGGCAGGTATGGCGTCAAAGAGAGAAATGTGGAAGGTCAGATGGTTGTAGATTTTGCAAAAAGGATGGGAATGGCTGTAGTGAACACATATTTCACAAAGAGGGAGGAGCACAGGATAACATACAAGAGCGGGGGAAGGTGCACACAGATGGACTATGTACTATGCAGAAGGTGCAACCTGAAGGAGGTCAGGGACTGCAAGGTGATCACAGGAGAGAGTGTAGCTAGGCAGCACCAGATGGTGGTCTGTAGGATGACTTTGGAGGACAAGAGGAGGAGGAGAGCCAAGGGAGGGAAGGTAGAGCCAAGGATAAAATGGTGGAAGTTGAAGAAGGAGGAATGCTGTGTAGAGTTCAGGGAGGGAGTAAGACATGAAGAGGATGAAGAGTGGAAAGGCGGTCGGCCCAGACGATATACCTGTGGAGGCATGGAGATGCTTAGGAGAGATGGCAGTAGAGTTTTTAACAAGATTGTTTAACAACATTTTGGAAAGCGAGACAATGCCGGAGGATTGGAGACGAAGTGTGCTAGTGCCGATCTTCAAAAATAAGGGAGATGTACAGAGTTGCAGTAACTACAGGGGCATAAAGCTGATCAGCCACAGCATGAAGTTATGGGAAAGAGTAGTGGAAGCTAGGCTAAGAGAAGAGGTGATGATTAGCGAGCAACAGTATGGGTTCATGCCAAGAAAGAGCACTACAGACGCGTTATTTGCTCTGAGAATGCTGATGGAGAAATATAGAGAAGGTCAGAAGGAGTTACATTGCGTCTTTGTGGACCTTGAGAAAGCATATGACAGGGTGCCAAGAGAGGAGGTGTGGTATTGCATGAGAAAGTCGGGGGTGGCGGAAAAGTATGTGAGAAGCGTGCAGGACATGTATGAGGACAGTGTGACAGTGGTAAGGTGTGCAGTGGGAGTGACTGAGGCGTTCAAGGTTGGGGTGGGATTGCACCAAGGGTCAGCCCTCAGCCCCTTCTTATTTGCAATGGTGATGGACAGGTTGACAGACGAGGTCAGGCAAGAGTCCCCGTGGACCATGATGTTTGCAGATGACATTGTGATTTGTAGTGAGAGTAGGGAACAAGTGGAAGAAAGCCTGGAGAAGTGGAGGTATGCACTGGAAAGAAGAGGAATGAAAGTCAGCAGAAGTAAGACAGAATATATGTGTGTGAATGGGCGGGAGGATGGGGGGGGTTAGGATGCAAGGAGTAGAGGTAGCGAAAGTGGACGAGATCAGAGGGACAGCTCATGTTGGGCAATTTGGGCACAAAGTGAGAGAGGCAAGACTGAGGTGGTTTGGACATGTGCGGAGGAGGGAGGTGGGGTATATTGGGAGGAGGATGCTGGACATGGAGCTGCCAGGCAAGAGGAGGAGGGGAAGGCCCAAGAGGAGGTTCATGGACACGGTGAAGGAGGACATGCAGGCAGTGGGCGTGACGGAGGACGAAGCACAGGACAAGAACAGATGGAAACAGATGATCCGCTGTGGCGACCCCGGAGGGGAACAGCCAAAAGAAGAAGAAGAAGAAGCCTAGGCTACATCTATTTATGTGAATTGGCTGTCTTTTACCGATGCAATTCATGTCATAGAAACACATTCACACATACGCGCATGGCACAGCGGCCAAAAAACACACACACATGGCTAACTTTACATACAGTACCTTTACGTGACCAATCAATATATGACCAAGCCACAAATTAATAGAATAGAATATGAAAATAATAACTGTCCTACCTCTCTCCATCTCTCTCTCGCAACAAGGCAGTCCGACCAGTGTAGCGTACAAATCTTTCCAGCAAATTTTTCCCACTTCCAGGACTGTACATCTCGCTAGCTACTAGCACCTAGCACTGAACTGATGTATTTTTTCAATTGGCCTGTAAATAAACATCATTAGCGAGTTCTACACTCGCATTACGTAGCACGAATGCTAGCTACTGCCCACGGATGGGTTCAAAAAGATAGCTCGTCTTTTCATAAACGTGCACAATGAAAGTGTTATCTGATTGGACATTGCTCAACTTCCCGCTCGTAGTTCAGCAATCACCAAAACTAAATTGGTAAAGAAAAAGTGCAACGTCTGTTTACTCTAAAGTCAAAGAGTTAATTAATTGTGAGAGAGAACCTGTGGAACACTGTGTAGGCAGGATTCATTTAGAAAGAGAATCTGTGGAACACTGTGCAGGCAGGCTTCATTTAGAAAGAGAATCTGTGGAACACTGTGCAGGCAGGCTTCATTTAGAAAGAGAATCTGTGGAACACTGTGCAGGCAGGATTCATTTAGAAAGAGAATCTGTGGAACACTGTGCAGGCAGGCTTCATTTAGAAAGAGAATCTGTGCAACACTGTGCAGGCAGGCTTCATTTAGAAAGAGAATCTGTGGAACACTGTGCAGGCAGGCTTCATTTAGAAAGAGAATCTGTGGAACACTGTGCAGTCAGGGTTAATTTAGAGAGAATCTGTGGAACACCATTCAGGGAGGGTTGATTTAGAGAAAGAATCTGTGGAACATGGGTCGCTCCCTACAGCAAGTCTACCTGTACCTGTGATCCATGAGTTCTCTCCTCACAGTGTTTGTTAGCATTCCACAGACGAGTCTAAATAGGTCAAACGATTATTCCAAACATTTGAAATATGTATTTGAAATACCTTCTAATCCGTTAGAATCCAGTAGATTTCCTGCAGATTACTGTCAAAATGAAAAGAAACATCTGCTTTGGCCAGATTTATTAAACCTTTACCTTTAGTAAACCTTCTTACAAGCGTGCATTTGGGTTTTTGACATGTTTCTTTGAAAATTCTCAGGATTACAGTTTTTTACGATTGCTTTGACTGATTTTGCACAGCAGAATTTCAATGTACAAAACTCAAAATGCAAAGTGCCAAACTGACTTTCAAAATTCATACTCTAAGACACTACATCCTATGCTGACATACAGGGCCCTATCTTACACCCGGCGCAAAGCGACGCTAACGCAAACGCAAGTGTCTTTGCTATCTTACACCTGGCGCTAGGTCCATAATAACGCCTAACGCTTACGCCGTTTAACTAGCATTGCGCCGTTAACTAGTCTTGCGCCATCATTAGTGAACTGGGCGTGTTGGTCTTAAGATGAGGAGTGGCCAGGATTCTTTTTGGCGTATTGTTATCTTGAGCCAGCAGAAAGCGCTTGCGCTAGAACCACCACAAACCTGGTCTAAAGTCATGTCGCAGTTGTTTACATGCTATTTTAACGGCGCATATAAGTGCGTCTACATAGGCGTGTGCACAACGCGCATACCCTCCTGTCTGTTACACACAGGGGCGTGCACAGGCATGACTAAAATATCTAGATCACAATGTGAAATATTATTATTGTGTAGGCTATATCAAAAATGCATAATAATAAAAGGTTCCATAGGTCCACATACCTTTCCCTCAGCGAAGGGAAACAATGCCACATTACATTGCTCTCAGCCCACTCCATCAACATCCAGGCGATGTGCGATGGTACGGGACAATGGCTATCCATTAAAAAGGAGCTGATAACACCTATAGCTATCAAGCCTAATGCGCGAATTGTCTTTGCACCTAATGCGTGAATTGTCATTCAATGGAAAACTCGCGCACGGCAATAGACGGACATTTAAGTTCTGAAAATGCGCTTCAGATGTCATTACAATACAGCTCTGTTTATCTATGAATACAGCCTGTAAGTAAATAGAATGGTTTGTGACTGAAAAAAGTTCAAAACCTTGTCCAGTGAATATTGCATTTATTGTTTTTCAAATAGCCTAGGCTACAGCGGATTCGCTGTGCATAAGTTTTTTTTCGATAGCCTATGGTTAAAAAACGGAGATGTCACCATGTTAACTAAATTGTAACCTTAGCTATTCTTCGTCCTTCATATTTCTTTAAATTACAGTGACCAGGTTTCCATACTCTCACCGTTTAAAACCCAGCTGATTTCACCCGTTATTCCTTAACTGAACAAAACGATTTTAAAGAGAACTAAGCGTCTAATTAGAAACTAAAACAAATTTGCAACACGTTACACAATTGTGAATTAATTAATTTTAATGCCATTCTCTGCACGTGAGCTGCATGTTCTCTGTTTCCCCTGCTGTAAGTCGCACGTTTAACGGTCTTCCTGGGAAAGTGGATTGTTTTAAAGGATTACGCTACGAGTAAAACAGGTTGGTCACATTTCCATAAACAGGACATTATTAAACAAGGGGAAATATGCGTGAACTTATGGGTTGCGAACCTGACAGCTTTATTGTATGGTTATTTAGTGTCATCATTAAGGCAAAATAACGGTATGTATGTTATTAATCAATATTAGCCTACTATGCAGGTAGCCTAATGAACTTTGGATGAAGCTTGAACTTCGAGAACTCCATGAGAACAGCCTGTTGGAATTGATGTTTGACACTTTCATTGCATAATCAAACGAAATTCGCTGAACAAGCAGGCTAATTTGGCGTTTTCTAAGGTGAGACTGAAGCCATTGATAGCTTATTCTCAGCTGTTGCAGGTCCTTTTAACGAAATTTAACCGCACATATTTTGTAAAATAACAGCCCTGTCTGGAATTACCGGGAACTCATAGGCTAATGGTTAGTCCGAATAATATTGATCATACTCCATTTAGCCTATTCCTTGATCACACTAAACACGCACGAGCATGTCTGTTTCGCCATCATAAGCAATCCGCCAAGGTGGAAAAGCAGGCTTTTAAAGGGAATGGGATATGACATTTTGATTGGTTTATTGAATGTCACGCCCAAGACACACCTATAATTAATGAAGCGACTAGGTTCAGCCCAGTTGCGCCATGCGCCGTGCTTAGCGCCAAAAAAACACGCCGTTAAAATAGCAAAAGTGGACTTGGACACACCCTAAATGGACTTAGCACCATGCGCTTAGACTAAGCGCCAAGATCGCCAAGATAGGGCCCACAAAGTGTAAAACTGTTAACGCAAAGTGCTAAACTGAATTGCAGAATTCTTACCTTAAGACACTACATCCTATGATGACATACAAAGTGTAAAACTGTTAACGCAAAGTGCTAAACTGACTTGCAGAATTCTTACCTTAAGACACTACATCCTATGCTGACATACAAAGTGCAAAACTGTTAATACAAAGTGCCAAACTCTAATGTCATATGCTCCATCCTCAGAATACAGCCACCTAATATTACAGCAATGTTCAAATGTTTATTACTACAAATGCAGATCACTAAATCAATTAAACAGGTCTTTGTAGTCATGTCTCAGTACTTCCAACAACCTTGCCCAGGTGAGTAGCATTGCAACACAATTGATAATCTCTTCACCACTACATAAAAGGCTGCTTAGAAACCTGAATGGCAGTTTCTGACAACGTGGAGCAGGTCAGTGAGGTTGAGGTTTGTAACGAAGGACAGGATCATGGACTGGGTCGTGGTCGTGGTCATGATCATGGTCATGGTCATGGTCGTGGACCATGTACAGTAAATATACAGTATATAGGTAATAGGTACTGTACATGCCTAGTTTGCCTAGACCCGGCCCTGAGACCATTGGGCAGGCCCACACACATGCATCCCTGATTGGTCAGCCTGACCCTCTGCTGGGGGCATACAACTCCGTGCGCCTCATACATTTTCTGGATGTACAACCGTCTCATACAGCCAAATGCTCAGATGGTGTTCATCATTGTCTGGGACAATGTAAACTTCCATTGTGCGTTGGCTGTGCAAGACTGGTTTACAGCCCATCCAGAGTTCCGATTCCAATTCCTTCCACCTTACTCCCCCTTTCTGAACCCCATCGAGGAGTTTTTTGGCCTGGAGGTGGAAGGTATACAATAGGTGTCCATATGAGCAGGAAACGCTCCTTCAGGCCATGGATGAGGCATGTGATGACATTACAGCCCAGCAGTGTCAGGGGTGGATAAGGCACTCTAAAATATTTTACCAGTGCTGTCTTGCCAACGAAGACATCAGATGCGACGTCGACAAAATTCTGTGGCCAAATGCAGCGGAGAGGCAAAATGCTGCTTAAGCACCGAGAAGCAGTTTTTTTTTACTTTACAGTAAAGTTTGTTGTTACTATAACTGTTTTTGCTTTTACTGTTGTTTGTTTTTACTGTACAATACAGTTGAGTTTACAGTACTGCATTACTGTATGATTTTTCTTTAATGATTAAACTTCATATAATCTAATCTAATATTTTGTTTGTCTTTCATAAAAACACAAGCACAAAACTGCAGTCTATCACAGGGGATGATTGCTGTACATCATTTCAAGTACTTATGAGGAATTGACCATTGCATAGTCTTTTTTGGTAACAAGTATTCTGTGTTTGACCGCATTATTTTATAATGGCCATTGTATTTGAAAATGCACCAATAATTAAACTTCAACGATGAACATATCCACTGTTCTGACACTATGATAAACTTTAGCATGAAATACAATCTAATTTGGTACAGTTGTTTCTATTGTGCATGCTATATATGATTTTGAGCCCACGATTAGGAGTATAGCATTTTGCGTTATGACCAAAGAACACTTTCAAACTCTTTTTTTATCAGAAGGATTTTGTGTTTGGCAGCATTATTTCATGATGACTGTTGTATATTGAAAATGCAGCAATGATTTAACTTCATTGTTTGAAATATCTAATGTTCTGGTGCTGTGATAAACTTTTGCATATAATATTCTCGGATTTGACACTGGTATTTTTATTTTGCATGCTATATTACATTTTGAACCCAAAATGAGCAGTATAACATTCTGTGTTAAGAGTTTTGCACATTGAAACTCTGTTGTGCAAAATGAGTCAAAGCAATTGTAAAAAACTGTAATACCTAGGTGTGTTTTCATAAATCACCAGCGTCTAAGGAGCTAAAGCATTTTAAATATGCATTTGAGCCTGGTCTGATCCAAATGTACTCCAGTAATACAGTCAGTTATATACACTACGTTTATAGTTTTCAAGACTTTACAAATAAAAATGCTAACTAATTAGCTACACTAGCTGCTTTGTCATTGGTTGAGCCGTAGGGGCGGGGTTAACAAACTCCAGGGGCGGGGCTTGTTAACCCCGCCCCTGGCCTAGTTAAAAGGAAGTAGTTTTGTGGTTGGTTCTCACAGTGCAAAACTAAAATAAATAAAACAATGCAGCGGAAAAACAAAAATGTATTCGTAAAATACATTCTAGGACTATTGGGCCTGCTTCCAACATGGGGGCGTAAAAAGGGAACCAGAATCACAACATCACATGCAGGCATTTCAGCACTTAGCAGACACGCTTATTTATTATTATTTATTATTATTATTTTAGCAGAAACATTGCAACATTTATTTTCTTGATTAGCCTATCATTTTCAAAAGGGCTGAAACTTGCCATCCATTGCACAAGATCGTTACATGTGCAGCTATAGGCAAAGACTAGCAGCTTTGGCTAGCATAATGATGAAGCAACTAGGCTTGCAACTCCACAGTTTATTAGGTTCAGTTGCAGAAACCTGACCTTCATTAATTTTGATCCTGATTGTAGATCCTTTGCAGACTGAAACAGGTTCTCCTTAAGGATTTGCATTTGCCTCCATCCATCTCGATGGCTACAAGTTTCCCAGTCCCTCCTGCGGACAAGCAATCCAGCAGCACGATGCTGCCACCTCCACGCTTGACTGTGTTACCAAGGTGATCGGCTGTGTTTGGTTTGCGGCAAACATTGCAGTTTGCTTTCAATTTTAGCCTCATCGCACCACAAAATCTGTTTCTGGAAGGTTCACAGGGTCAGTCACATGACCGAGTGTGTCCAGGTGTGACTTAATGTTGGCTTTTCTCAGATGTGGCTTCTGTCTAGCTGCTCTCCCAAAGAGGCCACATATGTGAAGTGCTGAATGGCTTGCTGGTCATTTGGACAGTGCAGCTGTCAGGACTGAAGTACAGGAGAAAGAATAGCACTGTAAGAGAATGCAGGCCCATGGGAAAGTTATGTTTGGAATCGGGAACACAGGAGAGAACGCAGGATTTTAGAACACAGAAACTGTGTGCAGTCTAATTTGGAATCAAAATAGAAGGCAAAATTTTGGAAAACAAATAGAATGCGTTATTCCTTACACTAGTAACATACGGGAATTGGGAATCTCACACAGACCCGAGATTTAGCTTAGTTTATCTTTCCAGACCAAATGAACAGTTCATGAAGACAGAAAATAATGCAAAGAGGTCCATTTGGAATCTATGAAGACAGAAAAGAATGCAGAGTTCCATTTAGAATCATGAAGACAGAAAAAAATGCAGAGTTCCATTTAGAATCATGAAGACAGAAAAGAATGCATAGAGTTCCATTTAGAATCATGAAGACAGAAAAGAATGCAGAGAGTTCCATTTAGAATCATGAAGACAGACACGAATGCAGAGAGTTCCATTTAGAATCATATAGACAGAAAAGAATGCAGAGAGTTATATTTGGAATTGGACACACAGAGGGGGCCACAGAATTCTGAAACCCGGAAAACTGTGCACACAACCTTTTCATGACTGCATGCACCTGCAATAATAGCCTGCATTTTTCCATGCTATATGTGGCATGGTTGAAGGACTCAGCCACTTGAAAGTGAGCTCAACGATGTATCGTGAGCAAAAAATAAAACAAAAAATGCACAGACGGTCTTTTTCTATTGCCCCAAGATGCTCAAATTAGTATTACCGAACAAAACTTAATTTAAAACTGAATTTCCACAAACTGCCTATGACCCGTTCTGACCATAGCCTACTGCTGTGACCTGACGAGCCGGCAACTGCAGCGCCGCTGCATTGCCTTGATAAACGGTTTGCGCGCTAAAGTCGTGTCTAGCTAATATTGCCTATATAAAATAAGTGTTAGCTTGTGATGCTAGGTCGCAGTAGGTATATATTTGCAGGCTGTTAACTCATATATCAAGACAATACAGCGGCGGCTGGCCACAGCATTATTAGCTAATATGGTCAGAAGCAGTTTGTGGAAATTCAGTTATAAATTAAGTTTTGTTCGGTAATACTCATTTGAGCATCTTGGGGCAAGAGAAAAAGACCGCCTGTGCATTTTATGTTTTATTTTTTCCTCACGATACATCGTTGAGCTCACTGAAAGTCAGCTATTTTCCCATAGGAATACACTGAGCAGCAGAGACTGACCAACCTAGTGACGTCACGACCGCAGTTGGTCCAAGATGGCTGCGCCCTAATGGAAAAAAAGCGAATTTCAACTTCTTTTTCCAGCAAATACGGGTCGGTTTGAGATTTGAACGCACGGTCATATCTAATTTAAGGTAAAAAGCTAACGAACCAGAGCCACATTACCGAGTGCTTCACGTCCCCTTTAAGGTTGGGGGATGGTGGGTTCTGCCAATATTGTTGACGAATGGAGTGGAGTAGGTGGTAGCCCTGGGTTTGCTATGTCTATTGTTATGATTTTGTTTCAAATGCAGGATTTTATTCAAAAACTCTTTCATTGCAAAAAGGGGCATAAATGAGGCACCGTCCCATGGAATGGCATTGTGTTTAGCATGTGTAATTAGTACAGGAAAGCTCCACTCTTGGCTCTGTGTGGCTAAGACCACTGCAGTATGGAAGGAGCTATGGAGGGCCAGCATCCTGCACAGAGTATAACCGATAATAATAATCATCATCATCATCATCAGATCATAATATTAGTACTAACAAGATCAATAATAATAATACTAATACTCATCATAATCATCATCAGAATATCCACAACAATAATATATTATTAATCAATCATTAGTAATAACTAAATAATATATAATAGTAATATTAGTAATAATAATAATAATAACAATAACAGCATTGACAATTATTATTATTATTATTATTATTATTATTATTATTATTATTATTATTATTATTATATTGCTGCTGTTTTTTTTTGCTGTAAAACAGATATAGGTTTGATATTTGAACATCTACGTGAACGTATCATGAAGCTGCACCACACACACACAAGTACACCCCCTGGAGGTGAAAATGGGGAATTACAGGGCCTCAGTGTCACCCATGAAAAGCAATTCAGTAGCCTTGTCGTTAGTGTGTGAAACCACCAATTCCCAAAAAACAAATACACATACATATTAGTAGGTACACAAATGCACAATTACACACACACACAGACACACCATTTACCCATTTCATTACAGTAGTCAGTGTTGGAGCTCACCAGCTAGGGGTGCTTTTGCATGGTACACACGTGTTGGTTGGCTTGACAACTATATTTACGTATATTTCTTGCATACACACACACATGCACACACAATCATGCACACATGAACATGCATGCACAGACAAGCATGCACACACACACACACACACACAGACTCTGCACTATTTATTTTACCTTGATATTCAGAATAATAGCGGAAACTAGCAGGAATTTTTAAAAAACTGGGTTCATTGTTTTGGCACAGTTTGAGCTCAGTTTGTTCTGAGGTAGATTTGTGCCAAATCATAGATAGATTTTTTACGGAATTGTCTAACAAAACAAAAACATCTCAATGTAAGAAATGAGTCAATCTTTCTTTGAGTGAGACGCTGCTTTTCCATCTTTTGGAAGGTACAGTATGTTGCCTTTTTTCTTCAGTTTGGAAAGCACTCCTAAACTTTCCTTTGTTTTGGTTGGCTAGCTTCATTTCCAGATATTCAAAAAAAGGCCAAAATACCCAGCCAAATATAAGCCGCACTGCAGAGTGAACAACCATACGGTAACCAGCTGCATCAAAGAATCAGAATCCTTTATAAAGCCATTAACACAAGAAGGGGGTGTGATGGATCCATACGATGAAGAAACAGCACACACTTCCATACACAGACACCCATTCATGTGGCAATGGGAGCCATTTTGGCTCCAGATGTCCCGCACACGTGTTTTCAGTTTTAATTAGCTGGAAAGACCAACGCGCTAATGAGTCATGGCCAAAAGCATGTGTGAGTCAGCCTGCCACATACTGCACCCTCATCTGCGTTTCCCAAACCGCCTCACTCCTCTATAGTTCTAAAATCACTGAGCGATGACCCCAACCTGAGCAACTTCAGCAAGGTTGAAATAATGGACAATGTGCACAAGGGTCATCCATATATGAGGCCCCGTGTATGAGTACAATGGCAGTTCCCCAAACCTGAGATGTGAGGCCCAGTGTATGAGTACAATGGCTGTGCCCCGGAACCTGAGACTGGAACTAGCAACCCCCTTTCTCTGCTGCCTGTGAAGACCGTGCAATCTCTGGATAGCTCTGGATAATCTCTGGTTACACAATCTCTGGATTACTCCTGGAATTTGACAGACACAAAGTGCACAGATCAGAAACCTTAGTCCAGAAGGTATGACACACTTGTTAAGACAGTTATTTTTTTTGTTATAGCTTCTAAAATAAAACACAGCTCCAGAGTGCTCAAACTCAGACTGCTGATGGTGCAGGTGGTACCCTGACCTCACCGTGACATTTGGGGTGAGGCTGACTGATGAGTAATATTGTAATATTTATATCACAATGGCGTATTGCTTAGTGTGCGCTCGTAACGTTATATTTTTAGCGATGATGATGGACTAATTCATACTTTTATTGACGATTAACGTTACCAACACAGCCATTCAGTCTTATCATAAAGGGTGCTTGCACCCGACTACAGTGAGCAGTGTTAATTTATCTAGTGTCGATGATGATGGACTAATTCATACTTTTATTGCCGATTAATGTTACCAACACAGCCATTCAGTCTTATCATAAAGGGTGCGTGCACCCAAATACAGTGAGCAGTGTTAATTTAGCTAAAGTTCGCTATATAGTTAGCTACCGTTAACACCTGAGCTCTTAATGGATATATTACTCAAGCCATATCCAACTTACTCTCATTCACAGACCCAAAACCCCTCCAAGTAAAAATAAATAGAGTCACAAATCATAATAATGAACATTTATTAGAACAAAATAGTAAACAGTCACAATAGTAAACTCACTCATTCCATCACTCACTCACTCCTTCCATCTCACTCATTCCTTCCATCACTCACTCCCCCAGCCCTGCACAAAGTTGACAAAAATCGCTGCAAAAGCCCAGATGACTGGCCGTGTCCAAATCAGCACTCTTCCACACGGTTGAGTAGCCTTGGTGAGTAGATAGGGCGAGAAAGTCGTAGAGTATGCAAATTGTTTTCAAATTGCAGTATACTTCAAACACCCGGATGACACACTTACTTCCGGGGTTTTGCTGAGTACATTTGGGAGCACACTTTTCAAGAAGTACACAAACATTTTGGTCACATAAATATGACGTGAAGTTTCGTTTTTGAAAAATGAGGCGCAGCTTCATTGACATTATCCTTCAAATACAAAAAAAACAACACGTGACATGGCAGCGCAAGAGTGGGGCGCTGGGTTGCCAGATCTTGTAAGACTTTCCAGCCAAATGGCGACTCAAAACTAGCCAATTTATAGGCTATTTTTAACTGAAACCGTATTTTAAATCGAAATCAGAGATACTGCAGAGGCTTTTCTAAGGCCTTTTTTACCGCTTCAATTTGAACTGGAACTCGTGAGTGGGTGTGGTCATATGACGATGGTGCCACGTAGTCATATTATGAATATTCATACGGTCAAAGAGTGAAAGGGTGTGTCGATATAAGTCGTAATATTAACGTTAGCAGTAATACAAAGCAATTCACATTTGAACTTGAACGAACTAGTTAGCAGTAAGGCTCTCAGTCTCAAAGAGGAAACAAAAACCCGTTGGTCTCTGCTTTTATACCACGTGCCCAGCCGAGACCACCCCTAGGATCACCTCAACTCCACCCATTTTTATGTTAAGGATCTCGTGACGTCACGAATCCCCGGAAACTAGCGTATTGGTAAGCCTATACAAAAACTCAGATAAAACTATTTTGACTAAACATGAGATTTTCAGACATAAACAGTTGTGTATGATCATAATCTAACCCAAAACATCGGTTTTCAACGGGAAAAGTTGGTTTTTGACTGCAGTATCACTTTAAAGCTTATTGCAGGTTGTGCTAAATAAAAAGAATAATCTAACAAAGGCTGAGCTTTAAGATCGTTTAATTTCCATGAATATTTTCGGAATTAAGAGTGCGGAGAACGAAGAGCACATGTATCCACAATTATAATGTTGACAATAATAATAATTATAATAATGTTGCACAATTTTGCGATGCAAGTTAAAATAACTGTATTACTTGCCTAATAGCCTAATTGAGGAGAACCGGCTACATTTGATGGCATTGAGTAATTGGTGAATTAAAAGCTGATGTAGCCTATTGTTAATCAAGGAAACTGATTGAAAAATGATTAAGACCAATAATCAGTTTAAAGGGAAGTTTTCCGCCCCCCCAATTTTCAGTTCAGGAGCCGCCACTGCATTCATCTAACAATTAAGCACCTAGGCTGCACTACGCTGACGTCGCTGGCATTCATTACAGTAGGCCTACCTTGCAAGCTAACCCAAGCTAGTTGCAAGCTAGTCCATCATCATCGCTAAAAATATAACGTTACGAGCGCACACTAAGCAATAGCCTACGCCATTGTGATATAAATATTACAGTTTAGGCATTTTATAGTTTTAAAAACATTTACTAGCTTGCTATATTACAACATTACACTCCATAATAATGATGTTCATAATTGTTGTAACATTACTCCATAACTTAGGCTGTGTCCGAATCAGAGCCCTACACCCTTTTGAGTACGCATATTTGAGTCCACTTTGTCAAAAAGCTTTTGAGTGGGCGACTTTTTCTCGCAAATGGGGCCACTTAAAATACCAGGATTAACCACTTATTTCTGGGGTTTTGTTGAGGGAATTCAGGAGAACACTCATCTACAGAACTGTGCATTCACCCGACAACTTCAGTAAGTAACTCGGAAGTAAAAATGTAAAAGATGTAGAGCGTATATGCATATCTATGGTACAGGAGTGGGTCATATTAGGAAATACTCTTTTTGATTTTTGTCAATTCTATCTTCATTCATAGTCTACACTTTGTAACAATTGTCATATGTTAACTGATTGATATTCTCAATAAAAATTTTTAAAAAAAAAAAAGTTATTATGAACTACTTCCTCACTAGTTTGGAAAGAGTTTTGCGTGATTTCTTTCGCACACTGCTTGCAAAGTGAGGGGACAGGGCACATAGTAGACAGGGGACAAGAGCTCCCTGGACTTTGGGTAACATGCAGTGCTTTTTTTCCCATTAATGTTGCAATTGCGTGAGTGAAATGCAACCTACTCCACAGTGTCTCTACCAGTTCTGCACGGCGTGCGGGGGCTCTGTCTCCTGTGACAGGAAGCTGGACGATCCACAGGTGGCAAAGTGCAGTCAGGACCTCTCTTCTGACGGGCGGCGAAGCGCCTCTTTCCCTGTCGGAATCCATTTTGGCTCCTTTAGCCTGGATCCAATTGGGTGGACTGCTGACGGCAGTTGCTTAGGCTAGCTTCCCGCGGCAGGGTGTGGGACCGGTTGCACTTGTTTGCCTTGTGTCTGTGGGTGTCCTTTAGGGAATGGCAGGAGAAGACTGTGGGAGTTGAGGGCTTAGGCATTATCACTCACAGCAACATGTGAAGAGCGGAACAATTAATGATAGCACTGCATGTTATGACCGCTGTCAGTCCATGCAGGGGAACCTTACGGACAGGGTTTACCGTCCACGGGATTGCCAGTCTAAATAATCACATGGATAGGGCAGACTTGTCCATAAGTGTCCAGGAACAGTATTTGAGGGGGCACCTACACTCCAACAACATGGGCATGATATTAGGCTAAAAGGTGGTGGTAGGGATGGGGGGGGGGGGGGGGGGGGGGGAGGCCGAGAGGGAGAGAGAGAACCCAAGAGAGAGTGAGAGCAACAGACATTACACAACATTTACACTTCCAATAGCTACCATTGCCGCTTCTCTATATCTTATTTCTAGGCTGCTCAGGGTTTTGAAGTTTAGCCCTTTGAAGTTTCCTAGGGCCGAGGACTGGCCATATGGTCAATTAGAGGTCCAACAGTTTTTATTAAGGATAAACAGTAGACCTATAGTCCATAAAATAAGTTCACCAACACTAACCAAATTCAAGTTGTTATTTATAGAGGTCACGTAATACCAGCCATTGACCAAAGTTCTGTACAAAAATAAAATAAAATAAAAGATAAATAAGCAAATAAAAGTCAGAGACAAAGGCTAAAGAGTAGAGATATACTCTAATATGTCATATTGCCTCAAAACCAATCTCTACTCTTCCATATCAGTAATATTAAAGTGACTGCATTTTGTACAGATTAGACATTACATTTTGTCTGGACACAGTGATCTATGGTCAGAAGGTCCAACCTTTCATTCCCAAGGTCCAACATTTTTTCTAAAGAGGCAAGGATATGAATTGCACTTATATTAAGAATACATCAAAAACTTAACACCTTAATGCAGTGGTTCTCAACCCTGGTCCTGGGGACCCCCTGTGTATGCTGGTTTTCGTTCCAACCATAATTGCAATACCAGAATTTTAACAAGCTGTTATTTTTTCTTAATTAGGTGTTTTTATTGTATAGAGAGAACACTTTAAACTCTTTACTCTCTTAAGCCACGTTATGTTAGCAATAGCTATGCATGCTTTGAAGGAAAAAAATCCCATGTTCGTTATGCTTATTGTGTTATATTGCAAACAATTACAAAGAAGAGGTAAGAACTCAGGTGAATAGGCTCCTAATTAGGTAATTGAACACAAGTTTAAGTTCCTTCATAATTTTTTCCTTAAACTTGTTAACACAATGCAGGTTTGGCTCGTTATCATTTGCTTTGTCTTTGAATTCTTCATTATTTACCAAACGGTTAGTTTTAGTGGCCATGTGTCCACAATTTCACCAATTATGAGCCAATTGATTCACCTCAGTCTTTAATTTGATCAGTTAAAACATTTTTTTACCTCCTTTTAATTGTTTACAATACAGCACAATGTGAATATTGGACTTTTATTCTTCATGGCATGCATAGCTATTACTAACATAATGTGGCTTAAGAATGTAAATAATCCCTCTAAACATTAAAAACACCTAATTAAGAAAAATTAACAGCTTGTTAAAATTCAAGTATTGCAATTGTGGTTGGAACGAAAACCAGCATACACAGGGGGTCCCCAGGACCAGGGTTGAGAACCACTGCCTTAATGTGAGGTGTCATCTGAGGAATACAAGGCATAAAAAATGTTCCAGTCAACATTCAGTGGTTTTTCAGGGCTTTCTCTTGTTCTCTTGGCTTCACAATGTAGTCTCTGTACATTGAATAAATGACTCCTGTAAAATAAAAAAGACACACATTGCAAACAACCATTAAACATGTCTATAAATGTCAATATAGAAGCATAACTGGAGTTTTAAAATTAAGGACCGTTGTCACTGCAAGTTTACCCTTTAATAATGTTTAGTAGCAGTCGAGAACACAATATTTAAGAGGAATATTATTCAGGACACACATTTGAAGCACATAATAGAGATTTTACAGCTGTTAAGCGGTTTTGTGTTATGAGGGTTGTTATTAATTTTCTATTTGCATATCAGGGAATAATAAATAAGATGTAAGAGAGGCTACCGATGGTCATTGCTCCCACCACACATCCCTGGGCAGCCACACGCATATGGATGAGATGGACGGACATCTTTGTGTTCCCCCGGCTCTTCAATTTGTATAGGCCATAACCCACGATCGCAAAGAATCCTGCAATCCCTGAAAGAGAGATACCCAGTTTTATTGCTGTACTCCGTAACAAGGCAGCAGCAGCAAGTTGTACTAAACTTGAATTTCACTGCATAACGGAATGGCTAGGAACTCCTGATATTCTCTGTACTATACAGGAAATACTCTCCTTTCACTCTGGCCAATTACTGTGTCAATGCCCAGTAATCAAGATTACATAGCCCTAGTCAGTTAATGTAATGTTCATACACTATTTTCCCCCAATCATACGACTTGACAACAAGACATTTGATAGCTCAATTAAGATGTTCATAAAAAGATTTACCTGCCGGGACAAATGGATTCTCCTTCGCTTTCCTCATGAACTTCGACTCATGCTCATCGTAGGTCTCCATTTCTGAAATATCAGCTGAAACTGGACAGAAGACACACGTAAGTGAGATTACTAATAGTATATACATCCACTACTTTAAAAGGAAGTAGACGTACAGCTGTACACGTACACAAAGAACAAGGAAATAATGCCCATCTTGGCTCGTTTCAACCAATGAACCAATGATGTTCAACCTAAAAACCTGCGAAAAGCATCTAGTTGAAAAAGCACAAACCCTAATGATGGACTGAGACAACAAATACAATGGTGGCAAGGGCATTGATAGCACGTTTGTCGGTCAAGAGGGTCTCGATCAATTAACGTTACCCTTCCAAAACCTATATAATACAGCATTCTGCTATGACACAATGATACTGCAATTACATAAGCTATTCTGTGTACTGTTATGAGAAGAGTAGCCTATTGTGAAATAAGTAATTCATGATTTCATAAGAATGCCTCTTCTTTTTAATTGAAAAGAAGAGTCTTATTCTCATTATAAAGGAAGAGGAATAACGTTAGTTAAATCGACGCGCATTGACTGACTGGAAAAGCGTCGCCAGCAATTAGGCTATGTAATCTGCACAAGTCTCATAAGGCTCATGCTGAAGTTTAAAACATTTAATTTGATTAGCCTAGAGCCTACGTAGATTTGTTGTATGTTTAGGGAGAGATTTCAGGTTTCACAAAGCACCATCTTCACGAGCAGTGGAAGACGTTTGCTTGCTTAATAAACGTAAGTGCGAAAACATACGAACTCACTATTTATAAGATATAATAGCCTACACTGGCTCTGGACTTACCTATTATATTGATGAGGTTTAGGTTAACAGCGAATCCTCCGATAAAGGTAAAAGGACTGAACTGAAACTCCCGGTTTTCAGTCGCGAAAAAGTTACCGGCATGCAGACGTGTTCCAACGTGATGTGGGGGAGTTGTCTCTGCTGTCACTCTCATGAAAGCAAGTGTGACGTACATTTCTGTTACATTGCGTCGTTCGTGCATTGCAATGAATTATAAAAAAAACAGGTAATTGTTAGTATTTATTTAACATTCATTGTAAAATATGAAAAACAAAATAATAACTTTTTAAAATAAAAATAGCTATAGCTACCCAACAGTAATATGCGTATTAGGAATAACGTTAGTTAAATCGACGCGCATTGACTGACTGGAAAAGCGTCGCCAGCAATTAGGCTATGTAATCTGCACAAGTCTCATAGCCTAATTCACGTGACCGCTTCGACATGTTGATGAATGTAGTCCTTCAAGCAAAGTGAAATTAACTTTTAATTATATGAACAGAGTTATTATTCGGTAATTATACATATTTATTTTGTAATAATGCATTTATATTTAGGCAATTGATCTGGTCGTGCGTATTTGATTGTATCTAGTAAGAACAATGCATACACCCTGTTTCTTAAAACAACACTTCCCAGAATGCAAATCAACAAGGTTACGTGATGTAATGGGTGCTCCTGACAACGGCGTGATAGATTACTGCAACGTGACTGATATGTTGGAACATATGGTTGGACAGAATGCGGTGCTTTGGGCGAAGGTACAGAGCCGAAAGTCTAAAGCCCGATGAACACATTCCAACTGAAGAAATCTAGACTCATCTCAACTCAACTCATCTCAGCTAATTCCATGCTGTCCCTTCTTTTGGACATACACACGTTGCTAATGCTAGCGCAACTCTATGGTAACCGGTAGCATCCGCTACCAAACGCACTTCAACAATCCACAGTGCACCCAGAGCAAATAAAATACAACGACAGTCTATCAGGGTTATTTTGAGTGTTTATACCATAATTTTTGAAGTCAAACTATCGTTGAATCCTTTACTTTGTGCTGACCTATATTCTCTGTGGAAGTAAAGCGGCGGAGCGAACGTGGCCATTGCAACTTGTTGCTCTTCTTTGTTGTTGTAGTCGAAGAGTGCCGGCAATACATTCGTAGGTAACGTAAAGTATCACTCCCCAGATAGACTGTTGTCATATTTTATTTGCTTTGGGTGCACTGTGGAGTGTTTAAGTGCGTTTGGTAGTGGATGCTACCGGTTAGCTTAGAGTTGCGCTTGCATTAGCAACGTGTGTATGTCCAAAAGAAGGGACAGCATGGAATTAGCTGAAAATGGTTTCCATCAATCAACTACATCATGGGTAATGTCCAATCCAACATTATGTCCAAAATTCCGAACTAACCCTTTAAGGGGTCAAGTAAAACGGACTTCTGTTCTTCATGACAGTCCTTGCCTTTTTTTCAGGGATACACATTTGAGTGAATATGCCACAAAAATACCGTAGGCTAGGCTAGCTACTAATTTTTTTATGACAGGCAGTATTTTTAATGATCCAATTTATGTAACATGTAGTATTGAAAAGCTTAAATTATCATTTAAGTTGAACTACTTTGAATGGATTGAGTTTTGCAGATCCAGCCATAAACTCACATGATCACTCCAACAGGCAAATCTCCTATTTTTATTACAAAACACCTTAAAAGATAGAATTTAAAAGTTTACTGCATGGCTAAATGCTTTGTCTCTTGTGCTTTTGTACAGACTGCATATAAAAACCTCCTGGTAAATGAATGAACACGTATGCATTCAGTCTCAGCGACAGGTTCCCCAGCCACCTGCCCTTATGCAAGACTAAAATACTCTATAGTGTGTTAGGATTATGTTACAGCACAGTAAGTGATCTGAGTATGGGACTATGTAACAGCCTTCTTGTTGTGACTATGTATAGTCAAGTCAAGTTTATTTGTATAGCACATTTTCATACACAAGGCAACTCAAAGTGCTTTACACAAGACATAGAAAGACATTATATAAAAAGTAAATTAGAATTGAACAATGTTAATAAGAAGTTAAAACAGTTATAATAAAACGCAATACTGGTTGGGCCCACAAAACAAATACCCCAACAAACACTCCTACCACAAACAGCCTGCTACCTGCCATCTGCTACGCACCGTACAGCCTCTCTCTCTGGGTGATATTATACCTGCCATATATCAACAATAATCCTCTTAGTTATTGAAGTAGGCTATGTTGTTACAGTTACAGTTTTGAGGTCCAACCTTAGGAGGACAAATCAATTGTATCCCACTGCTGTGGACTCCTTAGTGGGAATAATGGCCTAATGAGAGTCCAGACTCAAACTAGCAAGTCAAGGCCATCTATTTCAGCTTGCTGGCTCTGATCGGACGCAGCCTACAATTTGAGAGCACACGCTCCACTTGAACTATTTATCTAATCCCTTGGGAATTGTAGTAGTGCTTTAGCTTGCTGTGTAGTGCTGTTTTTAGTTTTCTGTGTATGGTGTTGCACTGTCCTACCCCGAGCCTAACCCGCCCCCCTTTGGAGAGGGACCCACTGGAAGGCTGTCCTGCTTGTAGGATCCATTAAAATTGTGGAGGTGCTGCTCTTCTCTCTTCTCTTCTTGCCCTCAGAATGTGTGCCTTCGGTGGACCTACTGACTGAAGTCCACTCCTCCTCTTTTGGAAGAGAAGGCCAAGGAAGGCTGCCCTCACTGGTAGGATTTGGAACTACCCTCCTACCTACGATCCCTCCCTACCTCGCTCTTGGACGGCCGAGGCTGTGTCCGAATCAGAGCCCTGTCTGCTGCATCCTGTGTACTAGCATACTGCTTACGGCATACTGTTTAGTGACATGCAGTATGCAAACAATATCCTCCATACTATTATCAGTGAAAACACGGAAATAAATATATCATCTGGGGATATTAAGAACACTCAACTGTTGCTTACTTAACAGCTTTTCAAAAAAGTATACTCACCTGGCATACCCAATAGAAGGGAAGTACGCTGAATCAGACACGGTTCTGGATTGCCTACCCCACGCTCCCTTTCCTCCACAGTGCCCCTTCACTCCAGTGTGCCCATACTGCCTTCCAGTGCATCCAAAATGTATTGAAAAATTACAGTACTTTGAGATCTGTCATAACATGATTTACTATTTAATTGTCACAATGACTAACAAACCATTTAAATACTAATCATTGTGTAGCTTTATAAAGACATAAAAAGGCATTGCAAAACGCAGTTATTCACAATAATATTTATATAACATCAACATATAATATTATATAACATCAACAAAATACTAGGACACGATACATGTGACAAAAACAAAACCACTTTCTTGTGAGTAACTTACCAAATTAAGGTTGTGTGCATTGCATATGTAATCAAATGCATGTAAATAACCACCAGTAAGCAGTGAATTTACTGGGTACCCCGCACCCTTGGCAACACATAACACTTTAACAATTTACTTGTTAAAGTGCCAGAAAACAAATAAATCAATATACAGTATATCACTCCCCTACCAGCAAACAGGAACTGCCACTGGCTCCAGGCTAACAAGAGCAACCCCATATCATTGCTCCCCAGTCACCAACGGACACCTAGGAACCAGACTCAGGAACACAGGGTTCCCTCACAAGAACCCATGCCCGAGGGGAGCCACAACCATACCCAGTGAGTACATACAAACAGATGGAATCAATCAATCAATGATTCACTTTGCTCCTGTCTTCCACAGACAAGATTTTTGGGTCCCACAAAGTTTGGACACCACAAAATGTGCTGTAGATACATTTTTGTAAGTGAGAAAAAGTGTCTAATGTGCCTATTCTTTCCACACACATCCTAATACCCCACAGAGAAGTAAACCAGGGATATGTATGGCGTGTCTTGTAAGAGCTCCTGTCTGGTTTCTATGTGGAAAGTAATGAGAAGTCATTCCTATTTGTTTTATGAGCCCTGACACACGGCTCCAGGAGCTTCAGCTAAGCAACACCAGATACTCAGTTAAGCACAAAACAACATTCTCAAAGCCAGTGTAGATTGCATTTGTGATTCATATGCCTGACAGCACCATTGACCTGCATTTAAAATATGACATACCAATCTACAGCAAAAAAAAAAAGAATATCCTTCCTCCTCTACCTATTTGCATCCGCTTGTTTGGCATTCAAGGTTACAACCTATAATATTTTAAAATGACTGCAATGCCTTTATATTCATATGCTATTAATTTGCTTCTGTATGTATTTCTGTGGTGCATGTATGAGGTAAAGGAAATTGGAAATCATAAACAGGATGAACACTATTGTAAAAAGTTAATTCCTTGTTAATTTGTCCTTTGGTGTCTCTGCAGCTCTGAAAGCATTTATAACCTTTGTGGATTTATGTAGCTTTGTGAGAATAGACTGACCACAACCCTTTTGCGAACACTTGGTGGGCAAAAACAGGAAACTTTAATCACAAGAAACGTATTTCTTGTCTTGTAAAATATAGACGGAAGTTTAAAAACTGCCACTCTTTCAGGTAATATTTCCTTTCATGTGATGACAGAACAATATCTATGAAATTCTGTAAATTACACTACTACTCTAAATAAATACTGTAATTATTCTACAGACCTTAACCCCAACCAATTAAATGCTGTTCATCCCACCTTAAATATATTGATCTTTGGTGCGACACACCTAAATTACATGGGAACTAATTATAATGATCCAAACAGCAATAATCTATTCAATCTAAGAGTAAAGGAATGAGATATAGAGATACTACACCCTCCCCCTGCCAGAGACAGAGATACACTACATACGGACAAACGGACTTTTGTAATGGGGCGTGACGTGTGAGGTGGGAGGAGCCAAACGCAGCAAGGGGAATCATTAAGCCCTTAGGCCACTAAGGCGGGATACCCCGCAGATAAGGGAAGGAGACAAGACAAGGAACACACAACGCTACTAACCGGCCCACTGCCAATCGCCCAGTAGAGCACAAAGACTGGGATCTGAACAGCCGGAAATAAACACGCGCCCTGTCTCGGAAACGAGACACATAACGGGCGGGAGCGTAAAAACAACATAAAACACAAACAAACACAGCAAAATAAAACGATAGTATGAGAAGGCGAGAGGAACAGATCCAACGTTCCGTGGCTTAAAAGCTTGCAGTCACACGCAAACATGTCCACAATATCATCCAGTCTCCCTAAGAGACGAATTGCACCGAAGGACGAACAGAACTACAGTTCCGAACCATCGCCCACATCTCCTATACACGGAGAAGGAAAGCACAAAGAGATTAACAGGACAGCTGCACCCTAACCAAGGGTTAAACAGACTAACACAAGCACAAGCCCTGCCTCACAGACAGCAGAAATGAAACTAGGCGAACAAGAACAGAGATTTAACGTTCTATGACTAGTTAGAAAAGTGCGCAGTCCAATGCAGCAAAACGTACCTGGGCAAACACCCGATCTCCCAGGAGGGAGAGACATTTACAGGCGAGCCGACGGAGCACCGTCGTCCCAAAACTTACTAACCAGAGACTACGCAAACTAGCTCAAACACGCGCTCTAGCTTCTTAATAAGGAGAAGGATAACGAGGCAAACAGGAACATAGACTTAACGTTCCATGGCTACTTAAATAAGTACGCAGTCTAATCCAAAAGACTGACGCAAACTTAATCAAACAAGCGCCCTAGCCTCTTAATAAGGAGAAAGGTAACGAGGCAAACAGGAACAGAGACTTAACGTTCCATGGCTACTTAAATAAGTTTGCAGTCTAATGCAGCAAACATACCTGGGTAAACACCCGATCTCACATGAGAAACATTTTACAGGTGAGCCGACGGAACACCGTCGTCCCAAAACTTACTAACCAAAAGACTCCGCGAACTTAAATAAACACACGCCCTAGCCTCACAGTAAAGGAATAAGTAACAAAACCCCGACTCACAACAAAGGAGAACGCAGTCTATGAGGAGGAGACAAAACAGGAATAAACGTACCAAGCTACTAACTGGCTTACCATAACCCGGAAATCAGTAGAAGCTAACACGCCAGGTCTCTCTATAAGAAAACCATTAACCGGCGAAAAGGGACAAGGAACAGCTACTCTACACTTCTAAAAGCTAAGCAACCCAGCCGAAGCGAAACGCCAGATCTCACATGAGACGACATGCACCGAGAGGCGACAGAACCACAGTTCCGACCATCGCCCAAATCTCCATACACGGAGGAAAACGCACACAGGCGAACTAGAGCAGATTTTACAGTCCCAAACTTCTACGAGATAATCCACTGGTAAGCCAGCAAGAAATAAGCCCTGCCTCACCAAGAGATGTTAAAAATAGGCGAGTAGCCACAAATGGTACGAGAACTCACAGCCAATAATACACCACAGTACATAACAATGAACAAACAATTAACAATTAATGTCGAAGCCCCGAACGAAGGGAACGGTAGGCTTATATAACTCTCAGGTGACCACGCAACAGGTGTAAAAGCTAAACCAGAAACTCCCCCAACTCAGCAGGGCGGAGCAAGCATCTACCAACAGGGCAGCGCCCTCGCGTGGCCACCAAGGAAAACGACCGCATGGGACAACAGGGTCCAAAACCATGACAACTTTAATGTGAGTCCTGCCTGAAGATAATTGCACTCTTTAGAGATCTATTTTTTTCCTCTGCCAGATGCCAAAATGCAAAAAAATGCACTGATATCTTTTCAGGGAAGTCAACAAAAAACTTCTGTTCTCAAATATTTCTGTCTGCTCTCAGAAATGTATGTATGCTTGTATGACATTCTGCATGTGTAGGTTAAATAAATTCCAAACTGCTAACCTCCAACTAACATCAAGAATGATTTTGGTAGCAATGTGTGTGGCGCAGTCCATAGAATAGCCATCCCTAAAACCATATGAGTGGTTGGGGGTTCAGACCCCCCATGGCACTTTCTATGCTGTGATTCTATCAGTATCTACAGTCAAGCCGGAAAGTCTGCACACCCCTTTCACCTTCTCCACGTTTTATTACGTTACAGACATATTCTACAATAGATTGAGTTAATTTTTTGTCTCAAAATTCTACACAAAATAGCCATAATGACAAAGTGAAAACAGGTTTTTAGACATTTGTGCTCATTTATTAAAAATCTAAATGTAAAATATCATATGTACACAAGTGTGTACTTGATATGATACCCAAAAGTGAGCTGAGGTGCATTTTGTTTCCACTGATACTGCTTGAGATGTTTCTACAACTTAATTGGAGTCCACCTGTGATAAATTCAATTGATTGGACATGATTGGGGATTGCCAACACCTGCCTATATAAGGTCCCACAGTTGACAGTGCATGTCAGAGCAAACTCCAAGCCATGGGGTCAAAGGAATTATCTGCAGACCTCAGAAACAGGATTGTGTCAAGGCATAGATCTGGAGAAGGGTACAGAAAAATATCTGCAGCTTTACAGGTCCCAAAGAGCACAGTGGCCACCATCATTCGGAATGGAAGAAGTTTGGAACCACCAAGAATCTTCCTAGACCTGGCCGCCCGGCCAAACTGAGCAATCGGGGAAGACGGGCCTTGGCCAGGGAGGTGAGCAGGAACCCGAGGGTCAATCTGACAGAGCTCCAGCGTATCCTTGTGGAGATGGGAGAACCTTTCAGAAGATCAACCATCCAGGCAGCACTCCACCAATCAGGCCTTTATGGTAGAGTGGCCAGACGGAAGCCCCTCCTTAGTAAAAGGCACATCACAGCCCGCTTGGAGTTAGCCAAAAGGCACCTAGAGGACTCTCAAACCATGAGAATCAAGATTCTCTGGTCTGATGAAACCAAAATGGTACTTTTTGGCCTGAATACCAAGCGCCACGTCTGGAGGAAACCAGGCACCGCTCATCACCTGGCTAATACCATCCCTACAGTGAAGCATGGCGGTGGCAGCATCATGATGTGGGGGAACGGGGCGACTAGTCCTGATAGAGGGAAAGATGAATGCAGCTAAGTACACTGAGATCCTTGAAGAAAACCTGCTCCAGAGCGCTCTGGACCTCAGACTGGGGCGAAGGTTTACCTTTCAACATGACAACGACCCGAAGCACACAGCCAAGTGTGAAGGAATTTTCTGTTTTACAATGTGTGTGTATTAACATAGAGACAATCACATGATTATCATTAAGCATTTAATATAATAGATCAATTATATTGAGTTAAGTAATTAAACAATGTATTCTCTGTGAACACTGAGTAGGCTGTGGTTCACTCCCTCTGTGTCTCCTTCACAATCTGCAGAGACAGGCAGTCTGTGAGATGGATGTTTTCGTTACTTGGTTTGAAGGTTATTGAAAGACTAAACACCAAGAAATGGATACCCTTGTCTCTGTATGTTTAGAAACCGCCCCTTGTGGCAAATCAGTAAAGCAATGATAGATTGTGTATAAATCTCCTCTGTATTCTGTTTTCAAGTTAGAGAGATTCTGGTGAGACTCTCTTTCATTCTGAGTTTATCTCCAAATAAACTGAAATTCTTTTTCTTATTCTATTACATGGTTTTGTTGTGGTCCTGTTTGGACAGACTTGCTCACTGTGGGTTGAAAGGGAAAAATCCACGACATGAGAACAAAGGAGTGACTTCGGAGAAAGTCTGTGCATGTCCTTGAGTGGCCCAGCCAGAGCCCAGACCTGAATCCAATTGAACATCTGTGGAAAGAGCTGAAAATGGCTGTGTACCGACGCTCCCCATCCAACCTGACGGAGCTTGCAAGGATATGCCAAGAGGAATGGGCAAAAATGTCCAGAAACAAGTGTGCCAAGCTCGTAGCTTCTTTCCCAAGATGCCTTGAAGCTGTAATCGCTGCCAAAGGTGCAGCAACCAAGTATTAGGCTAAGGGTGTGTACAGATATGTAACCCCTAAATAACCTATTTTTGTCAGTAAAATAAAATTGCATATTTTCTAAAAACCTGTTTTCACTTCGTCATTATTGGCTATTGTGTGTAGATGTTTGAGGCAAAAAATGAACTCAATCTATTGTAGTATATGTCTGTAATGTAATAAAACGTGGAGAAGGTGAAAGGGGTGTGCAGACTTTCCGGCTTGACTGTATAACCCTCTCTGCTCTCCCCCTGTAAAAAAAGTGGGGGAGTGGATAGTGAAAAATGTAATAATTCTTTCCACTTGCAGAGACTGGGAGTGGACTATGATGGCATGCCTTGAGGGTGGGTGTTTTGCTCAACTTTTCCAGAGAAGAAACTGAAGGTCATTTCACACAACACATCCGAAGAGAAAGAGAGAACAGAAACGGTATGTCTGCTGTGCAAAATTACCTTTTACTTAATTTTAATTCAATTAAACTGTTTTACTGACAAAATAGCTGACATTTCTTTAGTCACATTTCCAGGTTTTGGTCTGATGGCACCATGAAGGAATACTCATAGCAGTGTTTTATTTGTTTGCTAAACATGATGGTTTTCACACATGACTTAAGTCTGATTGGGTGGTTTTGGTCATGAAATGAGACTTGTATTATGAAACTACATGAACGCACTAAAAGAGCGCGTTCATTGAACGTGCTCATGTTTTTGGTGAATGGTGAACTGAACGTATCAGTTTGAAACTAATGAACGTGAACGTGAGTGTCGGTAACTCCCGCGAGATGTTTTACGGCACCCGAGTCATATCTAAAATCTTTGGTGATGGGCAGTTCGGCTCTTTTTTCTGAGTCGGCTCTTTCCGTACCGTTCGGTTTGAAGAGTCGGAGTCGCGAGTTTTTGGTTCTTCCTGTTAATACAGTCCCGTTTGTTTGTTTGTTTCGAATTACCCGAGCCGCATCTCTTTCTCCCAGTGGTGCGAGCTGGAATTTGAAGCCGTTTCAGACAGCAGAGTCTAGCTGGTAGCAAATCAAGTTAGTAAACTAGCTTTGTTATTTTATTCAGACCCAAATCACCTGATTGATGCTCATTTTTAATAGCCTATGCTCAATGTTTTCTGTTCACTCTCCCTTACTTTTCAAGCTAGTTTGCAATCGCATCCAGTTTACATTTATTTACGACTTTCCCATCTCCAATATTCTAGCAGAAGTTTAACGTTAGGCCAATAGCCTAAAATAACACTGTCGGTCATTGATTGTAACGTTAGATATTACGTGGCCTAAGAATATATTTGCATATAGCTATTTTATTAGTCTATGCAAATATAAATCTTATTTTTTCTCTGATCCTAGAATCCAGTAGCCTACTGAACATGTGGTGGATGGATGGCTGTATAGGAGAAATAGCCAGCCAAATCTGACAAACAAGCCAGATCTTGATGTGTGTGTCTGTGTACAGGAGCCTGTTTCATTTATTAGTTTTACATAGTATTTGGTAAAGATTTATATGGAGACCATAACATATCTGGCAGCAGAGTCATGGTTTAAGGCTTGTTTGATACATCAGATCCTTGATGACTTAGAGCCATTTAGCCAACCATGTATTCCATACTTTTCCAGTCATTTACAGCTAAATCTTGTCCCACCCCCCAATTCCCATAGAGATCCATTCAAATGCAGAGAGGTTATAGTATCGCTTGTAGGAGTATCAGAAAATAAGATATCAAGAGCCTTTTGATATTGTTGGGTTACAGAAATCAGGAAGTCATGGCATGCAAAGGATATGCGACCAAATATTAAAAATAATTACTTTATTCTACATTATGTTAAACTGTCCAATATTTTTTGATGCCCGAATATGGCGGGGACTATGTACAAAAGGTTCTAAACGGCTATAAATTCTAAACGGATATGGATGAAAATATTAAAGCTCAAATTAAATCTGACAGTTTGCACTTGAATCTCATTGTCATTGTATCCTTTCAAACTCAAAGTGCTAGAGTCCAGAACCAAACTAACAAAAAATGTGTCACTGTCCAATGAATTATGGTGCTCACTGTATACCATAATTACCAATATTTGAAAGTGCATGCCACAACTAGCAAGCCTTTTTCTTTTTTTGTCGGCCATGGTGTTAAGTTATAAATGTTAGGTTTAATTGTACATGTGGCTATGCTTAAATATATATTTTAAACAAGTAAAAACCAAATTCTTTTGTTGTTGGCCACAGTTGTAAGCTATAGCATACATGCTA
The DNA here is from genome assembly GCA_029718625.1 of Synaphobranchus kaupii. NCBI lineage: Eukaryota > Metazoa > Chordata > Actinopteri > Anguilliformes > Synaphobranchidae > Synaphobranchus > Synaphobranchus kaupii. The sequence goes on from CM056385.1 coordinate 55,719,487, forward strand.
GGTTCAGTGGAACATGTAGCCATACCCACATTTGAAAAGAAAATGTCACAACTAGCATAGCTTTTATATTGTTAATTGCCATACTTGTAAGAAAATAAATGCTGTATCAGACTGTCTTTGTTTGTAATTGTATGTAATGCCGTGTTAATTCAGTAAAGAAACTGCATTTTGATTTGGAGAAATGGAAAAGATTTACCTTAAAACATGCAAGAACAGCATAGCAAACATTCAACTTTCATATATGAAACGCACTCGTACAGTATAAAAAATTCCTTCAGAAAATATAAGGATAACATACAGACCTTGCAAGAATTGCATACACACATTCAAGTTTCATATTTAAAACAGACAAAAACAATATAAAATTTACCTGAAGAAAATATAAGAATAGTGTAGACGGAGTAGAAAAATCATATATGGCCCTCTTCAGAATAATATATTAATTTACCTTAAAACACATAATTACTGTATATGAACCAGGCAAGATTCATACTAAAAACAAACAAAATCCATATGCTGTAACATAGTTTCAATATAATGCTTATATAAGACTAAATACAATGTTCATACAGTTGAGGACAAAATTATTGGCCCCCCCTGTAAAGATGAGCAAAAAGGGTTATAAAAAATTCACCGTTTGGTGAATTAGCTTAATCTCACACTGAAAAAACAAGAAGAATCCAACCTTTAATTGACGTTAATTTATTATGAGAAAAAAAAATCCCTCATCAAGAAATAATTATTTTTAACAAAACCACATTGGCCACAATTATTGGCCCCCCTGCATTTATATATAGAATAAAGTAATAATTTTTAATATTTGGTCACATATCCTTTGCATGCCATGACTTCCTGATGTCTGTGACCCAACAACATCAAAAGACTCTTGATATCTTATTTTCTGGTACTCTTACAAGCAATACTATAACATCTCTGCATTTGAATGGATCTCTATGGGAATTGGGGGGTGGGACTAGATTTAGCTGTAAATTATGCTGGAACAGTATGGAACACATGGTTGGCCAAATGGCTGTAAGTCATCAAGGGTCTGACGTATCAAACAAGCTTTAAACCATCACTCTGTTGCCAGATATGCAGTAGATATGGATGAATAACTTGAAGGGTTTCTTCTCCTGACTTATTTTTCCATAGAGTTCAATAGGAAAATTTGTCAGGAGAAACAACCCTTAAAGTGATCCATCCATATCTACTGCATATCTGGCAGCAGAGTGATTGTTTAAGGCTTGTTTGATACCTCAGACCCTTGTTGACTTACAGCCATTTTACCAACCATGTATTCCATACTGTTCCAGCATAATTTACAGCTAAATCTAGTCCCACCCCCCAATTCCCATAGAGATCCATTCAAATGCAGAGATGTTATAGTATCGCTTGTAAGAGCACCAGAAAATAAGATATCAAGAGTCTTTTGATGTTGTTGGGTCACAGACATCAGGAAGTCATGGCATGCAAAGGATATGTGACCAAATATTAAAAATTATTACTTTATTCTATATATAAATGCAGGGGGGCCAATAATTGTGGCCAATGTGGTTTTGTTAAAAATAATTATTTCTTGATGAGGGATTTTTTTTTCTCATAATAAATTAACGTCAATTAAAGGTTGGATTCTTCTTGTTTTTTCAGTGTGAGATTAAGCTAATTCACCAAACGGTGAATTTTTTATAACCCTTTTTGCTCATCTTTACAGGGGGGTCCAATAATTTTATCCTCAACTACTGTATATGTGCTCATGAAAATCCCTTAGAAAATGAATGTCTGATTTTAGTATTAAAGTGGCCATAATCATACAAGAAAACACACTGGCCATGTTAAATACAATATAGAAAAACATAGGAAACACTAATGCTGTTATGCCAGAATTATATAAGGAAGGCATGACAATTTAACATGTTGCCCATATAAGAATCGTACTGAATTTTTTCATATGGGAAAAAGTAGGCTATTAAAGTGTTGGCGTCTCGGAATATCATTTGATATAACAGAATTGTCAAGGTTTCTGGTTGATCCACGCTGAGTAGCTAGGATAAACCCGATAATTAATGGTGTAGGCTACAGCATTTTTTCTCTGTTAAAACTCTAAAGAACTTTGGTTTGTGTCACGGCTCTGGAGCCGTGGAATATTGCCGCAGTCTAGGGCTCTGAGTCAAGTTGATTTTGTGCTATCTAATTCAAAAAATGTGTGCAATATTGTTAGATTGGAGAAAAAAACGGAAGAAATGAACGTGAACTAGTTAATTTTTTGGGACTGTGAACTTACATTACATTACAGGCATTTAGCAGATGCTCTTATCCAGAGCGACGTACACAACTTTTTTTTACATATTATCCATTTATACAGCTGGATATATACTGAAGCGATTCAGGTTAAGTACCTTGCTCAAGGGTACAACGGCAGTATCCTACCTGGGAATCGAACCAGCTACCTTTCGGTTACAAGGCCAGTTCCTTAACCATTATACTACACTGCCGCCCAATTTTGAACTTAGTCAAAATTCCAAATTGTGAACGATGAACGTGAACTAGTTCATTTGAATCTGTGTGAACTGAACTTTGAGCTAGCTCTTGTGAAGTGTGAACTTGCACGACACTGTGAAACTTGTACCTAGAAGATGTTCCTCTGACATTTGTATCCTTTCAATAATAACCTCATATTCTTTACTCCTTTAATTTCAGCTGCGTTTACTTGAAGCAACATGCCAGAGCCTGACATCTCAGTGACCTCCCCTCAAGAATTTGGTCCCGATTATGATTACAGTCACTACTACGCTTATGACTCTCACCAAGGCTATGGACTGTGTGAAAAGACCCACGTGAAGGCGTTCAGCAGGATCTTCCTGCCTGTTTTTTACACCTTTGTGTGCATTTTTGACATTGTGGGAAACACACTTCTGGCCTTTATCTTGATCAAGTACATAAAACTTTCTAGCGTAACATCTATATATCTTCTAAATATGGCCGTCTCTGACATTTTGTTTGCGGTGACGCTCCCGTTTTGGGCAGTGTACGCCCACTCCGAGTGGATCTTCGGTGACGTTGGGTGCAAGGTGATCACGTTGATTTACACAGTCAACTTGTACAGTAGCATCTATTTCATTACATGTATCAGCCTGGATAGATATCTGAACATAGTCTGGGCCTCTCCTAACAACAGCTTTGGAAAGAGCTATGTGATGTGTGTTGTGGTGTGGGCTGTTTCTTTTTTGGCCGCGGCTCCAGATCTGAACTTTGTGAAGCTGCAGGAGTTTGACGGGACGAAGACCTGCACTCACGATTTCGGAGGTGAGCACATGTCACCGTGGAAAAGTTTCATGAAGTTCCAACTGAACATTATAGGATTTCTCATACCTTTCCTGGCAATGCTTCTGTTCTATCTGAGTATCTACTGGGTTGTAGTTAAAATGAAGCTCAGGAAAAAATCCAGGACGCTGAAGCTGGCGGTCGCCTTGGTCACGGTCTTCTTTGTGCTCTGGTTCCCGTACAATCTGGTCTTGTTCTTGCACGCCCTTCAAGACCTCCACGTGATTTCCGACTGCGCCACCAGCCAACGGCTAGACTTTGCAATCCAAGTCACAGAAACCCTGGCCTTCACGCACACCTGTCTGAATCCCATTCTATATGCCTTTGTGAACAAAAGATTCCGTAGCTGCCTCTTTAAAATCCTGGAAAAAGCCTGCGAGAGGAGGAGGGCGTACTCACTGGAGTGTACGGGCAGCACAAGTACATCTTCCAATCAGAATACCGGGATTGAACTGACGACGGTGGAAAACGTTCAGTGAATTTTTGTGAATCCGAACAAGGAGGGGCCTTTGAGCTTTGAAATGCTTGGAATCAAAAAACAACCGCCCACGCCCGGCAGAACTGAAAGAGCGACGTGATGCTTTTCCTGCTACTTGTGAGATCCAGGCTCAATTTCCAACAGCCCAACTCCAATGCCATCTAATTGCATTCATTTTTATTTCCTCTGCAGATGTTCTCCCACCTTTATGTTACAAGTAATACATATACTGTATATTCAGTATATTATATATTTTAATCATTGTATTATTACAAAACGTAACGCATCATTTGTGCATAATGTACACTGTAAAATTTATTTATTTATTTTCTACAAAAATGTACTAGTGACCATTGCTTTTTTGTGACACCCATAGCCTGCAGTACACCACTAAAAGCCACCTATAAGAGCCTCTGGATTTACTCAGCAAACTGTTATATAGTCATGTACAAGGTTTCATTTGTTTCTGTTCCAGTTTGCATTGTAGTTCATGGTTTTAAATGAGTTTGTCCTATATGCATCGCCTAGGGATCAGGAAATTATTTTCAGATTTCAGATTTTCAGACTTTGTGTATGTTTCCTTTGGACCATACCCAGAACACTACTCAGATCATTTAAATGGTTCACAAATGTAAAAAAATTAAAATTTTATCCGGTCAGTGACAAGTATATGTTCAAAATACAGTAGACCAACATAGCTACAGAACTGTATAGCAGTCAGATATATAAAATGGAGAACTGGAAATCCCAGATAGTGTAGAGCTGAAGTTTGGCTTGGTGGTGCTCATTTGAATTTCCTGTCTTTTGCAGATTTTGACCAAGCAAAACTTCTCATTAAAACATAGTTTTTTGGTTTTAATTTTACTTCACAGCTCTGACCAGTCCTGTTGGCTGGCGAAATGTGTTTCTGAGGAGTGAAAAATGATTGAAAATGATTAAGTTGCATTACTTGAGGTTAACCAGCAGATGTCAGTCTTGGTTCAGCTAAAGGGATACTGGACTTCAGCTAAAACAGTTAATGTTTATAAATATGAGCACAATTACATATAATGAATTTAAATTTTAATGTGATTTTTTTTCCCCAAATATGGGAACACCAACTATTCTGAATCAGGGATAATAGATTTCTGTGACATTATAAATGTGGCGTATGTTTTCACTGCAGTATTTTTATACATGTTTGTGTATGGACATTGTATGTGAAATTACAACTGATAAAATCATTTTGAGCTAGTGTCATACGGACACAAATAGGACTAAAGATGGCACTGTTTTCCAGGAACTTAACTTCAGGGGGCAATGAACTGGGGTAAACAACAATGTGTTGTTGTGACACGGTTTCTGTAAAGAGTTTGAACAAGTCTTATCTGTGTCCCATGAGACTTAAATTGAGCAATTTTGTCATGGTAACTGCCATACTGAGCAAATCCTATTGGAAGCAGGCTGTTAACATGTTTTGCACCTACAAGCTTTCCAAATGATATCCTGTTAAAAGGGTAAACAAGGAGAAAACATACAGTGTATTTGACACGGTACAACAATGGCATTGTAGTGGCATTACGGATTTTCAAAACAACATCGTCATTTGAAATGTCTTGCTTCATGCTGGCAATATATTGTGCAATTACTTGGAATGTATTTAGCATAATACTTTATTTTTCTGCTTTAATGTATTAATACATTATGTGGTGTACATGGTCGATCAGGGATAATTGCAACCTTTAATAATATGCTGTAATATCATTTTATTGCAAATAAATGTAACATGTCCTTGGACCCAAGTTACTGCTATCGCAGATGTTCCCAAACATATCATGACTGAGTAAACAGTTTCAATGCAATAATAAACCGATAACATTACTTGCCAAATGTCTTGTGTTTAAATACAGCAATTCATTCATAACTGTAGCAGTGGGTAACATTTGAAAGAATAGTAGACAAGTCTTAAAGGCAATTTATGCCACCTCTTCTTTATGTTGCAATACTTTAATATAATAAATTTATATAAAAATATAAAAAATATATATTAATATAATATAAAATATTTAATATAAAAAGTTTTAACGGTGTTCTTGTCCTTTATGTCAGTTCTTCTGTATCTGATAACTTCCAAGCCAACACAGTGATGTCAGGTTCTCATTGTGTTATCTGTCTCCCTTTGTTGGTGTTATTCATTAACAATTTTATGAGAACCATTTTTAACCATTTCATGCCATCATTCTGTTTCTTTTTTAGTTTGGCAAAAAAGATTTATATTAGGACATTATTGACTTACTGAGTGCTGCACCTATTGTTTCTACATGTTAAAAATAAATACACGTCCAAACATCACCCTCATTGTCTAAGAAGTTCACATGTAGTAAGCAGAAGTCAGTTGGGAAATAGTTAATGTGCCACACGCCATTTGAATACGAAAGTGGTGTTGCAATGGACGGGGGAGGAGTACTTTCATTGCTGTAAATACAGAGGGATTGTGTGGGAGTTCATTTACTCTCAGACTGAAAGAAGATGGGACTTCTGCTGCCTGTTCTGATTGCCCTGGTGGTATCCCTGATCGGGGGACTCTATCTCCTCGGGGCCTTCCGCAAACGGCGGCCCGGGGAGCCGCCACTGGACAAGGGTTCCATACCATGGCTGGGTCACATCCTGGAGTTTCGGAATGACACCACCCTATTCCTCCAGAGGATGAAAGAGAAGCACGGGGACATTTTCACAGTGCAGCTAGCTGGCTTCTACTTCACCTTCATTGTGGACCCACTGTCCTTTAGCAGCATAGTGAAAGAGGCGCGGACTAAGCTCGATTTCAGCCAGTTTGCCAAGCATCTGGTGAAAAGAGTGTTTGGCTACGAATCCCTTGGAAATGAACACGAGCAACTGCAGGCGACCAGCACCAAGCACCTGATGGGCGATGGCCTGGTGGTCATGACCCAGGCTATGATGTACAACCTACAGAATCTGATGTTGCACACTGTTGGCTCCACTACAGAGCAGGGCATCTGGAAAGAGGATGGGCTGTTTCACTACAGTTACAATATCGTTTTCCGGGCAGGTTACTTGGCCCTGTTCGGTAACGAGACAGCCAAGACCTCTGGCACCCTGGAGAAAGCCCGGGAAGTCGACCGCTTGGAGTCTGATAAGCTCTTTCACGAATTCAGGAAGTATGACAAGCTCTTCCCCAGGCTTGCATATGGGGTCCTGCCCCCCAGAGAGAAGATGGAGGCGGAGAGGCTGAAGAAGCTGTTCTGGAGTATGCTTTCCTCACGCAAAGTGAGCGATAAGGAGAACACCAGTGGCTGGATTCTGGAACAGCAGCAGACCAGGAAAGAGAATGGTATGGATGAGTCAATGCGGGATCGGTACATGTTCCTACTCCTCTGGGCATCCCAGGGGAACACGGGACCCTCCGCTTTTTGGCTGCTCCTCTACCTCATGAAGCACTCTGACGCAATGAAGGCCGTCCAGAAGGAGGTGGAGGGAGTGCTCAGGGAGACGGGGCAGGAGGTGAAGAGAGGAGGGCCGCTCATCGATCTCACTCGCGACATGCTGCTCAGAACGCCTGTCCTGGACAGCGTGGTTGAGGAGACCCTCAGGCTCACGACCGCCCCCGTTCTCACCCGGGCCGTGCTGCAAGACATGTCCCTGAAGATGGCCGACGGGAAAGAGTACAGAATTCGCCAGGGCGACCGGGTAGCCCTCTTCCCCTACACATCCGTCCAGACGGACCCTGAGGTCCATCCCGATCCGCTCAGCTTCAAGTACGATCGCTTTCTCACGCCAGTGGGCACCAAAAAGACAGATTTTTACAAGAACGGGAAGAAGCTGAGGTACTACAACATGCCCTGGGGTGCCGGGGTCACCATGTGCCCTGGCCGCTACTTCGCCACCAATGAGCTGAAGCAGTTTATCTTCCTCATGCTCACGTATTTTGACTTTGAGCTGAAGAACACTGATGAAGAGATCCCCGCCATTGACATCAAGCGATGGGGTTTTGGCTCCATGCAGCCAGCCAGAGAAATTCAGTTCAGATACAGATTGCGTTTATAGATTGCCCTCAAGATGATGCAGCAGATGCTGTCAAGCTTGGTATGATTCTAATTACTGGTCACTATTTTTTATTAATTCTTTTTTGCTTCTAAACACATTTCTATTGTACGTTTTACTAGCAACTGATCTCTGTGATTGTCAATGTGGAGTAACACAAAAAATGTCAATTAATGTTTTTAAAAAAAGCTAAAACTATGACAAATTGCTTTTAGGATGGAACATTTATTACTGAGTCTGTTGTGCATAGTTTTAGCTTTATATGTTTTAACTTTAAGTTTGGTAAAAACTCATGTTTTTGAGGAAAGCCAAGCTTTGTCTGGCAGATGTTGAAATTGTTTGACAATATTTAACACAACAAACTGTAACTGTAAATATTTAACAAACTGTTAATTCCTCTACACTCTCAAGAGTTAACATGAATCTGAGATATCATAATTTTCTGTTTTATATTATGGACACATTGGTGCAAGGCATCCTATCCATGTTTGTGAAAATAAAGATGCAATAGGTTAAAGAGCAAGTGTGTTTTTAAAGAAATTCTGGCAAACCTTAACCCCTTTGCGCAGATGCCAAATTTGCTCAATTCTCACCTATTGAGGGTGTGTGTGCATCACAGAAACACGATAACTCCAGGTGTGAGCATCACAGAAACATGATAAATGTTTTAAATGAAACAGTTGAAACAATAAGACAGTTGTACCTTTTACAATAGTAACTTAGATTAGTTTATTTTCATAATTTAGGTAAAAATCAAGTGGCACAAATGCAAAGAAACCTTGGAAAAATGCAAAAAAAAACAAAAACAAGTTTTTCTTTAGTTTGCAATGAAAACTAAGATCTACATATGTGAAACAGGTAAAACTATACATTTCCTGGATCAAAAACTCTGTGTCCACAAGTGTGCAAAATCCCAGGGTGATATGCAGAACTCCTAAAGATCTATGATGCAAATATAGGCAGTGTCCCTTAGTGTCTCCAAATGTATCCAAAATGGCCGCTGTGCACTGCTGTAAATAATGACATAATCATATATTTAACTACAAATCAACTGTTTTGACTCCTAAAACTCAATTTTGCATAATTTTCAAGTGGGAATCTTTTCATCAGTATAGGGGGATAGATATCTATGGGTCCAAAAACCTATACAAAGCCTGTCATAAAACAAATAAAATATATTTTTGTCCATTATAAAGCACATACACATTCATACTCATTCCTAGGAAAATTTAGAAAATTTATTCATCTGGCACATATACACAGTAAATTTGAGTGACAAGTATTGCCCAGGGACATACCAATACAATAAAATGAAATTATCAATGAAACCAGAATGAACCGGGAATAAATGAGACAGGTTTGCAGAGCGTGGGGGGTAATACGCGTCAACGTTTTAGATGTAATAGTGTTATAAAGTGTTGTATATTTTATGTATATTGTTGACGCTATTGTCCACTGTGTCAAGCATGGGTAGATATAGTTGCAGGTGAGAATGGGTCGGGGTTGCTTGCTACGGGACAAGTGACACTTAGAAACTCCGTATTTCTCACAAACCATGTACTAATGAAGCTAAAATACAGAGTTGTTTCCACTCATAGTTTGGTTGCTGGAGAAATTTATATCTGAGTTGAGCAAAATCTTGGCACCAGCTCCATGGCCACTAGAGGGTCTGCGCAAAGGGGTTAAAGTTCATCGGCAGAATATACAACAAAGTAATCCTGCCTACAGTTCACCTGTAGCTGTGATCAAGACTGGTCACTGCAGAAAAAATCTTAGTTGCGAAACAAATCAGTGCTGCACTACTGCATACTGTTATTAATTAATTTACTTTTGAAAAAGCATATGAACATTGCTTATGATGGCGAAACAGACATGCTCGTGCGTGTTTAGTGCGGTCAAGGAATAGGCTATATGGATCAATAGTAGCCTATGATCAATATTATTCGGGCTAACAATTATGAGTTCCCGGTAATTCCTGACAGTACTGTTTACAAAATATATACGGTTACATTTTGTTAAAAGCACCTACAACAGCTGAGAATAAGCGACCAATTGCTTCCGTCTCACCTTAGAAAACTCCAAATTAGCCTGCTTGTTTAACGAATTTCGTTTGATTATGCAATGAACTCATGTTCAAGCTTCATCCGAAGTTCATTAGGCTACCTGCATTTTAATTTTGATTAATAACATAAATGACGTTATTTTGCCTTAATGATGACACTAAATACAATAAATCTGTCAGGTTGGCAACCCATAGGTTCAGCATATTTTCCCTTGTTTTATAATGTCCTGCTTATTTAAATAAGTGTGGTGTGGTGTTGCTGATTTGCCCACAGCTTACTGTGAACGACAGTCAACGTTCATTGCTAGGGATAGCTGCTACATTATGCAAAGGATGTGCTTTGCCTTGTCTGTTCTGTAATGATGATGATGTCTCTGTACGCACTTACTGTACGTCGCTTTGGATAAAAGCGTCTGCTAAATAAATGAAATGAAATGAAATGAAATGAAATGTGACCAACCTGTTTTACTGGTAGTGTAATGCTTTAAAACGATCCACTTTCCCAGGAAGACCGTGAAAAGTGTGATTTACAGCAGGGGAAACAGAACTGCTCCTGTAAAGCGCACATGCAGATAATGGCATTAAAATTAATTGTAAATTAATTGTGTAACGTGCTGCAAATTTAGTTTCTAATTAGACGCTTAGTTCTCTTTAATATCTTTTGTTCAGTTATGGAATAACAGGCGAAATCAGCGGGGTTTTAATAAGCTGAGGGTATGGAAAATTTGTCACTGTAATTTAAAAAATATGAAGGACGAAGAATAGCTAAGGTTACAATTCAGTTAACATGATGACATTTATCTCCGTTTTTTGACCATAGGCTATCGAAAAAACCTTATACACAGCGAGTCCGCTGTAGCCTAGGTTATTTGAAAAACAATAAAAGCAATATTCACTGGACAAGGTTTTGAACTTTTTTCAGTCACAAACCATTCTATTTACTTACAGGCTGTAGGCTATTCCTAGGTAAACAGAGCTGTATTGTAATGACATCTGAAGCGCATTTTCAGAACTCAAATGTCCGTCTATTGCACTGCGCGAGTTTTCCATTGAATGACAATTCACGCATTAGGTGCAAATGACAATTCGCGCATTAGGCTTGATATAGGTGTTATCAGCTCCTTTTTAATGGATAGCCATTGTCCCGTACCATCGCACATCGCCTGGATGTTGATGGAGTGGGCTGAGAGCAATGTAATTGTCGCTGAGGGAAAGGTATGTGGACCTATGGAACCTTTTATTATTATGCATTTTTGATATAGCCTACACAATAATAATATTTCACATTGTGATCTAGATATTTTAGTCATGCTTGTGCGCGCCCCTGTGTGTAACAGACAGGAGGGTACGCGCATTGTGCCTATGTAGACGCACTTATATGCGCCGTTAAAATAACATGTAAACAACTGCGACATGACTTTAGACCAGGTTTGTGGTGGTTCTAGCAAGCGCTTTCTGCTGGCTGAAGATAGCAATACGCCATAAATAATCTTGGCCACTCCTGATCTTAAGACCAACATGCCCAGTTCACTTGCAACGGGCGCAAGAATACATGGTAGTTAAAGGACGTAAGCATTAGGCGTTATAATGAACCTAGCGCCGGGTGTAAGATAGCAAAGACACTTGCATTTGGGTTAGCGCCGCTTTGCGCCGGGTGTAAAATAGGGCCCTAAATGTACATTTTCCAGTATAGCTAACGTATACATCATTGGAACACATTCCCTGCATTCATATTTAATGTTTGTGATATTTTGTGGAGAATTTTGTTGTATTTGCATACATTTCAATTATATTTTAATGTTTGTGATGATCAGAAAAGGTTATCCGGCTTGTAGTTTTTCCTTCTGTTAAACGTGATGTTAAGACATTTGTCTTATTGATCAGAACAGGCTAGCTAGCTAGCTTTAGTGCCATTTTTCCTTCTGTTAAATGGTACGTTAATAAGTTTATTGCTCCTGTGCAACCAAATATGGCTGTTTTCATTTGCGAGTTGAACATAACTAAAGAAACTGGAAGCTTTTGGCAGAAATGTTGCTACGCCACTGTTTGTAAACTTCCAGGATGGCAGTGGGCCCATGCCTGATCTGACCTGATGTCACAGAGCTACAAAATAAGCCCCATACCCGGCCCTATGAAAAGCTTGATTCAAAAATTCAACTGCTACCAGGGATGTTTTCTTACCAAAACAAATAAAACAAACATCCTGGCCTCACAAAAAAAAAAAAAAAACGCCCCTATCACAGCATACCTTTGGGCCCTGTCAGATTTGGGTCAGGATGCAAACCTCTAGCTCATAGTATCAAAAGGCTGTAGTGGAGGTGGAGTCCAGAGTTTTACAGTGGAGAGAAATTAAATGAAAAACAACCCTTGTGGATGTATAGACACTCTTCTGTCTATAAATCTATGCTTGGTGCTATTCATCAGATTTCCAACGTGGTTACGGCACATGTGATCCAATATTACCGCATGTGAAAAAGTTCTACTACCCATCCAGGCATCCACTACAGGACCTAGTAGATGACACAAAACAAATCAAAATTCTCTTTGGGTCAGTACCATTACTGGTCAATCCATAATACATGAGCAACAGTAGTTGGAGGAAAGGCCAGGCTGGTTCTTGAGGATTGGGCCTTTATTTGTACTTTGACAGGCCACAATACACAAGGTTTAAAGTTAAAGTTTACTTTATGCTTTTTCAGACTAGATTTATATTAACCTCACTGTTGGACTTTCATTTTTTTTTTTTTTTTTGCTGGAGGAGTGCCCTGATGAATATAAGGCGAAAGAACTGGACCTCCTGTAATACTGTGCATCCCATAAATAACTTGCGGGCCTTCTATGCCCTGAAGTAAAATCACATAAGCAGTTAGGATTATTTAATCATATTTTTTGCAAGGCTGGACATCAATGGCTTATGGTTTGCCTACATGTAATAAGCAATTAATTTAGCAATGTGCAGACTTTAAGCGTATCTCTGAACTTTTGTGAGTATCCTTTCACAAAGGTTCAGAGATGCAATTTCTTTTTTCTATGCAATTTCTGCAAGGAAATGTTTAACAGAACATTTTTATAGGCTTGTAATTAATGGGATTCCTAGGGTAACCCTACCGTTATGTTTGGGTCAAAATACCTATTTCAGATTTTAACGTCATTGAAACACCCATAAACTTTAATTTTTCAGTATAAAACTTGATGACATCCTCAACAGTGAGGATATGAACGTGTGGAACTTCTGATGACCAATAGGATGTTTTCATAAAGTAGGTACACCATATTGGGTACAAAGATACTGTTCTGTGTGAAATTTTACCTGGTGGTACAGAAAGGTAATTTATAATGCAGCTGAATGCAAGAACAGTGTACACATCAAGTTTATGACGATCTGTAAGGTTTTGCATGTATATATACACTTGCACACAAACACATACACATGCATGCAAGCACACACACACAGTCCATGGGAGAAGTACAACTCGATTTGAGAAAGGCAAACTGACTGCTATAAGGGATGTGTGGGGTAAGTGGGCTGAGCCGTTCCTGTAAAATCAAGTCGCAATGGATGAACATCTGGTTCTTTTCATTGGCCTCCACTGCTTCATTTTCCTTACATTTACATTACATTTCATTTACAGTTACATTTCGACAGCCTCATAACAAAAGTGCCTAAGTCATTTTTTGGACATTTTGAGATTTTCTGCCTAAATCACTTGATTTATCATTCTTCAACAGTGTAAAAATGCTCAAGTCACTGCAGGTCGCTGTGCACTTCCTGAACCACTCTAAGAAAGAGTTAATAAATACTCATTGACGTAGAATTGCAGCAGTTTTTTGCCTTTTTCTCAAAACTACAAAAAATGACTTAGGCACTTTTGTTATGAGGCTGTCGATTTGCTGGTAGGAGGGGGGGAAATGCATTGTTGGAGATGGTAGTTTTGGTAAGCCAAACTAGTTTTGTTTGAAGAATTCTTATCAGCAAAATATTTACAAATACCATTGCATTTGTACAACACTATGACAACATTCTGCAAAACTTAAATGCAGTATTACCTTGTGTCATTCTGACATTACAAATCATTTATATTTACCTTGATATTGAACCACTATTATTATTTATTCAATTTTCTGGAATAAATTGCTCAGAATAAGTTTAATTGGTATGTTATGACACCATAAGTGAAGATAAATCATTGAAGATTGTATTTATTGTTACTGTATTTATTATTATTATTAGATTACTTAGATTAGTTTTAGATTACTTCTATTAATCATTGTTTAAAACATGTCTCTTGTGGTGTCTTTGCTGCACTCATGAGTGACCATGTTTCCGGCCTTTCCAGCATTATTCCCGCTACATATTACAGATCGCTGAAATGTCAGACATCCAGACTGTCCAATCATGTGCAAATGGACAAAAAAAGCATTTGCATACAAATTAACAAGATCACTTGGGAAAAAATGTCTCCTGGTGTTTGCTCAGTTAATGGCTATGGCCAACATGGAGACACCATGTCTTCCCCTCAAGAGACTCTGTTAGGCATAACAGACCACAAGGTCCTTGTGCAGACCCGTGCTGACCTTATTTGTCAGGATGATGCAATCATTCCTCAGCCTCGTGTAATGGGGGTATATTTCTTCTCTCTTATAGATGTCAGGCTAACTAGAAAATGGCAGCAGCCTATTCTGTGTTGTGTTGAGTTGAAGTTAAGAGATGACTCCAACAACAAAAAGATGACAGCAGATGATTTTCACCATTCAAGGGTGGTGTCTTTATTACACATCGGGTCCCTGGGGGAATACAAGCCTAGTCTCACTATTTGTTCGCCTTGGTGCCCTGCATCCATCATGAATATCCTTAAGGACATCTGATCTCAGTTCTGCTGGAGCTGGAGCTGGTGGACTTTATAGCCTGAGGACCAATACGTGGATTTGAATATCATGTTTTTTTAATTAAACATGGCACAAACCAAACAATCATGAGCATTTATTTCTGAATATTGTTTAAATTAGATGCTTCTTTTGAACTAATTATTAAACAAATCACATTTTTACAGTATTGACAATAGGTCTGATAGATCATGTGGAAATAAGCTGTTTTGTGAAGCTGTGTAGGCCCAAAGAAAACCAAAAATGCAGAAGCCTCATATAAATAATAAAATAAATACAGTCTAAGGTTTAGTGAAATGTCGGGGGGGGGGGGGGGGGGGGGGGGCGAGAGGCCTTGGAGGAGTCCTCCATGCTATCAACTAGAGAGACATCTAGAATCCCCCATCAAAACAGGAATGTCTCCCTCTATTGTTTACAAGAGTTGTACCTATAACAATAGATAAGATAGATCATGCTGACCGAACAAGTGGGAAAATAAGAAAAAAATAAGAGAAATTAAATGGTCTGATTAACAGGCACATGAGGATAAGTCACAAACAATTTTATTTGGTAGATCAAGAGTGCCCCCAAGCGCATAGGGTAGAAACTGGTTATATGACATGTTTATTTTTCACCTAATTTGTTATTGGATAAAATAATATATGACAAAAGGGTGTCACCGCACATTATTGGTGTATTAGTTAGGTAGAGGAGGAGTTATGATATTATACAAACTAATGTTTGTTTTTGTTCGGGGAACTCCTAATCCTCTGCGTAGGGTGAAGGACCTCCCGTTGGCATCAGCGCTTAATAAAAGGTTAAACTGAATAGAAGACTCTGCTATTTCCTTCATCTTCATCTTGAGAATTCTCCAGCTCAAAAACCCATCTCAAATTGAACCTAATGAGGAGAGAGTAAAGGACTTCCCTCCGCAATCACCAGCATTATTCACCAACAACAATCAAAGTTGTTCCAATTTCACTCACGCAAACAGTTTAATTTCAGCTAATTTTCTGTCAGGCCCTGTTTACATCTTCAAACAATATTTGCAGTTGAAGCTCGCTTTAAATCTCCTTTGCCTTTAATTATTAAGTGATGCACCTCAATGTTTGCTCTCTTATTCCACTTTAGAGAAACACCAATGAATATAGGTTCCTCCCTTTGGCTCTAAGCAAATCAAATGCTTTTAGGAAATGGTGAAGTTACAAATATATAAACAATTGGGGATTCACAGGTTTGTTTGAATAGCATATTATTTTCAAAAAGATTTATAATTTATCATTATTAAATGTATAAATACTATATATAATTATATATAAAGTATGTAATATTAATTATATATAAACTATTTGAATTACAAATAATAAATATTATTATCAATCATAATTATTAAATATAATTTAATACAATCATCATTCCCGCATCTGGTGCGAACCAAGGAAGCGGACTAGAAGTGGACTATCAGGTGTGAAACTGCCCTTAGTCGGCAAACGTGAATCAATTTTCACCATAGAAAAATATTTGGTAAAAAGCGGATCAATAGACATGTGATTACTTGAGTCGTCAATAAAATAAAATACTGAAATAGTGAATTCATTAATTCGTAAACATTTGTCGCTAGCTTCACAGAGCTAAATTTGAGCTGCACTGAAAGTTTACCCGAAAGTCGCGTTCGACTTTACAGTCATCGCACTGTAATAACGTCGTGGAAAAAAAACGGAGCCCCGATTGGCCAGATCAGTCAAGGGAAAATAAAGTGCTATTGTGGTAAACGTTTGCGTCGCGAGGAAGTAGGTAACAGTTTTTTTTTATTGTTTTTTTTTACAGTAGCCTACAAGTTGTTTTATATATAGCACTAACTGTTTATTAGTTCATAACACTACTTTAAACCAACCGCTATTGAAATGCGTACATATTGACCATGTAAAGTAGCTAGGCTAGGCTACTGTAAAGATAAATCGACCTCGTCTTCGGGCGCCCCCAAAAGACTTTCAAAAACTGCGTTTTCGATCTTGGTCAGCAAATGCGGTCTCGTTTGGGAGATAGTGCTACAATTTGTGAACCAAAGCTGAATTGAGCAATACAGGAATCGCAGCTTCCGTCTTGCATGTTTACGCGTGATACGCAGCTTTGGCCAGTGTGGGGTGCGGACGCTGTCCCTATTTGAGGGGAGACGGCGCCCAGCCAGCACAAGGTGCTGAATGGACAGCGGTCACTCCTGGGTCCGATTTTCCAATGGCCACGTAGCCTACTGGTGACTTTTGGATCAAATCTGGCTGCAATCAATAATGCATGGTATAGTAACTGTATTATTGAACAGAATAAAAAAATCTATAGGGCCTACAATACAATATGCTTTTGTATAGTGCTCTAAAAAGTATTTAAGATAATAAATCTACTTTATGAGCTCTACAGACATGAAATTGACACCAAGCTGTTCACCAGAGTATAAGCACAAACACAGGTAGGCTACATTCACATTTCTCCAGGGGAAGAAACCAGCCGCATCTCAAACATTTATGCAATCGTGCACATGCACGCAACCGTTATTTTCCTGTCACATACAGGAAGAAACACGCAGAACTCTTATAAAATATATGGGAGGAGTTTACTTATCGGATTATCTCCTGTATAAACAAAAATAGCGGACGCTGTGGTTGTGGCTCATAAGCTTCCATCCATAAGCATGTGATCAAAGCGCAGAAACCACACGAGTGGCTCTTACGTGCATATTTTTACATAGCTCGGGCAGAGGAGAGATAAGGATGGCACTAAACTGCAGAGGAATTAGATGTACACGATAACCAGTGCAGCTTCCTGCAGTTGGGTTCGGGTTTCGGTATTGCGATGGTCGCTCTGCTATTTTGGAGGGGGTGGAACTTCCTCTGAGAGCTCCTCGGTGTCAGTTAAATGTTCAATTTTAAATGTTTCACTTTCCCAGCTGTTCAGGTCAGGTTTGTTCATATGCGCATATTAGAGCATGTAAATTTATTTCATAAATAACAACTCAGGCGACATCCTCAGTATGTAAATAATATTTTAGTAAATAGTATGTAAATACGAGTTTTACTTTGGGGGGTTTCTGAGACCTTAAAAGTTGCAGAAGTGATGTTTCAACTCTTGCTCTAACTTTTGGTGGAGGGATAGTGCTTATTGTTGTTATGGTTACAGTGTGATTTCAGAGGCAGTGGAGCACACTTATTTTATCAAGTATCTGTTTAATGCATTTTTTGTCTAATCTTACCATAGAGCCCACTTACAATCATACAAACCCCAATTCCAAAAAAGTTGGGACAGTATGTAAAATGCACATAAAAGCAGAAAGCAGTGATTTGTAAATTCTCTTTTACATATATTTATTTGAAAACAGTGCAAAGAAAATTTATTTTTTCTTTGCACTCCACCCGGTTCATGTGATCTAAAGGACACAGGTAGATACTGCATCAGTCAGAAGACAGCACGGCCTACGGTGGGATGTCTAACAGAGGTATAGGGACTTAAAACCAGGAAAGTTGAGTTTAAGTTTACTTATCCATGTAGATTATTAATTTAATTAGTGGTCTGCTCTTGCATTCATACCTTCTGTTTCTGTCCAGAATGAGGGTGTAATTACATGGCAAAAGCCATGCATTAACACAGACGGTGGAGGAATGGACATCGGTCACAGGTGTCTGTCTCACCTGCAGGTCCTGGTAGCACAGATATCTGACCACTGACTCATGCCCTGCATATGAGTGAATACACACCACCTTCAATTCCCTGCACACACTGATTCCCCAGCTTCCCACTGCAAAATAATATTGAGTTCTCAGTTCAGTACCTGGTTAACTAAAGGTAAAAAAATTAATAGGGAAAATTTGATATTGGGGCAATAGAGTGTAAGGGTGATTGGGGCAGTTGAGACAACATTAATGTTCCTATGTCTGGCAATGGTAGATGCTGGCAGGATGTGTCTGTGTTGTAAAGGGCTTGCATATTTTCACCACTAGGGGTCAGCAAACTCACACTAAAATCCCCGTTCACTAGACATGAGGAAATGCCAGTCCGTCTCTGGACATTATCAGGCTTCTGTTCACAAGCTCAGCATTTCTGCAGGTCACGAGAAATGCCACAAGTAATGATCAAAATAAACAAGAGCATGTTTGTCTGGAGTAGTGCTGTCCTTCTTACTTTATTAGGCTGGAACTGTTGGAGTAGTGAGGGCATTGGAGGTGAATGTGTGGAGTGTTGATCATTGAATTGAATCATCGTTAGCCTGACCGAGCGGCAGGGCAACTGCAGGCGTTTTTTGTGAGAATTAGTAGAAGGAACAGGTATAAAAGGGAAAAAGTAGGATCAGTCCAGTAGTCCACATACAGGTATCAGGTGAGTGCTGACTGGTGTTTGTCAGTGTGCAAAACAAGGCCGCATGTTTGATTTCTAAATAGCGGGTGTTACCATTGGACCCTGAATTGCTTCAGTATATATCAAGCTGCATAAGTAGATATTATGTGAAAATGCAAAGGTTGCATTAGTCACTCTGGATGAGGTCTGCTAAATGCCTGTAGTGTTAATGTACTTTATAAAAGGCCAGGGGGGATATATCACAAAGCTGGATTTCTGAGTTAGCTGGATAACTGAACTGAGTAAAATCCGGAACAGCTCTTTTTACTTCTGTCCATGTTTCAGACTTGGGAGGGTTTTACTCAGTGCAGTTATCCAGCTAACTCAATAATCCAAATTTGTGAAATACCCCCCTGGTTTTCCTGGTCTTACCCCTGAAGGCCTGCTTTTGTCCGGCAACGGGCTGGCAGGGTAGCGTAGTGATTAGGGGACTGGGTTTATAATATAGGTTTGATTCCCAGCAAGGTCCCTGCTGTCGTATCTTTCCTTTGTGCAAACTATTGAACCTGAATTGCTTCAGTAAAACTCCAGTTCAGTTGGAGGGGCAACCCTGTTGCTGCAGAGCAGTTTCTTATTTGCTCCATCTGAGCTTGATCACAAGAGTTTGATGGATGATAAAAATCTGAGCCTGAATATTCTGAATGGTGAAACGCTGAGTGCCTCCAGCACATGGGCACCTGCATTCATTATACCTGATTAATTAAGATGAATCCAGATATGCAGTTAGAGGTTTGGATGGAGCAAAAACCAGGACCGTCTCCAACACTCCGGGACCAGGGTTGCCTACCTCTGCTCTAGTTGTATGTAAACAATGTAAACTTTGTTAAGCTATACTGAATAAGAGCATCTGCTAAATGCCCAAAATGTAATGCACCAGTCTTTGGTTCGGTGGCAGTGTAGTAGAACGTTTAAGTAACTGGGCTTGTAGCTAAAAGGTTGTGGACTCAATTCCCAGCTTGTGCAAGGTAGACTACTTGTCTTCAGTCAAAATACCCAGCTGTAAAAATGGATTCAATTGCAAAGTTGTTCTGGGTATAGAGAGTGCCTGCTAAATGCCTAAATGTACTGTTACAGTAGAATGTGTTGCTTGGGAATCCAAATGCAGACCTTATTTGATTCATGAACAATGAATAATTCCTTTGGTTGCCTATATTACCAGGCCTTTTGAAGTTATCAAGATTGCATTACTGAATGTAGCTAATGCAGGTAAAATGCCTTTCTCTCTTCCACACTCACTTCATCAATTTATCAGAAGCTGGAAGCTGTGATGAAGTGGTTTTTAGTCAACTCAACTGGATAAGCAGAAAGATGGCCATAGTTGTCACCTTGGTCCAGGGGGAGTGCCAATCAACTACTGTGTTACCCCCGTATCACTGCACAACAGCGCCTTGCCTGATAAATCAGGTGATTGCAGCCTGTCTTACGCCCGAAACACACCGGCAGTATCTCGCGGAATCACGTGCGCCAGAAGCGAATGCTCGCGGCATTGAGAAACATACCAGAAGCGCGCCACTTGCGTCCGTGCTTCTCAGATACGGATTTATACAGTCATTTTTTCGGAACAAAATGGGCTACATTACTTACATAATATCGTCATTTTTCAGGTACTAAAAAAACAAACAAAAAAAAACAAGAAGCTATAACACACTTGTCAAACCCGCCATGGAAGGTTTTAAATCACAGACATAAAAAGAACAAAGAAATTATTAATGTACTAGCTTACACAGATGTAGCTTACACAAAAAAGTCTGCAAAACTTCAGAAGCATTTTTCTCTAAACCACTGCTGATAGTTTGGGTGTAACAGGGGGTCTAATTTTTAGAGAAATTAATTCATGGGTTTAAAAATAGATTTTGATATCAATATAGCTGTCATGGTTATTGGCAGTCTCCACTGTTATCTGCGGTTCTACTTTTTGGTTTCCTTTTTGGTGTCGTTAGGACGCTCTATCTGATTTTTTCCGCCTCCGTTCTGGTGTTTGTATCTTGCCCGGCAATTATTCCGGGCAAGATACAAACTTTTTTGAGTTTTCTGCTGGCTATAAACGCCTCAGGACTTCTGCATTTCCTCACTTCGATATTGTCTTTGCTATGTTGACAACGAAGTCGGTAAGGTATAGGAAATTTGGTCGCTGCATTTCTGGTTCGTATGAATAAGAAACGCAGCAAGTCCGGTTAGAGAATTAGGATTAGATTGGTTTTCTCTTTTATTTCCAATCTTTGTCTTTATCCTTTATTCTTGTAACCTGTTATCTTTTGTATTCAGCTCTTTCACCACAAGAGCTCTGGATAACAGGTCTTTTCCTTCACTCGTTTTATTGAGTTTTGCTTTATTTTACCACCTCTTGTTACGCCTAATTATTTAGTGCGTGAGGTTCTTTTGTTAGTTATTCTCGCTGTTTATCAAGATCGCCTCAGTTTTTGAGGTTGCTTTGTTTTGCTTTGTGCTAGGGAAGTTTTGCTCCCGATCCTGTGTTATCTCCGTCCTGGTGCGGCTACTTCCGCATTTGTGGCGTATCTTTCTAGATACGCTTTTAGAAATCCTTTCAGTCGCGTTTGGTTCTCCGAACCTTACACTCCCCCTTACAATAGCAGCAATTAACACATGTATAGCACCTAATGATGATGGCTGTAGATGCAAAACTAGATTTTGATAACAATACCTGCACCATGAACACCTATTTTAGCCACATAATGATGATTGCTGTTCAAATAGGATAGGTAGGCCGATGCAAAACTAGCCCTGAGAACTCTTTCAACTTTCAACTATCGTAACAACACCAGGATCCGTTTATGCATAGTCATGCAGGACGTTGGTTGGCTCGCTCAGTCTGGCCATTGGTCTGGGGGTGGAAACCTGAGGATAGACTCACAGACGCACCCAACAACTTGCAGAATGCCCTCCAAACGTGACATGTGAACTGGGGCCCCCTATCTGACACCACATCAACTGGTAGGTCGTGGAGTTTAAACATATGAAGGATAGGGAGTTCAGCTGTCTCCTTGGCTGATGGTAACTTGGACAGAAGATGGACAGCCTTGGAGAATCGGTCCACTATGGTTAGTATGGTGGTATTACCATCAGACGGGAGCAGACCAGTGACGAAGTCCAGGGCGATGTGTGACCAGGGTCTTCTGGGAACTGGTAGGGGACGTAGCAGACCAGCGGGAGGAGTAGTGGAGGGTTTGTTCTGGGCACAGACCGAGCAAGCGGAGACGAAACTGCAGATGTCCTCATCCATGGCGGGCCACCAGAAGCGTTAGTGGATGAGGGCCTTGGTACGTCGGGCTCCCGGGTGACAGGCTAATCGGGAGGAGTGCCCCCACTGCAGGACCTGCGAGCGCACAGACTGGGGAACAAACAACAGGTTATCAGGGCAACTACTGGGAGCGGGACCCCCCCGCCGAGCCGAGCAGACCACCGCCTCGATGTCCCACAGTGCCGCTGCCACCCAGCAATGAGGGGACAAGATGGTGTCTCTCTCCGCAGGTTCTTCAGAGGGCCCCTCCTGCCTGGATAGAGCATCAGGCTTACCGTTCTTGGAGCTGGGTCGGTAGGAGAGGACGAAGTTGAATCTGGCCCATATTCTGGCTTTATTCAGGAATTTGCAGATTTTCTCATTTAGCTGTAAATCATGACAAAATGTTAATATTGGGTGATTTTAACCTGCATTTTGAAAATACAGATGATCCTTTTACCTCAGCATTTACGACCATTTTGGAATCAATTGGTTTCATTCGAAATGTCGTTGGCCCCACACATTATTGTAGTCATACGTTAGACCTGGTCTTAAATCTTGGTATTGATATTGTTAATGTTAAAATTCACTAATCCTATTAGCTATATTAATAATCCTATGCTGTCTGACCATTTCCTCATTACTCTGCATATAAAATTAGCCCACCCTGTAGCATCTGAATTTAGAATGTATACAGGTCGCACTATCACTACCTCCACTACTAGAAACTTTATTAATGTACTACCTGATTACTTTGATTTAGACACTTCAGCTAGCTCCCTGTCAACCGTTGATCTGGCAGAGGGATTAGCTACTGCTCTACGCAAAACCCTTGATGTAGTTGCTCCATTAAAAAGTTTAAAAGTAATTGAGAAGAGGCTTGCCCCCTGGTACACCGACCACACGTGGGCTCTTAAATAAAAGGCTTGAACGCAAATGGCATTCCACTAAACTGCAGGTATTCCACTCTATTCCACTTGGCCTGGAAAGAGAGTCTTAGTACTTATAAGCATGCTCTCTCCAATGCTAGGTCCTCTTACTTTTCGAAGCTTATAGAAGAAAATAAGACCAATCCCCGGTTTCTATTCAGAACAGTTGCTGAACTAACTAATAATAATGCAGCAATTAACCCTCAATTTCCAGTTTCATGTAGCAGTAATGATTTTTTGAATTTCTTTAGTGGTAAAATAATTGTAATCAGGAAAAACACAAGTTAGTGATCGTGGTTTTGACGATATAGAACTGCCTCCTAGTCACACTGAACGACTTGAATCGTTTACTCCCATACTTGAGAGCGAACTATTTAAGTTAGTTTCTTCTTCTAAATCATCCACCTGTCTTCTCGACCCCGTACCCACAAAGTTACTGAAGGAGCTATTGCCTATGCTCATCAAACCAATTCTTCACTTAATTAACTCATCATTGTTATCGGGCCATGTTCCTACATCCTTTAAATTGGCAGAAATCAAGCCACTACTTAAGAAACTAAAATTGGATCCCACTGTCCTGGCTAATTATAGACCCATTTCAAACCTCCCATTTTTATCAAAGATTCTTGAGAAATGCATAGTGCAACTGCTTTCTTCATTTTTACACACTAATAACGTGTATGAGAGGTTTCAATCTGGGTTTAGGAAGCACCATAGCTCTGAGA
This sequence comes from Synaphobranchus kaupii, assembly GCA_029718625.1. Taxonomy (NCBI): domain Eukaryota; kingdom Metazoa; phylum Chordata; class Actinopteri; order Anguilliformes; family Synaphobranchidae; genus Synaphobranchus; species Synaphobranchus kaupii. Next base: position 55,743,527 of record CM056385.1, read on the forward strand.
CTGCCCTTGCCCTAGTAATTAATTACTTGTTCCTCTTTCTGGATTGTGGCTGTATTTCTATTCTTGTTTTACTTGACCTGAGCGCTGCCTTTGATACTATAGACCATCATATTCTCCTCCGTAGGTTAGAAAATTTAGTTGGTCTCACCGGGCATGCTCTTATGTGGTTTAAATCTTATCTCTATGATAGATCCCAGTTTGTTAGCGTAAACAATCAGTCCTCTGAATTTTCTAGGGTGAACTTTGGAGTACCACAAGGATCGGATTTTGGTCCTTTGCTCTTTTCTCTGTACATTCTCCCTCTTGGGAACATTATAAGCGAACATGGTGTTAACTACCACTGCTACGCAGATGACACACAACTTTATATATCAGTTAAGCCAGGTAAAGTTGACCAGTTAACCGCTCCAGTCATGCCCCTCACCCTGAGTTTGCAGACTGCTCCAGTCCTGTCCCTCCCCTGGTTTATGCCCCTGCCTTGACGCAACCGGAGTTCCAGATGCACCACCCCGCCCCTTTGAATTAAGCATTTTACATCCTTTTCTTTGGACTTTTTACTTACCAGCTAGTTTTAGTAGATCCCTCATTACAGTCTATTACCATCCATTCCACCTTTAGTTTAAACTGGGCCGGCCAGCGAAGGATGGGCACCCCCTCTCTAGCCAGGTTCCTTCTGAGATTTCTTCATATTGGGGAGTTTTGTCTCGCCACTGTTGAGTGTTTTTTCTTCCCATCTGGGAGTTTTTTACCTCGTTTTGCTTGTTGGGGGTTAAGGCCTGGTTTTTTGCTCAATTTTCCTTCTGTTTCTCTGTGCAGCGTCTTTGTGACAGTTCTCTGTAAAAAGTGCTATACAATTAAAATTGAATTGAATTGAATAGTGACTATCGAGCTTGGCCGGGGTTGAGACGTTTGGTGGACCTCAGATATTCCAAATTCTTGTGGTCAGTCCAGACCAGGAATGGGGTGCTTGAGCCTGCCAGCCAGTGTCTCCACTCCTCCAAAGCCTGCTTGACCGCCAACAATTCACAATCTCTGATGTCCTAATTGCGCTCGGTGGGGGTCAGGCGGTGCAAAAAGAAGGCACAGGGGTGTAACTTGTCATCAGCGGGAGAGACTTGAGATAGGATAGCCCCTACCCCCACATCAGAAGCGTCCACCTCCACCACAAACTGCAGAGAGGGATCAGGCTGGATCAGGATGAGCGCGGAGGTGAAGCGTGTCTTCAGGTCCTGGAAGGCATTGTCAGCCTTGGGGTTCCATATGAATCTCCTGGCCGAGGACATCAAGGAGGTGAGGGGGGCAGCCACAGAGCCATAGTTGCAGATGAAGCGGCGGTAGAAAGTGGTGAACCCTAAGAAGCACTCCAACTCATGTCGAGACTCGGGTTTGGGCTACTCCACCACCACCTGGACCTTCCGTCAGTACATCTGGATGCCCCTGGTAGAGACGACAAATTCCAGAAAAGAGACAGTGTCCCAGTGAAACCCGCATTTATCGGTCTTAATGAACAGCCAGTTCTTGAGGAGTCGCTGGAGTACTCGGCGAACATGGTTGGTGTGTTCGGCACTGGATCGGGAGAAGATCAATATGTTGTCGAGGTACACATACAGAAACTGATCGAGCATGTCGCGGAGGATGTCATTGACCAGACCCTCGCGGATCCGGACCAAGTGGTAGGCGTTTCGTAGGTCCAGTTTGGTGAAGATGGTCGCCCCCTGAAGGGATTCAAAAGCGGAAGACATGAGAGGGAGAGAATAGCGGTTCTTTACCGTGATGCCGTTGAGACCTTGGTACTCAATGCAGGGGCGAAGCCTGCCATCTTTTTTGCCCACAAAGAAGACCCCCACCCCGGCTGGAGAAGAGGAGGGGCAGATGATGCCTATGGCCAGCGACTCTTGTATGTACTTGTTCATAGCCTCGGTCTCGGGACGGGAGAGTGAGAACAAGCAGCCTCTGGGGGGCGACATTCCTGGTAGGAGGTCAATGGCGCAGTCATAAGGGCGATGGGGTGGTAGAGAAGTGGCGCGGGACTTACTGAATACCTCTCTCAGGTCCAGATACTTGGGAGGCACAGACGACAGGTCAGCGATCTCTCTCTCCGGGGTATCGGGTGGAGCAGCAGGTACTGGAGCATCTTGGAGACAGTGTGACAGGCAATAGGGACTCCATTCAAGAATATAGTTAGTAGCCCAATCGACCCAGGGGTTGTGTTTAGTAAGCCAAGGGTGTCCCAATACAACTGGTGCTTGAGGGGATTTAATAATGTAGAGGATGATCTCCTCTCGATGATTGCCGGATAGTAGAAGACTCACCGGGGGGGTGATGTGCGTGATGCGGCTGAGAGAAGCGCCGGTGATGGCGAGAGCCTCCAAGGGAGTCTGGAGAGGAACGCTGGGCAGGTGTAATCGGGAGGCCAGGTCAGCGTCAATGAAATTCCCATCGGTGCCGGAGTCCACCAGCACCGAGACCACCTGGATCAGACTGTTGAATAGGAGGGAGGCAGACAGCAAGGAACGGGTGTTAGGGGATTCTTGTAAAGGGGTAACGCTCACCAGTAATCCCCTGGCTACGGGTGAGAATTGGCTTTTAAAGGGCAGTTAGAGATGAAGTGGCCTGGGTTCCCGCAGTAGAGGCAAGCGTGGGATCTGATTCGGTGTTGACGTTCAGCAGGAGTCAGTCGCGTGCGGTCGATCTGCATGGGTTCAGGTGCGTTGGGTAGGGGTGCTGGTTCCAGGACGGACCCAGAGTAGGTCTCTGCTTCTGCTCGAAGGAGGTGGCCCCTCACCGACCTCCCTCTGCAGTGTGTGGCTAGATGTCAGTCAATCCGGATGGCCGTTTCCACCAGCGTGTCAAAGCCGACCGGCAAATCCCAGGTAACGAGCTCATTTTTTACATTGTCAGCCAGACCGTGGATGAAGGCATCAAACTGGGCTTCTTGATTCCAGCCCGTGGTGGTGGCCAGGGTGCGGAAGTCGATGGCATAATCAGAAATGGTGATCTGGAGCATTTCTCGCGCTGCTTCGTGACTCTGCCGAGACCGGTCGAACACCCGCTCCATCTCCTCCTCAAATGTGGCTTGGGAGGAGCAGACAGGAGAATGGACGTCCCACACCACCGCTCCCCACTCCCGGGCTCTTCCGGTGAGAAAGGTGATTATATAGGTGATTCTGGCATGGTCCATGGGGAAGGGGGAGGGTTGAAGCTCAAATACGAGGGAGCACTGAGACAAGAAGGAGCGGCAGGTGCCCGGTTCTCCGGAGTAGGGTTCAGGAGGTGATAGATGGGGTTCCCTTCCCAGAGTGGAGAGCCTTGAGGAGACATCGCTGCAGTGGGTGGATTAACATTGTGCCCGAGCTGGAGCTGTTGGAACTGAGCAGACAGATTATTCATGCTGGTGGCGAACGTTTCAAGGGTCTTGCTTATGGAGTTCAGCTGAGATTTGTGATGCCCCAAGAGCACTCCTTGCCGGTCCAGGACGGTCCGGAGCTGGCTGCTGTCCGCTGAGTCCATCCTGGCGAGTTTGTACTGTCAGGGGTGCGGAAGGGACTCAGGTGCAGACAGCACGTAAAAATAAACCAAAGTTTATTTGGAGGCGAAGGCATAGTCAGCAAACAGGCAGAGATAAAAAACCAGGAAGTCACGGCAAAAGTACAAAAACACAATCCAAAAGGTGAAGTCAAGAAACTGTAAGGGGGACGTGACATGTGAGGTTCGAGGGACTAAACGCAGCAAGGGGATTCTAAAAGCTCCGAAAGAGCCACTAAGACTGGAAACCCTGTAATTAAGGGAAGGAAAAGGAAGCATGCGTGAACGAATGCCTAGGCGGTAAAATAACAAAGGGACAGAAATTAAAGCGGATAAAAGGCAGGAAACAATACATGAAAATAATTCCTTCGCTCTAAATGGAGCGAACTGCTCGCTACAAGGCGGAAATTAAGCAGTCTCCGAGTCCTTACAAATACCGGCACCAGAGCAACACGCAACATATGAAAAAACTGAATAAATGCCCTGACTCTCAATAAGGGGGAAACGTAGTCCACGAGAAGGAGAGAAGAAAGAGGGAACTAACGTACCGAAGCTACTAACCGGCTCACTGTCACACGCAAATAAGTAGAAGCTTGAATGCCAGGTTTCTCAGTAAGGAAAAAACCAAACAAAAGGCGAATAGAACAAAGAACTGCTGTCCTGTACTTCTGCGAGCTAAGTAACTAAGTAGAAGCATGAACGCCCGGTCTCTCAGTAAGGAGAGACTATCGAAAGGCGAATAGAACAGAGAACTGCTGTCCTATACTTCTATGAGCTAAGTAACTAAGTAAAAGCATGAACGCCCGGTCTCTCAGTAAGGAGAGACCCTCGAAAGGCGAATAGAACAGAGAACTGCTGTCCTATACTTCTACAAGCTAAGTAACTAAGTAGAAGCATGAACGCCCGGTCTCCCAGTAAGGAGAGACCATCGAAAGGCGAATAGAACAGAGAACTGCTGTCCTATTCTTCTACGAGCTAAGTGACTAAAAGTAGAACCAGAAAAAATAAATGCCCTGCCTCAGAAACGAGAGGTGAAAGAGAAGGCGAGTAGCACAACGTAACAAAAAACACACACCCAACAAACACTGAATACCCAAACAGTACAAAACAGTGCAAAATAATACAGAAGCCCCGAACAAAGGAAACGTGGGCTTAAGTAGCTCCGAGGTAACCATGCACAGGTGTGGATGCTGAGAGAAGCTCCGCGATAAAGACGGGGCGGAGCAAACATCCACTAAAAGGGCAGCGCCCTCGCGTGGCTACCGAGGAAAACGACCGCAAGGGAAGAAATCGTCTAAAACCATGACAGAAACAAAATCAAAAGTCAGGAAAACAGAAATCAGGCACACAAAGAAACTAGCAGAACACGGGTCAGGAAAAGGCTTTTTTTTAAAGGTTTAGCAAAACAGGGCAAAGAAGGCAACTGTGACGAACTTGCAGAGAACAAAATACTGAGTGGAGTTTAAATACACAGAACTAACAAGCAAACGAGAAACAGGTGAGTAGCGGGACAGCTGAAAACAACTGGGTAATCAGGTGAGATACAGAAGGCGGGGCAATGAGGAAGTGAAAACAAAAGCACATGGACGGGAGACGGAGAATGAAAACAAAAACACATAAACATATTGCAGGGGATTTTGGCACATTTTTTTGGGCCGCTACCCACACGGTTAGCTGTGTTGCTCATTCCACGAATGCATGATCCTTACAAGTAGTACCTCGTTCTAATCAGGCTTTCCAACAATATAAAATACAATACCAATTGGTATTATTAAAGGGGAGGAATAATCGACTGAAATAACGTTTCCGAACTTTTTTTGAGGAGTTTATAATGGAATGGTTTCATGTTTTTATAAAACTGCCTTTTCATTCTGAGTTGATTATATATTGTACCTCAGATTTTTTCCAGTTCTTATCCAAAATTATTGTTCAGTGTCTCCCAGTTAGGGGGTGGGGGGTTAGATAAATAAGTCCAGAATATAGTTCTTATAAAAGGTTTTGAAAAGAAAAAAAAGACAGAGAGGGGGGTGAATACTCATAAATTGCAATAGCAATTCATTTTAGACTAGAAAATATTTCCTATATGTAACATCACTTCCGGCCAAAGCCCCGCCCAATTTTGATGGTCCAACAGATACAGATACAGATAGTGGCATCGCTGCACACCCCTAATACGTACATATATCCGTAAGTTACTGATATTTGATGATAAAAATATAATAATATCTTTCAGCGCTGTCGCGGAAAAAAAAGGTTCATGAACAACCAAACAAGATGTACTGTATTTTTGCTAGATTATCACAAAGTAGGCAGTGCTACTGTACCTACCCTGACCATCCATTCCCAGATGTCTGTATATTTCTGGTGATATTATATTTATAATACAATTTCTATTAATTTTCTTTATTGCATTGCACTGCTCCTTAACTAGTCCATTGCAGGGCACTAAGTTCTATTCTATTATTTTATATTCTGCTGCATTTTATTTTTCTCTGTTCTACTTCATTCTGTTTCATCTCTATTGTATTCTGCTTTCCATCTGGGTCCCTCTAGGGGGCAGTGTAAAAGTTCAGTGTGCAGGAGCTAAAGAGGAAACCTGGGGCCCTCCCTTACACCTGGCGCTAAGCGGCGCTAACCCAAATGCAAGTGTCTTTGCTATCTTACACCCGGCGCATGTGTGACCTGGCATAACACCACCTGACTACGCCACCTTGGGAATTACGCCCAAATAAATAGTTTGTACGACTTAAGGGATTATGATCAATCCCCACATAGGCACGTTCAACTAAATGAACAAGCAGAGACGTGGATTCAATAATAAAAACATCCAGTTTATTCTTACAATCATAAAAACACAATAGAAAAACCCACACAAAAACCCACAGGGTTCCCAAAAATACACAATTAGCTGCTGGGTAGGTCTTCCCCGCCCCTAGGGGTGCTACTGGGTGTGTGAGGGTATGGGTCCGTGGAGCGCGGATGACTTACCGGAAGTGGAACCGAAAGGTCACTCACTCGTGAAGGTGCCAGCAGACATACACACACACGCACTGTAAAATGGTGAGATACGGACACGGTGAATATGGCACAAAAGATTCTACTTCTACACACAAACACGCACAATATAGCATGCAGTGAAAAGAACGGAACCACTTCCTATGGCGCCGCAACGACCTCCACGCCACCAGCACAGATCCCAGACCACGCACTGCAACATAAACAGTAAGCAGCCCTGAAGCCCCAACTTGATAAACAGTTGGTTTGTCAGTAGTAGGGATGTTTAAACTACAAATACATATGGAACCCCCAGGGAAAAGGCGGATAAATTACAGCTTAAAATACAGTTGAAAACACAGTTTAAAACCCAAACTGCGCCCAGCGGCCGGAGCTCCACGTAGCTAGTTACCGGCGAATTGATACGACCGGAGCCCCGCTATCCGTGTTCCTTTGCTCTTAAGGAGACTGAGAAATAAACACAATTTTCTAATGTCGGCAAAACAGCAGCTAGCAACGTCCTCTATAGGCTATGCACATGCAGTCTCCAGCTCCACCACTCCGTCTATGGTGACCTTGAAGTCAGACAGGAACTTGCATACAGGAACAGGGAAGAACAAGAAACCCCAAATAGGTAAGGCATTTCCTTGTACCTAGTTACTGCAGCCTATTTATAGGCATTGAGAAATGATTGATGTGTGTGTCAGCAAACCACATACCTGAATGTATGTTAACCTAGCCTATTCGCAAGTCAGGGTGACCTGTACATCGTAACCTGTTACACATGGTTCATTATAACGCCTTGCGTTCACGTTGTTTAACTACCATGTATTCTTGCGCCCATTACAAGTGAACTGGGCATGTTAGTCTTAAGATGAGGAGTGGCCAGGATTCTTTTTGGCGTATTGCTATCTTGAGCCAGCAGAAAGCGCTTGCGCTAGAACCACCACAAACCTGGTCTGAAGTCATGTCGCAGTTGTTTACATGTTATTTTAACGGCGCATATAAGTGCGTCTACATAGGCATGTGCACAATGCGCGTACCCTCCTGTCTGTTACACACAGGGGCGCGCACAAGCATGACTAAAATATCTAGATCACAATGTGAAATATTATTATTGTGTAGGCTATATCAAAAATGCATAATAATAAAAGGTTCCATAGGTCCACATACCTTTCCCTCAGCGAAGGGAAACAATGCCACATTACATTGCTCTTAGCCCACTCCATCAACATCCAGGCAATGTGCGATGATACGGGACAATGGCTATCCATTAAAAAGGAGCTGATAACACCTATATCAAGCCTAATGCGCAAATTGTCATTTACCTAATGCGTGAATTGTCATTCAATGGAAAACTCGCGCACTGCAATAGACGGACATTTGAGTTTTGAAAATGCACTTCAGATGTCATTACAATACAGCTCTGTTTATCTAGGAATACAGCCTGTAAGTAAATAGAATGGTTTGTGACTGAAAAAAGTTCAAAACCTTGTCCAGTGAATATTGATTTTATTGTTTTTCAAATAGCCTAGGCTACAGCGGATTCGCTGTGCATAAGTTTTTTTTGAGATAAATGTCACCATGTTAACTGAATTGTAACCTTAGCTATTCTTCGTCCTTCATATTTTCTAAATTACAGTGACAAGGTTTCCATACCCTCAGCTTATTAAAACCCAGCTGATTTCACCTGTTATTCCATAACTGAACAAAATATTTTAAAGAGAACTAAGCGTCTAATTAGAAACGAAAGCAAATTTGCAGCACGTTACAATTATCTGCATGTGCGCTTTACAGGAGCAGGTCTGTTTCCCCTGCTGTAAATCGCATTTTTAATGGTCTTCCTGGGAAAGTGGATTGTTTTAAAGCATTACGCTAACAGTAAAACAGGTTGGTCACATTTCCATAAGCAGGACATTATAAAACAAGGGAAAATATGTGTGAAATTACGGGTTGCCAACCTGACAGCTTTATTGTATTTATTGTCATCATTAAGGCAAAATAACGTCATTTATTTTATTAATCAAAATTAGAATGCAGGTAATGAACTTCGGATGAAGCTTGAACATGAGTTCATTGCTTCATTGCATAATCAAACAAAATTCGTTAAACAAGCTGTTACGTTTCTGTCATGTTTATGCCACGTTTCATGTTTAGTTTGTCACAGTTTATTTTCGGTTCATGTCATGCTTGTGTTCTGTTTATGTTACGATGCAGTTCATTGGTAGCATACACATTTCCATGTTTTTCTGCAGCCTTGCATTTGTGCTGTTTTCCCTCTCTCTCTTGCTGTCACTCACACTTCCCTAATTGTTTCATTTTCCCGTGTCTATTTACTAATCTACTAACATTAGATCAGGATTGGGTAATACTAACTCTCTAACCATGTGTTCATGTTTACCTTACGTTTCTCGTGCATGTCATTTACTAATTTACTAACGCTAGGTCAGGATAGGTTTATTACTAACGATTACTAATTATCTTGTTACCTCGTCAGCCTTCCACACCTGATTCCCCTTCGCATGCTGCTCTCAAGCTAAGTGTCTGCACCTATCTACACCTGCATATAAGATCAGTGTTCATGTCATGTCTTTGCGAAATTGTTGCCTGTTAGTTATCTACTGTCACTTTTGAGCGTTTATCTTTGTCTGACTACCGTTATAAATCAAGCCTGTTTACTGACCATCGTTACTGCCAGCCTATCGTATCTACTGCCTGTTTTTGACCACAAGTTTTGCCTGCTGTCTGTTTTGTACCTCTGCCCCGCGGATAGGACTTCGGTCTGACTCCTGCAACGCCCCACGACCTACGAACTCTGCTTTACCCCTGAATTGTACTTCTGCTCCGCTGACAGCTACTCTGGTTTTGAACTTGTGCATGGATACTGATTTCGAGACTGCTTTCTCCTTTTGTACTGTATTTTTGGTTATTGGCTGGATTTATTGGTTTTTTGGACTTCGCTTGTGTGACTACGATTTCTGGATTTCCCTATAATAAAGTCCTTGCGGACATTTATTATTACGTTTGTGTTCTGAGTCGTGCATTACAGGTCCAACCCGCACACATCCGTCTCACAAGCAGGCTAATTTGGCGTTTTCTAAGGTGAGACGGAAGCCATTGGTAGCTTATTCTCAGCTGTTGCAGGTGCCTTTAACGAAATTTAACTGCATATATTTAGTAAAATAACCGCACTGTCGGGAATTACCGGGAACTCATAATGGTTTGTCCAAATAATATTTATCATAGGCTACTATTGATCCATATAGCCTATTCCTTGATCGCACTAAACACGCACGAGCATATCTGTTTCGCCATCATATAAGCAATCTGCCAAGGTGGAAAAGCAGGCTTTTAAAGGGAATGGGATATGACATTTTGATTGGTTTATTGCATGTCATGCCCAAGACACACCTATAATTAATGACGAGACTAGGTTCAGCCCATTTGCACCCTGCGCCGTGCTTAGCACCCAAAAAAAAAATGCCGTTAAAATAGCAAAAGTGGACTTGGACACGCCCTAAATGGACTTTACGCCATGCGCTTAGACCAAGCGCCAAGATCGCCAAGATAGAGTCCCTGGTGTTTTTGGTTCCAGAAGTTTCTTGCCGTTACGGAATGTGGCTGTGTTCCATTTGATGATATAGCGCCTTTCACATCCCAGCTGCCTCTCTAAAAAGGCATATTTTCAAGTTGGCTGACAATGACTGACTGGAAAAGGTCTGTTTTTTCCATCCTGGATTTATGGATATATTTCATATGAGGAACGTGTGTGGATCTACCGTATATTACCTAAGAATATATACTGATGAGAACTTTCCGTTCATACAGGCTCATCATTTACCTGCAGTCAAGAGAATGTCTACTGTCTACTAAGAACTACTACATCAAGAGAATGTCTACTGTCTACTAAGCACTACTACATCAAGCTCAAACATCTCAGGGGTTTCTGCCTCACTAACAACTTCCTGTGTGGAAGTGCACTTTTCTTACACAAGAGTATAGAGCTATTCAGCTGTAGAGAGTTAACTCTATAAACTTCACCCCTAGTGGTTGAGACGCATGCGTCTCAATTACAGTATTCATGTTCATCTGAAAATATAAACTACAGCTTTAAGAAAACCCCGTAAATTTTGACACAGTATTTTTTAAAAGGGTAGCCTCTTGCGAAAACCTCAGCTTCTCCAGTTACACTGCAGTGCAATTATTAATAGCCCAAAGCACTTACGACCCTCCTCTGGCTACAGCCAGACTGTAAAATGCATAAAATGCACCGTTTATACACGCTAAGAAAATCATGTTCACGTATAGAAACAATAATATTTTTTTAAAACGTTGTACAAATGAGCAATTGCCGTTTTCCCTTGCTTACTGTACTATATACAGTACCTGATGTACTTCACCTCATTTTTTTCTCCAAAATCTCTCGTATAAATATGTTTAAGAAACCAAGTACTTACCAGTATATTCAGCTACAGCTGTTTTCTGATGAACCCTGTAGAGTTTATCTTGTTATATTTCGCCAAAGTCCCGTACAGTCGACATTTCCGCAGCGACCACCCCTCGCACTTAGGGCTGAAATACGTTAATGTACTTGTGTGAATACACACGCGCTTTCGTACGTTCTTTTTTAAACGTATTTAAATACATTAGGCGGCGTATGTTATGGTTATTATATATATACTGTATGTGACTATTCTGAAATAAATGTATTCTATAGCAAATTTCTGAATGATACAGCTTCTTCTTCAGTTCGAACATAAAACCATGGATGTGCAGGGAATATTTTCTTAGATATTGACATTTAAATAAAACTAGTAGAATCCAGGAGGAAATTACCTCTGAAGGGCCAAAGTAAATAGGGTAGAAATGTTGTCACCACCCTTTAAAATAAAATAAATCCAACATGAGTTTACCTAACGTTTGCACATTTTGTGTCTGTGTGTGGGATTGTGTATATGTTTGTGTATGTCTGTGTGTGTGTGTGTGTGTGTGTGCGTATGTACTGTATGTTGTGTGTGCGTGTGTGTGTGTTTGCATGCATATGTATAGTCAGGGTTCGAATTGTAAAATGTTAACATGAGTGATGCTGTTTGTTGAGGGGGGGGGGGGGGGTCTTAAACTAAAATGTGTAAGCGATTGCTATACACTACACATTTGCTGCAGGCAGGCACACACAATCCAATCTTACCGTTCCTTTTAATTTATTATAAAGTGCTTCAATCCATATAACAACACTCATTCTTTAGGATGAACAAAAGCCACGTTTATTCATGAAAAAAAGAGGCTAAAACATATTGTAGTTATGCGCGTAAGCATATTACTGATGTTTTTGTTTCCCATATCATTCACTATCAAACGCAAGCTTCAGTGCTACCCATGTCCTTCCAAAATATAGCCTATTCATTTTGCTGTATGTAGCCTATGCAATATGTCACGTTTAGACTATAATTACAATTATGTTCATACAGTTGAATGCATCCAGCAAATAACTCCACTTCATACAGTATGAGACGTACGAGGACTGGTTATTGTTTGTATTGTATTTGTATTGACAGAATCCACTTCTTTCGCGGTCGTATACGTGCTAGAAGTGTCATTTTGAGACCGTTTTAGCTGCCCCATAGAAGTGAATGGAGAGCGACAAATACCTTATTCTGGATTATCACCCCAGGGGAGCACAGAGCAACTAAAGAACATATTTCGCCACTATTTGGACTCATATCATGGCCAGGTAACTACACAACCCAAAGTTCTACAAAATTCAGTTGTGCTTTAAGTAAGTCCATTTTATTTTATTTCCAAATGTTATTATACATCCACAAATATTGTAAAATGACTGTATATTCCCTCATTCTCCAAACAGGATTTTGTTATCAACTCCTATCATTATTCCTCTGTGCCCCCTCAGATTTTTAGGTGCAGGTCACCCTTTTTCTGAAACAGTAGCAGAACAATTTACAGTTTACAGGCCACCATAGTTTATTTAGATGTAGGCCAATGTAATTTATCCCCCGCCAAACCAAAAATAAAACTTTAAATTAGCCTACATTTCAGCCATAATTTTACAAACAAACATGATTTGTCCTGCTTTAATAACGAGCATAAGTAGAAACCGCGGCATTAAAACTGTATGATTGAGAAAGAATAATGTCATTTAGCCTAGGCTACATCTCGAACCCAGCCACGAACCCATCTCGAACCCAGCCACTTTCGAGTGCCGGTCCCAAGCCCGGGTAAATGGGGAGGGTTGCGTCAGGAAGGGCATCCGGCGTAAAACTCATTGCCAAAGCAAATATGTGGATCAGAAATAAGATTTCCATACCGGATCGGTCGAGGCCCGGGTTACTAACGACCGCCACCGGCATTGCTTACCAGCAGGGTGCTGGTGGAAATTGTGTTACTGGTGGGCGAAAGAGGAGGAGAGGGGGAGGGCATGTCCGGAGGCAGAGGAAAAAGAGGAAGGGGGCGAGCTTGGAGGTGAGGGTTGGTACTCTGAATGTTGGCACTATGTCTGGCAAAGGGGGAGAGATAGCCGATATGATGGAGAGAAGGAAGATAGATCTACTTTGTGTGCAAGAGACCAGGTGGAAGGGTAGTAAGGCCAGGAACATTGGGAGAGGGTACAAATTCTTCTACCATGGTGTGGACGGGAGGAGGAATGGGGTAGGGGTAATCCTAAAGGAAGAGTACGCCAGGGGCGTGTTGGAAGTGAGGAGAGTTTCAGACAGAGTGATAGCATTGAAGCTGGTGAGGGAAGGGGTGATGGTAAATGTTATCAGTGCTTATGCCCCCCAGGTGGGGTGTGAGATGGAAGAGAAGGAAGAATTCTGGAGTGTGTTGGATGAAGTGGTGGAGAGTGTACCGGCGAGGGAGAGAGTTGTGATTGGAGCAGACTTCAATGGGCATGTAGGTGAGGGTAACAAAGGAGATGAGGAGGTGATGGGCAGGTATGGCGTCAAAGAGAGAAATGTGGAAGGTCAGATGGTTGTAGATTTTGCAAAAAGGATGGGAATGGCTGTAGTGAACACATATTTCACAAAGAGGGAGGAGCACAGGATAACATACAAGAGCGGGGGAAGGTGCACACAGATGGACTATGTACTATGCAGAAGGTGCAACCTGAAGGAGGTCAGGGACTGCAAGGTGATCACAGGAGAGAGTGTAGCTAGGCAGCACCAGATGGTGGTCTGTAGGATGACTTTGGAGGACAAGAGGAGGAGGAGAGCCAAGGGAGGGAAGGTAGAGCCAAGGATAAAATGGTGGAAGTTGAAGAAGGAGGAATGCTGTGTAGAGTTCAGGGAGGGAGTAAGACATGAAGAGGATGAAGAGTGGAAAGGCGGTCGGCCCAGACGATATACCTGTGGAGGCATGGAGATGCTTAGGAGAGATGGCAGTAGAGTTTTTAACAAGATTGTTTAACAACATTTTGGAAAGCGAGACAATGCCGGAGGATTGGAGACGAAGTGTGCTAGTGCCGATCTTCAAAAATAAGGGAGATGTACAGAGTTGCAGTAACTACAGGGGCATAAAGCTGATCAGCCACAGCATGAAGTTATGGGAAAGAGTAGTGGAAGCTAGGCTAAGAGAAGAGGTGATGATTAGCGAGCAACAGTATGGGTTCATGCCAAGAAAGAGCACTACAGACGCGTTATTTGCTCTGAGAATGCTGATGGAGAAATATAGAGAAGGTCAGAAGGAGTTACATTGCGTCTTTGTGGACCTTGAGAAAGCATATGACAGGGTGCCAAGAGAGGAGGTGTGGTATTGCATGAGAAAGTCGGGGGTGGCGGAAAAGTATGTGAGAAGCGTGCAGGACATGTATGAGGACAGTGTGACAGTGGTAAGGTGTGCAGTGGGAGTGACTGAGGCGTTCAAGGTTGGGGTGGGATTGCACCAAGGGTCAGCCCTCAGCCCCTTCTTATTTGCAATGGTGATGGACAGGTTGACAGACGAGGTCAGGCAAGAGTCCCCGTGGACCATGATGTTTGCAGATGACATTGTGATTTGTAGTGAGAGTAGGGAACAAGTGGAAGAAAGCCTGGAGAAGTGGAGGTATGCACTGGAAAGAAGAGGAATGAAAGTCAGCAGAAGTAAGACAGAATATATGTGTGTGAATGGGCGGGAGGATGGGGGGGGTTAGGATGCAAGGAGTAGAGGTAGCGAAAGTGGACGAGATCAGAGGGACAGCTCATGTTGGGCAATTTGGGCACAAAGTGAGAGAGGCAAGACTGAGGTGGTTTGGACATGTGCGGAGGAGGGAGGTGGGGTATATTGGGAGGAGGATGCTGGACATGGAGCTGCCAGGCAAGAGGAGGAGGGGAAGGCCCAAGAGGAGGTTCATGGACACGGTGAAGGAGGACATGCAGGCAGTGGGCGTGACGGAGGACGAAGCACAGGACAAGAACAGATGGAAACAGATGATCCGCTGTGGCGACCCCGGAGGGGAACAGCCAAAAGAAGAAGAAGAAGAAGCCTAGGCTACATCTATTTATGTGAATTGGCTGTCTTTTACCGATGCAATTCATGTCATAGAAACACATTCACACATACGCGCATGGCACAGCGGCCAAAAAACACACACACATGGCTAACTTTACATACAGTACCTTTACGTGACCAATCAATATATGACCAAGCCACAAATTAATAGAATAGAATATGAAAATAATAACTGTCCTACCTCTCTCCATCTCTCTCTCGCAACAAGGCAGTCCGACCAGTGTAGCGTACAAATCTTTCCAGCAAATTTTTCCCACTTCCAGGACTGTACATCTCGCTAGCTACTAGCACCTAGCACTGAACTGATGTATTTTTTCAATTGGCCTGTAAATAAACATCATTAGCGAGTTCTACACTCGCATTACGTAGCACGAATGCTAGCTACTGCCCACGGATGGGTTCAAAAAGATAGCTCGTCTTTTCATAAACGTGCACAATGAAAGTGTTATCTGATTGGACATTGCTCAACTTCCCGCTCGTAGTTCAGCAATCACCAAAACTAAATTGGTAAAGAAAAAGTGCAACGTCTGTTTACTCTAAAGTCAAAGAGTTAATTAATTGTGAGAGAGAACCTGTGGAACACTGTGTAGGCAGGATTCATTTAGAAAGAGAATCTGTGGAACACTGTGCAGGCAGGCTTCATTTAGAAAGAGAATCTGTGGAACACTGTGCAGGCAGGCTTCATTTAGAAAGAGAATCTGTGGAACACTGTGCAGGCAGGATTCATTTAGAAAGAGAATCTGTGGAACACTGTGCAGGCAGGCTTCATTTAGAAAGAGAATCTGTGCAACACTGTGCAGGCAGGCTTCATTTAGAAAGAGAATCTGTGGAACACTGTGCAGGCAGGCTTCATTTAGAAAGAGAATCTGTGGAACACTGTGCAGTCAGGGTTAATTTAGAGAGAATCTGTGGAACACCATTCAGGGAGGGTTGATTTAGAGAAAGAATCTGTGGAACATGGGTCGCTCCCTACAGCAAGTCTACCTGTACCTGTGATCCATGAGTTCTCTCCTCACAGTGTTTGTTAGCATTCCACAGACGAGTCTAAATAGGTCAAACGATTATTCCAAACATTTGAAATATGTATTTGAAATACCTTCTAATCCGTTAGAATCCAGTAGATTTCCTGCAGATTACTGTCAAAATGAAAAGAAACATCTGCTTTGGCCAGATTTATTAAACCTTTACCTTTAGTAAACCTTCTTACAAGCGTGCATTTGGGTTTTTGACATGTTTCTTTGAAAATTCTCAGGATTACAGTTTTTTACGATTGCTTTGACTGATTTTGCACAGCAGAATTTCAATGTACAAAACTCAAAATGCAAAGTGCCAAACTGACTTTCAAAATTCATACTCTAAGACACTACATCCTATGCTGACATACAGGGCCCTATCTTACACCCGGCGCAAAGCGACGCTAACGCAAACGCAAGTGTCTTTGCTATCTTACACCTGGCGCTAGGTCCATAATAACGCCTAACGCTTACGCCGTTTAACTAGCATTGCGCCGTTAACTAGTCTTGCGCCATCATTAGTGAACTGGGCGTGTTGGTCTTAAGATGAGGAGTGGCCAGGATTCTTTTTGGCGTATTGTTATCTTGAGCCAGCAGAAAGCGCTTGCGCTAGAACCACCACAAACCTGGTCTAAAGTCATGTCGCAGTTGTTTACATGCTATTTTAACGGCGCATATAAGTGCGTCTACATAGGCGTGTGCACAACGCGCATACCCTCCTGTCTGTTACACACAGGGGCGTGCACAGGCATGACTAAAATATCTAGATCACAATGTGAAATATTATTATTGTGTAGGCTATATCAAAAATGCATAATAATAAAAGGTTCCATAGGTCCACATACCTTTCCCTCAGCGAAGGGAAACAATGCCACATTACATTGCTCTCAGCCCACTCCATCAACATCCAGGCGATGTGCGATGGTACGGGACAATGGCTATCCATTAAAAAGGAGCTGATAACACCTATAGCTATCAAGCCTAATGCGCGAATTGTCTTTGCACCTAATGCGTGAATTGTCATTCAATGGAAAACTCGCGCACGGCAATAGACGGACATTTAAGTTCTGAAAATGCGCTTCAGATGTCATTACAATACAGCTCTGTTTATCTATGAATACAGCCTGTAAGTAAATAGAATGGTTTGTGACTGAAAAAAGTTCAAAACCTTGTCCAGTGAATATTGCATTTATTGTTTTTCAAATAGCCTAGGCTACAGCGGATTCGCTGTGCATAAGTTTTTTTTCGATAGCCTATGGTTAAAAAACGGAGATGTCACCATGTTAACTAAATTGTAACCTTAGCTATTCTTCGTCCTTCATATTTCTTTAAATTACAGTGACCAGGTTTCCATACTCTCACCGTTTAAAACCCAGCTGATTTCACCCGTTATTCCTTAACTGAACAAAACGATTTTAAAGAGAACTAAGCGTCTAATTAGAAACTAAAACAAATTTGCAACACGTTACACAATTGTGAATTAATTAATTTTAATGCCATTCTCTGCACGTGAGCTGCATGTTCTCTGTTTCCCCTGCTGTAAGTCGCACGTTTAACGGTCTTCCTGGGAAAGTGGATTGTTTTAAAGGATTACGCTACGAGTAAAACAGGTTGGTCACATTTCCATAAACAGGACATTATTAAACAAGGGGAAATATGCGTGAACTTATGGGTTGCGAACCTGACAGCTTTATTGTATGGTTATTTAGTGTCATCATTAAGGCAAAATAACGGTATGTATGTTATTAATCAATATTAGCCTACTATGCAGGTAGCCTAATGAACTTTGGATGAAGCTTGAACTTCGAGAACTCCATGAGAACAGCCTGTTGGAATTGATGTTTGACACTTTCATTGCATAATCAAACGAAATTCGCTGAACAAGCAGGCTAATTTGGCGTTTTCTAAGGTGAGACTGAAGCCATTGATAGCTTATTCTCAGCTGTTGCAGGTCCTTTTAACGAAATTTAACCGCACATATTTTGTAAAATAACAGCCCTGTCTGGAATTACCGGGAACTCATAGGCTAATGGTTAGTCCGAATAATATTGATCATACTCCATTTAGCCTATTCCTTGATCACACTAAACACGCACGAGCATGTCTGTTTCGCCATCATAAGCAATCCGCCAAGGTGGAAAAGCAGGCTTTTAAAGGGAATGGGATATGACATTTTGATTGGTTTATTGAATGTCACGCCCAAGACACACCTATAATTAATGAAGCGACTAGGTTCAGCCCAGTTGCGCCATGCGCCGTGCTTAGCGCCAAAAAAACACGCCGTTAAAATAGCAAAAGTGGACTTGGACACACCCTAAATGGACTTAGCACCATGCGCTTAGACTAAGCGCCAAGATCGCCAAGATAGGGCCCACAAAGTGTAAAACTGTTAACGCAAAGTGCTAAACTGAATTGCAGAATTCTTACCTTAAGACACTACATCCTATGATGACATACAAAGTGTAAAACTGTTAACGCAAAGTGCTAAACTGACTTGCAGAATTCTTACCTTAAGACACTACATCCTATGCTGACATACAAAGTGCAAAACTGTTAATACAAAGTGCCAAACTCTAATGTCATATGCTCCATCCTCAGAATACAGCCACCTAATATTACAGCAATGTTCAAATGTTTATTACTACAAATGCAGATCACTAAATCAATTAAACAGGTCTTTGTAGTCATGTCTCAGTACTTCCAACAACCTTGCCCAGGTGAGTAGCATTGCAACACAATTGATAATCTCTTCACCACTACATAAAAGGCTGCTTAGAAACCTGAATGGCAGTTTCTGACAACGTGGAGCAGGTCAGTGAGGTTGAGGTTTGTAACGAAGGACAGGATCATGGACTGGGTCGTGGTCGTGGTCATGATCATGGTCATGGTCATGGTCGTGGACCATGTACAGTAAATATACAGTATATAGGTAATAGGTACTGTACATGCCTAGTTTGCCTAGACCCGGCCCTGAGACCATTGGGCAGGCCCACACACATGCATCCCTGATTGGTCAGCCTGACCCTCTGCTGGGGGCATACAACTCCGTGCGCCTCATACATTTTCTGGATGTACAACCGTCTCATACAGCCAAATGCTCAGATGGTGTTCATCATTGTCTGGGACAATGTAAACTTCCATTGTGCGTTGGCTGTGCAAGACTGGTTTACAGCCCATCCAGAGTTCCGATTCCAATTCCTTCCACCTTACTCCCCCTTTCTGAACCCCATCGAGGAGTTTTTTGGCCTGGAGGTGGAAGGTATACAATAGGTGTCCATATGAGCAGGAAACGCTCCTTCAGGCCATGGATGAGGCATGTGATGACATTACAGCCCAGCAGTGTCAGGGGTGGATAAGGCACTCTAAAATATTTTACCAGTGCTGTCTTGCCAACGAAGACATCAGATGCGACGTCGACAAAATTCTGTGGCCAAATGCAGCGGAGAGGCAAAATGCTGCTTAAGCACCGAGAAGCAGTTTTTTTTTACTTTACAGTAAAGTTTGTTGTTACTATAACTGTTTTTGCTTTTACTGTTGTTTGTTTTTACTGTACAATACAGTTGAGTTTACAGTACTGCATTACTGTATGATTTTTCTTTAATGATTAAACTTCATATAATCTAATCTAATATTTTGTTTGTCTTTCATAAAAACACAAGCACAAAACTGCAGTCTATCACAGGGGATGATTGCTGTACATCATTTCAAGTACTTATGAGGAATTGACCATTGCATAGTCTTTTTTGGTAACAAGTATTCTGTGTTTGACCGCATTATTTTATAATGGCCATTGTATTTGAAAATGCACCAATAATTAAACTTCAACGATGAACATATCCACTGTTCTGACACTATGATAAACTTTAGCATGAAATACAATCTAATTTGGTACAGTTGTTTCTATTGTGCATGCTATATATGATTTTGAGCCCACGATTAGGAGTATAGCATTTTGCGTTATGACCAAAGAACACTTTCAAACTCTTTTTTTATCAGAAGGATTTTGTGTTTGGCAGCATTATTTCATGATGACTGTTGTATATTGAAAATGCAGCAATGATTTAACTTCATTGTTTGAAATATCTAATGTTCTGGTGCTGTGATAAACTTTTGCATATAATATTCTCGGATTTGACACTGGTATTTTTATTTTGCATGCTATATTACATTTTGAACCCAAAATGAGCAGTATAACATTCTGTGTTAAGAGTTTTGCACATTGAAACTCTGTTGTGCAAAATGAGTCAAAGCAATTGTAAAAAACTGTAATACCTAGGTGTGTTTTCATAAATCACCAGCGTCTAAGGAGCTAAAGCATTTTAAATATGCATTTGAGCCTGGTCTGATCCAAATGTACTCCAGTAATACAGTCAGTTATATACACTACGTTTATAGTTTTCAAGACTTTACAAATAAAAATGCTAACTAATTAGCTACACTAGCTGCTTTGTCATTGGTTGAGCCGTAGGGGCGGGGTTAACAAACTCCAGGGGCGGGGCTTGTTAACCCCGCCCCTGGCCTAGTTAAAAGGAAGTAGTTTTGTGGTTGGTTCTCACAGTGCAAAACTAAAATAAATAAAACAATGCAGCGGAAAAACAAAAATGTATTCGTAAAATACATTCTAGGACTATTGGGCCTGCTTCCAACATGGGGGCGTAAAAAGGGAACCAGAATCACAACATCACATGCAGGCATTTCAGCACTTAGCAGACACGCTTATTTATTATTATTTATTATTATTATTTTAGCAGAAACATTGGAACATTTATTTTCTTGATTAGCCTATCATTTTCAAAAGGGCTGAAACTTGCCATCCATTGCACAAGATCGTTACATGTGCAGCTATAGGCAAAGACTAGCAGCTTTGGCTAGCATAATGATGAAGCAACTAGGCTTGCAACTCCACAGTTTATTAGGTTCAGTTGCAGAAACCTGACCTTCATTAATTTTGATCCTGATTGTAGATCCTTTGCAGACTGAAACAGGTTCTCCTTAAGGATTTGCATTTGCCTCCATCCATCTCGATGGCTACAAGTTTCCCAGTCCCTCCTGCGGACAAGCAATCCAGCAGCACGATGCTGCCACCTCCACGCTTGACTGTGTTACCAAGGTGATCGGCTGTGTTTGGTTTGCGGCAAACATTGCAGTTTGCTTTCAATTTTAGCCTCATCGCACCACAAAATCTGTTTCTGGAAGGTTCACAGGGTCAGTCACATGACCGAGTGTGTCCAGGTGTGACTTAATGTTGGCTTTTCTCAGATGTGGCTTCTGTCTAGCTGCTCTCCCAAAGAGGCCACATATGTGAAGTGCTGAATGGCTTGCTGGTCATTTGGACAGTGCAGCTGTCAGGACTGAAGTACAGGAGAAAGAATAGCACTGTAAGAGAATGCAGGCCCATGGGAAAGTTATGTTTGGAATCGGGAACACAGGAGAGAACGCAGGATTTTAGAACACAGAAACTGTGTGCAGTCTAATTTGGAATCAAAATAGAAGGCAAAATTTTGGAAAACAAATAGAATGCGTTATTCCTTACACTAGTAACATACGGGAATTGGGAATCTCACACAGACCCGAGATTTAGCTTAGTTTATCTTTCCAGACCAAATGAACAGTTCATGAAGACAGAAAATAATGCAAAGAGGTCCATTTGGAATCTATGAAGACAGAAAAGAATGCAGAGTTCCATTTAGAATCATGAAGACAGAAAAAAATGCAGAGTTCCATTTAGAATCATGAAGACAGAAAAGAATGCATAGAGTTCCATTTAGAATCATGAAGACAGAAAAGAATGCAGAGAGTTCCATTTAGAATCATGAAGACAGACACGAATGCAGAGAGTTCCATTTAGAATCATATAGACAGAAAAGAATGCAGAGAGTTATATTTGGAATTGGACACACAGAGGGGGCCACAGAATTCTGAAACCCGGAAAACTGTGCACACAACCTTTTCATGACTGCATGCACCTGCAATAATAGCCTGCATTTTTCCATGCTATATGTGGCATGGTTGAAGGACTCAGCCACTTGAAAGTGAGCTCAACGATGTATCGTGAGCAAAAAATAAAACAAAAAATGCACAGACGGTCTTTTTCTATTGCCCCAAGATGCTCAAATTAGTATTACCGAACAAAACTTAATTTAAAACTGAATTTCCACAAACTGCCTATGACCCGTTCTGACCATAGCCTACTGCTGTGACCTGACGAGCCGGCAACTGCAGCGCCGCTGCATTGCCTTGATAAACGGTTTGCGCGCTAAAGTCGTGTCTAGCTAATATTGCCTATATAAAATAAGTGTTAGCTTGTGATGCTAGGTCGCAGTAGGTATATATTTGCAGGCTGTTAACTCATATATCAAGACAATACAGCGGCGGCTGGCCACAGCATTATTAGCTAATATGGTCAGAAGCAGTTTGTGGAAATTCAGTTATAAATTAAGTTTTGTTCGGTAATACTCATTTGAGCATCTTGGGGCAAGAGAAAAAGACCGCCTGTGCATTTTATGTTTTATTTTTTCCTCACGATACATCGTTGAGCTCACTGAAAGTCAGCTATTTTCCCATAGGAATACACTGAGCAGCAGAGACTGACCAACCTAGTGACGTCACGACCGCAGTTGGTCCAAGATGGCTGCGCCCTAATGGAAAAAAAGCGAATTTCAACTTCTTTTTCCAGCAAATACGGGTCGGTTTGAGATTTGAACGCACGGTCATATCTAATTTAAGGTAAAAAGCTAACGAACCAGAGCCACATTACCGAGTGCTTCACGTCCCCTTTAAGGTTGGGGGATGGTGGGTTCTGCCAATATTGTTGACGAATGGAGTGGAGTAGGTGGTAGCCCTGGGTTTGCTATGTCTATTGTTATGATTTTGTTTCAAATGCAGGATTTTATTCAAAAACTCTTTCATTGCAAAAAGGGGCATAAATGAGGCACCGTCCCATGGAATGGCATTGTGTTTAGCATGTGTAATTAGTACAGGAAAGCTCCACTCTTGGCTCTGTGTGGCTAAGACCACTGCAGTATGGAAGGAGCTATGGAGGGCCAGCATCCTGCACAGAGTATAACCGATAATAATAATCATCATCATCATCATCAGATCATAATATTAGTACTAACAAGATCAATAATAATAATACTAATACTCATCATAATCATCATCAGAATATCCACAACAATAATATATTATTAATCAATCATTAGTAATAACTAAATAATATATAATAGTAATATTAGTAATAATAATAATAATAACAATAACAGCATTGACAATTATTATTATTATTATTATTATTATTATTATTATTATTATTATTATTATTATTATATTGCTGCTGTTTTTTTTTGCTGTAAAACAGATATAGGTTTGATATTTGAACATCTACGTGAACGTATCATGAAGCTGCACCACACACACACAAGTACACCCCCTGGAGGTGAAAATGGGGAATTACAGGGCCTCAGTGTCACCCATGAAAAGCAATTCAGTAGCCTTGTCGTTAGTGTGTGAAACCACCAATTCCCAAAAAACAAATACACATACATATTAGTAGGTACACAAATGCACAATTACACACACACACAGACACACCATTTACCCATTTCATTACAGTAGTCAGTGTTGGAGCTCACCAGCTAGGGGTGCTTTTGCATGGTACACACGTGTTGGTTGGCTTGACAACTATATTTACGTATATTTCTTGCATACACACACACATGCACACACAATCATGCACACATGAACATGCATGCACAGACAAGCATGCACACACACACACACACACACAGACTCTGCACTATTTATTTTACCTTGATATTCAGAATAATAGCGGAAACTAGCAGGAATTTTTAAAAAACTGGGTTCATTGTTTTGGCACAGTTTGAGCTCAGTTTGTTCTGAGGTAGATTTGTGCCAAATCATAGATAGATTTTTTACGGAATTGTCTAACAAAACAAAAACATCTCAATGTAAGAAATGAGTCAATCTTTCTTTGAGTGAGACGCTGCTTTTCCATCTTTTGGAAGGTACAGTATGTTGCCTTTTTTCTTCAGTTTGGAAAGCACTCCTAAACTTTCCTTTGTTTTGGTTGGCTAGCTTCATTTCCAGATATTCAAAAAAAGGCCAAAATACCCAGCCAAATATAAGCCGCACTGCAGAGTGAACAACCATACGGTAACCAGCTGCATCAAAGAATCAGAATCCTTTATAAAGCCATTAACACAAGAAGGGGGTGTGATGGATCCATACGATGAAGAAACAGCACACACTTCCATACACAGACACCCATTCATGTGGCAATGGGAGCCATTTTGGCTCCAGATGTCCCGCACACGTGTTTTCAGTTTTAATTAGCTGGAAAGACCAACGCGCTAATGAGTCATGGCCAAAAGCATGTGTGAGTCAGCCTGCCACATACTGCACCCTCATCTGCGTTTCCCAAACCGCCTCACTCCTCTATAGTTCTAAAATCACTGAGCGATGACCCCAACCTGAGCAACTTCAGCAAGGTTGAAATAATGGACAATGTGCACAAGGGTCATCCATATATGAGGCCCCGTGTATGAGTACAATGGCAGTTCCCCAAACCTGAGATGTGAGGCCCAGTGTATGAGTACAATGGCTGTGCCCCGGAACCTGAGACTGGAACTAGCAACCCCCTTTCTCTGCTGCCTGTGAAGACCGTGCAATCTCTGGATAGCTCTGGATAATCTCTGGTTACACAATCTCTGGATTACTCCTGGAATTTGACAGACACAAAGTGCACAGATCAGAAACCTTAGTCCAGAAGGTATGACACACTTGTTAAGACAGTTATTTTTTTTGTTATAGCTTCTAAAATAAAACACAGCTCCAGAGTGCTCAAACTCAGACTGCTGATGGTGCAGGTGGTACCCTGACCTCACCGTGACATTTGGGGTGAGGCTGACTGATGAGTAATATTGTAATATTTATATCACAATGGCGTATTGCTTAGTGTGCGCTCGTAACGTTATATTTTTAGCGATGATGATGGACTAATTCATACTTTTATTGACGATTAACGTTACCAACACAGCCATTCAGTCTTATCATAAAGGGTGCTTGCACCCGACTACAGTGAGCAGTGTTAATTTATCTAGTGTCGATGATGATGGACTAATTCATACTTTTATTGCCGATTAATGTTACCAACACAGCCATTCAGTCTTATCATAAAGGGTGCGTGCACCCAAATACAGTGAGCAGTGTTAATTTAGCTAAAGTTCGCTATATAGTTAGCTACCGTTAACACCTGAGCTCTTAATGGATATATTACTCAAGCCATATCCAACTTACTCTCATTCACAGACCCAAAACCCCTCCAAGTAAAAATAAATAGAGTCACAAATCATAATAATGAACATTTATTAGAACAAAATAGTAAACAGTCACAATAGTAAACTCACTCATTCCATCACTCACTCACTCCTTCCATCTCACTCATTCCTTCCATCACTCACTCCCCCAGCCCTGCACAAAGTTGACAAAAATCGCTGCAAAAGCCCAGATGACTGGCCGTGTCCAAATCAGCACTCTTCCACACGGTTGAGTAGCCTTGGTGAGTAGATAGGGCGAGAAAGTCGTAGAGTATGCAAATTGTTTTCAAATTGCAGTATACTTCAAACACCCGGATGACACACTTACTTCCGGGGTTTTGCTGAGTACATTTGGGAGCACACTTTTCAAGAAGTACACAAACATTTTGGTCACATAAATATGACGTGAAGTTTCGTTTTTGAAAAATGAGGCGCAGCTTCATTGACATTATCCTTCAAATACAAAAAAAACAACACGTGACATGGCAGCGCAAGAGTGGGGCGCTGGGTTGCCAGATCTTGTAAGACTTTCCAGCCAAATGGCGACTCAAAACTAGCCAATTTATAGGCTATTTTTAACTGAAACCGTATTTTAAATCGAAATCAGAGATACTGCAGAGGCTTTTCTAAGGCCTTTTTTACCGCTTCAATTTGAACTGGAACTCGTGAGTGGGTGTGGTCATATGACGATGGTGCCACGTAGTCATATTATGAATATTCATACGGTCAAAGAGTGAAAGGGTGTGTCGATATAAGTCGTAATATTAACGTTAGCAGTAATACAAAGCAATTCACATTTGAACTTGAACGAACTAGTTAGCAGTAAGGCTCTCAGTCTCAAAGAGGAAACAAAAACCCGTTGGTCTCTGCTTTTATACCACGTGCCCAGCCGAGACCACCCCTAGGATCACCTCAACTCCACCCATTTTTATGTTAAGGATCTCGTGACGTCACGAATCCCCGGAAACTAGCGTATTGGTAAGCCTATACAAAAACTCAGATAAAACTATTTTGACTAAACATGAGATTTTCAGACATAAACAGTTGTGTATGATCATAATCTAACCCAAAACATCGGTTTTCAACGGGAAAAGTTGGTTTTTGACTGCAGTATCACTTTAAAGCTTATTGCAGGTTGTGCTAAATAAAAAGAATAATCTAACAAAGGCTGAGCTTTAAGATCGTTTAATTTCCATGAATATTTTCGGAATTAAGAGTGCGGAGAACGAAGAGCACATGTATCCACAATTATAATGTTGACAATAATAATAATTATAATAATGTTGCACAATTTTGCGATGCAAGTTAAAATAACTGTATTACTTGCCTAATAGCCTAATTGAGGAGAACCGGCTACATTTGATGGCATTGAGTAATTGGTGAATTAAAAGCTGATGTAGCCTATTGTTAATCAAGGAAACTGATTGAAAAATGATTAAGACCAATAATCAGTTTAAAGGGAAGTTTTCCGCCCCCCCAATTTTCAGTTCAGGAGCCGCCACTGCATTCATCTAACAATTAAGCACCTAGGCTGCACTACGCTGACGTCGCTGGCATTCATTACAGTAGGCCTACCTTGCAAGCTAACCCAAGCTAGTTGCAAGCTAGTCCATCATCATCGCTAAAAATATAACGTTACGAGCGCACACTAAGCAATAGCCTACGCCATTGTGATATAAATATTACAGTTTAGGCATTTTATAGTTTTAAAAACATTTACTAGCTTGCTATATTACAACATTACACTCCATAATAATGATGTTCATAATTGTTGTAACATTACTCCATAACTTAGGCTGTGTCCGAATCAGAGCCCTACACCCTTTTGAGTACGCATATTTGAGTCCACTTTGTCAAAAAGCTTTTGAGTGGGCGACTTTTTCTCGCAAATGGGGCCACTTAAAATACCAGGATTAACCACTTATTTCTGGGGTTTTGTTGAGGGAATTCAGGAGAACACTCATCTACAGAACTGTGCATTCACCCGACAACTTCAGTAAGTAACTCGGAAGTAAAAATGTAAAAGATGTAGAGCGTATATGCATATCTATGGTACAGGAGTGGGTCATATTAGGAAATACTCTTTTTGATTTTTGTCAATTCTATCTTCATTCATAGTCTACACTTTGTAACAATTGTCATATGTTAACTGATTGATATTCTCAATAAAAATTTTTAAAAAAAAAAAAGTTATTATGAACTACTTCCTCACTAGTTTGGAAAGAGTTTTGCGTGATTTCTTTCGCACACTGCTTGCAAAGTGAGGGGACAGGGCACATAGTAGACAGGGGACAAGAGCTCCCTGGACTTTGGGTAACATGCAGTGCTTTTTTTCCCATTAATGTTGCAATTGCGTGAGTGAAATGCAACCTACTCCACAGTGTCTCTACCAGTTCTGCACGGCGTGCGGGGGCTCTGTCTCCTGTGACAGGAAGCTGGACGATCCACAGGTGGCAAAGTGCAGTCAGGACCTCTCTTCTGACGGGCGGCGAAGCGCCTCTTTCCCTGTCGGAATCCATTTTGGCTCCTTTAGCCTGGATCCAATTGGGTGGACTGCTGACGGCAGTTGCTTAGGCTAGCTTCCCGCGGCAGGGTGTGGGACCGGTTGCACTTGTTTGCCTTGTGTCTGTGGGTGTCCTTTAGGGAATGGCAGGAGAAGACTGTGGGAGTTGAGGGCTTAGGCATTATCACTCACAGCAACATGTGAAGAGCGGAACAATTAATGATAGCACTGCATGTTATGACCGCTGTCAGTCCATGCAGGGGAACCTTACGGACAGGGTTTACCGTCCACGGGATTGCCAGTCTAAATAATCACATGGATAGGGCAGACTTGTCCATAAGTGTCCAGGAACAGTATTTGAGGGGGCACCTACACTCCAACAACATGGGCATGATATTAGGCTAAAAGGTGGTGGTAGGGATGGGGGGGGGGGGGGGGGGGGGGGAGGCCGAGAGGGAGAGAGAGAACCCAAGAGAGAGTGAGAGCAACAGACATTACACAACATTTACACTTCCAATAGCTACCATTGCCGCTTCTCTATATCTTATTTCTAGGCTGCTCAGGGTTTTGAAGTTTAGCCCTTTGAAGTTTCCTAGGGCCGAGGACTGGCCATATGGTCAATTAGAGGTCCAACAGTTTTTATTAAGGATAAACAGTAGACCTATAGTCCATAAAATAAGTTCACCAACACTAACCAAATTCAAGTTGTTATTTATAGAGGTCACGTAATACCAGCCATTGACCAAAGTTCTGTACAAAAATAAAATAAAATAAAAGATAAATAAGCAAATAAAAGTCAGAGACAAAGGCTAAAGAGTAGAGATATACTCTAATATGTCATATTGCCTCAAAACCAATCTCTACTCTTCCATATCAGTAATATTAAAGTGACTGCATTTTGTACAGATTAGACATTACATTTTGTCTGGACACAGTGATCTATGGTCAGAAGGTCCAACCTTTCATTCCCAAGGTCCAACATTTTTTCTAAAGAGGCAAGGATATGAATTGCACTTATATTAAGAATACATCAAAAACTTAACACCTTAATGCAGTGGTTCTCAACCCTGGTCCTGGGGACCCCCTGTGTATGCTGGTTTTCGTTCCAACCATAATTGCAATACCAGAATTTTAACAAGCTGTTATTTTTTCTTAATTAGGTGTTTTTATTGTATAGAGAGAACACTTTAAACTCTTTACTCTCTTAAGCCACGTTATGTTAGCAATAGCTATGCATGCTTTGAAGGAAAAAAATCCCATGTTCGTTATGCTTATTGTGTTATATTGCAAACAATTACAAAGAAGAGGTAAGAACTCAGGTGAATAGGCTCCTAATTAGGTAATTGAACACAAGTTTAAGTTCCTTCATAATTTTTTCCTTAAACTTGTTAACACAATGCAGGTTTGGCTCGTTATCATTTGCTTTGTCTTTGAATTCTTCATTATTTACCAAACGGTTAGTTTTAGTGGCCATGTGTCCACAATTTCACCAATTATGAGCCAATTGATTCACCTCAGTCTTTAATTTGATCAGTTAAAACATTTTTTTACCTCCTTTTAATTGTTTACAATACAGCACAATGTGAATATTGGACTTTTATTCTTCATGGCATGCATAGCTATTACTAACATAATGTGGCTTAAGAATGTAAATAATCCCTCTAAACATTAAAAACACCTAATTAAGAAAAATTAACAGCTTGTTAAAATTCAAGTATTGCAATTGTGGTTGGAACGAAAACCAGCATACACAGGGGGTCCCCAGGACCAGGGTTGAGAACCACTGCCTTAATGTGAGGTGTCATCTGAGGAATACAAGGCATAAAAAATGTTCCAGTCAACATTCAGTG